>UESW01001793.1:50252-120128 GCA_900491605.1 Calamus simplicifolius | reverse complement strand
ATGGTGGTGACGCGAGCTCAGGATGCCTCCGTCAGCTGCCGGCGGGGCTCATCCCGCCGCTAGGCAGCAGGAGGCCGATCCCCCTGCTACTAACCTTCCGGTTGCCGGCCCGCCGCGGACGCCGCTGTCCAAACAGCGGAGCAGGCTGGCAACCCTCTCCCAGCAAGTTTAGAATCTCACCGCCATGGTCCACGGGCTCCAGCAGCAGTCCGTGGCCACCCAGCACCAGACCGCTCCCCCGCCAGTCAGCAGTCGGCGAGGGGAGGCTCCCCGGCGGGGACCGGCCGACATCAAGCTTCCCCCAGGAAGCCTCGGCGCGAGCCCTCCAAGCGGCCAGGTCCCCTGACCATGGCCCCAGCGAGTTTCCTCCCAAGCCACATCATCACGAGGAACCCAGGCGAAGTCCCGACTTCCGTCTCCATCTCCTTCTCCTCTTCTTCCTCCTCCTCCGAGCCATCTCGGAGGGCCCCGACGATCAACCGCCAGGCGGAGGAACGCCTGGAGGAGTACAACCGCCTCGACGAGCTCGCCAGGAAGATCAACCATCAGCCGGAGGAAGAGTTCTATACTCGTCCTCCTTACACCCGCCGCATATTGGAGGAACCGGTTCCCTCCAGGTTCCGCTTCCCCAGGTGGACCCGTACGATGGTACGACCGACCCCCTCACCACCTCGAGAGCTACAAGGCCATGATGCAAGTCCAGGGCGCCTCAGACGCCCTTCTCTGCAAGGCCTTCCCTGCAACCCTGCGGAAGGCCGCCCGTGCGTGGCATTCACGCCTGTCCCCCCACAGCATAGACTCCTTCTGGGAGCTGGAAGAGGGCATTTTTGGCCCACTTCGACGCCTGCCGCCGGATCCCAAGGGTGGCGGACAGCCTCTTCTCCGTCCGCCAGAAGGAAGGAGAGTCCCTGCGGGACTTCGTGTCCCGATTCAAAACCGCCGCCCTCGAGGTCTACCATCTCGATGATGCGGTGGCCACCCTGGCGCTGAAGCGGGGACTCCTTCCGTCCCGCTTCACCTTCTCCCTGGACAAGAAGCCCCCGGGCTCTTACTCCGACCTCCTCCTCTGGGCCCAGAAGTACATCCGGGCGGACGAAGCCGACCTCACCCGCCGGGAGTCTTCGAAGGGCTCCAGCCACAAATCCGCTCGCCCTGAGCCGAGCGGACCTCCCCGACATCGCCGATCGACCACCTCGCCGGTCCGACAACAGGTGCCGAAGCCTGTCCCCGACGAGGTAAGCTCACTCCCCTCCTTGCCCCTCGATCCCACATCCTGATGGAGATCGAGGGCGAGCCCTACCTTCAACGTCCTCCCCCCATGAAGAAAGGTGCCCCTGCGACAAAGCCGCTATTGTCGATTCCACCGGGACTACGGCCACGACACCGATAGCTGCTACAGCTTGAAGCGGGCCATCGAGGAGCTCATCCAACGGGGCTACCTCGGCAAGTACGTCCAGAAGACGCACAGCCGCTGGCCATCATGGGGCCTCCACCAGCTCAAGCCACCATCGACAACACTCCCACGGAGCGGACTGTCGGGATGGTGTCCTGGGGATCAGCCCTGCGTCCAAGCGGCCGAGGGGGGAGGAGGCACCAAATAATGTAATGCCCCGGGGGGAGACTGCTGTAATGGAAAATGTAAACAATGAAGGCGTAGTCTCGCTATGACGATCGCCAAACACCCTGTAAAAAGGATATTAGTTGATAGTGGCAGCTCGACTGACATCCTTACTTACGATGCTTTTGTTCGGATGGGTTTATCTGTTGACTCCCTTCAGCCTGTGGCACCCCGCTGGTCGGATTCACTGGAGATTCTGTGAGGGTTGAGGGTGAAATATCCTTGCCTGTGACGGCCGAAACCCCACCATGCCAAAGCACCGTGATCATGAAATTCCTGAGGGTCCCTTTGGCATACAACGCCATTCTTGGGCATCCCGGCCTGAATCTTTTGGACGCGGTTATCTCCACCCGACGCCTACTGGTGCAGTTCCCCACCAGCGAGGGAGTTGGAGAGATGCGCGGGGAGATAGGCCCGGTCTTACCTTGCTATCATACGGCGTCAAGCCCTTTGGAGGCCGACCCGACCTGGAAGCATCCGATCCTAGAGATTCCGCCAAAGGAGGGGAGCCCGCCGAGCACCTCCTGACTTTCCCCCTCAATGATGACCCGGCAAGGACCGTCCGTGTGGGCGGACTCCTTCCCCTGGAAGACCGGGAGCGCCTCTTAGCTTTCCTGCGGGCTAACTCGGACGTCTTCGCCTGGTCAGCATCTGACATGCCCGGCATCCCTCCGAGGTCATCACCCACAAGCTCAACATCGACCCACGCCACCGTCCAATCCGTCAAAAGAAGAGGAGCTTTGCCCCCGACCGACAAAGGGCGATTGATGAAGAAGTCAACAAGCTGATCAGCGCCGGCCACATCCGGAGGCGCACTACCCAAGCTGGCTGGCCAACGTAGTCATGGTGCGCAAGGCAAACGGGAGCTGGAGGATCTGTATAGACTTCACCGACCTCAACAAGGCGTGCCCAAAAGATAGCTTTCCCTTGCCGAGAATCGATCAGCTGGTCGATTCCACCTCTGGTCACGAGCTTCTCAGCTTCATGGACGCCTTCTCCGGATACAATCAGATAAGGATGGACCCCGGCGACGAGGAGCACACCTCCTTCGTGACAGAGAAAGGCATTTACTGTTACAAGGTGATGCCTTTCGGCCTCAAGAATGCAGGAGCGACATATCAAAGGCTGATGAACAAGGTGTTCCAGGACCAGCTCGGCTGGAACATGGAAGTCTATGTGGACGACATGCTGACAAAGAGCACCCGTGCCACCGACCACATCTCCGACCTGGAAGAAACTTTTAACAACCTCCGTCGCTTCCAAGTCAAGCTGAACCCCAAGAAGTGTGCTTTTGGGGTCACGGCAGGTAAATTTCTGGGCTTTATGGTGACCCAGCGCGGAATCGAGGCGAACCCAGAGAAGATCAGTGCCATACTCGACATGAGGCCGCCGTCCAACAAGAAGGAAGTGCAACGGCTAACGGAAGGATAGCGGCTCTGAGTCGTTTCCTCTCCAGATCGGCGGAGAGGTGCTTGCCTTTCTTCAAGGCCCTACGGAAGGTGAATGGTTTTGCATGGACGGACGACTGCCAGGAAGCTTTCGACGGCTTAAAGGCGTTCCTGTCCTCCCCACCGCTCCTCTCCAAGCCGAGAGACGGGAGAGTCTTTTCCTTTACTTAGCCGCCTCCTCAGAAGCCGTCAGCTCAGTCCTGGTGCGCCTTGACACTGACGGAAGCCCAAAGGCCTGTCTACTACGTGAGCAAGGTCCTACATGACGCCGAGGTCAGGTATTCCAAAACAGAGAAAGTCATTTTCGCCTTGATAGTCTCTGCCCGGCGTCTCGCCCGTATTTCCAAGCCCATCCTATCGTGGTGCTCACGGACCAACCTCTCCGAGCCATCCTGGCCCGTCCGGATACTTCGGGTCGACTCGCCAAATGGGCCATCAAGCTAGGAGAATTCGACATCTCTTTCCAAGCACGACCGGCCTTAAAGTCCCAAGTCCTGGCCGACTTCCTGGTCGAGTGCACTTGGGCGGAAGAGGATCTCAAGGAGGTTCCTGGGGAGCAGCCCAGGCCCGAGCCGAGAGGTGATGGAGAGACCTGGATCCTCCATGGACGGCGCATCGAATTCTCAAGGGAGTGGCGCCGGCCTCATTCTTGCCGGGCCGGAAGGAGAAAAAACCGAGTGCCCTGAGATTTCTTTTTGAAGCCACCAACAACCAGCGGAGTACGAAGCCCTGCTGGCCGGGTTAAGGTTAGCCCAGGAGGTTGGAGCAAAGCACCTCAGAGCCTACACGGACTCGCAACTCGTCTCCGGGCAAATCAACGGAGAGTATGAGGCGCGCGACCCCGTTATGGCGCAATATCTGAAAAAGGTTCAACTCTTGACCTCCTCACTGCCCTACTTCAGCATCAGTTACATCCCCGAAGTGAAAACGCAAAGGCCGACATCCTCTCTCGACTGGCTACCTCCGCCGACGGCTTGACAAGGGACGCCTACATTGAATATCTAGAAAGGCCCAGTGTAGAGGACGGGGAGGAAGTCCTCCCGCTCACCCCGGAACCTACGTGGATGGATGCCTATGTCCGCTACCTCACCGACGACACCCTCCCTGACGACCGCAACGAAGCCAGATTGCTCAAGTGGAGGGCCTCCAAGTTCATCCTCCTCGACGGGCGCCTATACAGAAGGTCATTTCCTACCCATTGCTTAAGTGCGTAGGCCCCGCCGATGCCGACTACATCCTCAGAGAAATCCACAAGGGCATTTGGGAACCATCTGGGGGGCAGATCCTTAGCCCAGAAGGCTCTCCGTCAGGGGTACTTCTGGCTCACTATGAAGGAGGACGCGGCCAAGCTAGTTCAAAGGTGTGACGGCTGCCAGCGCCACACGCACATCCAGCGTCAGCCGCCTGCCCCGCTGAGCCCACTCTCGGCTCCGTGGCCCTTTGCCCAGTGGGGAATGGACATCCTTGGACCATTCCCCCCAGCTTCAGGGCAGCGAGATTCTTGTTGGTCGCCATCGACTATTTCACCAAGTGGGTCGAGGTCGAGGCGTTGGCCAAAATCACTGAGAGCAAAGTTAAGGCTTTCTTCTGGAAGTCGATCATATGCCGCTTTGGCTTGCCTCACACCCTCATCACGGACAACGGCCGCCAATTCAACAACGAGGCATTCAAAGCCTTCTGCGAGGAGCTAGGCATTCACCACCGATTCACCTCCGTCGGCCACCCCCAGACCAACGGGGAGGCTGAGGTCATGAACCGCACCATCCTCAGAGGGCTCAGGACTCGCCTAGACGGTTCCAAGGGACGCTGGGTAGAAGAGCTCCCCAGTGTGATATGGGCCTACCACACAACGCCCAGAGCCCCGACGGGCGAAACTCCTTTCAGCCTCTCCTTCGGATCCGAGGCCGTCATCCCCGTCGAGATCGGATTGCCCAGTCCACGTGTGGAGTCCTTCAGTGAGGAAGGCAACTCCGCGCTGATTCGGGCCAACCTAGACTTCATCGACGAGGCGCATGACAGCGAGACTGCGCATGGCGACCTTTCGCCAGCGAGCGGCTAAGTACTACAACGCCCGGGTTCGTCCCAAGGTTTTTCGCCGCGGAGACTTGGTGCTACGAAAGGCCGAGGTATCAAAGCCTACCGAGGGGGGCAAGCTATCCCCCAACTGGGAAGGTCCCTACCGCATCGCCGAGGCATTCCACCGGGGGGCATACAAACTAGAAGAGCTTGACGGGAAGCCCATTCCACGTACCTGGAATGCGGACAACCTCCACCGGTATTACCAATGATGTACTCCCCAAAGCATAAATAATAAAAAAGGCCCTTCTGACGACACAACTTGTCCTCCTTAAGTCTTTCAAAAGGAGCTCACTGGCATCGCGGCCCATGGGACACCACTCGGCCCCGGCACGGCGGTGCCCCCGAGTCGGTTAAGACCCTAAAGGCTCGTACCGGTTGAGTCGCCACTTGGGCGGCACACAAACCCCCAAGCTGGTTCAAAAGGAGCTCACTGGCATCGCGGCCCACGGGACACCACTCGGCCCGGCACGGCGGTGCCCCGAGTCGGTTAAGATCCTAAAGGCTCCGTACCCGGCTGAGTCACCACTTGGGCGGCACACAAACCCCCAGCTGGTTCAAAAGGAGCTCACTGTATCGCGGCCCATGGGACACCACTCGGCCCCAGCACGGCGGTGCCCCTGAGTCGGTTAAGACCCTAAAGGCTCTGTACCCGGTTGAGTCGCCACATGGGTGGTACATAAACCCCCAAGCTGGTTCAAAAGGAGCTCACTGGCATTGCGGCCCACGGGACACCACTTGGCCCCGGCACGGCGGTGCCCCCGAGTCGGTTAAGACCCTAAAGGCTCCGTACCCAGCTGAGTCACCACTTGGGCGCACACAAACCCCTGAGCTGGTTCAAAAGGAGCTCACTGGCATCGCGGCCCACGGGACACCACTCGGCCCTGGCACGGTGGTGCCCCCGAGTAGGTTAAGACCCTAAAGGCTCCGTACCCGGTTGAGTCATCCCACGTAGCGGTTCCACACCCCCGAGGCGGTTCAAAAGGAACCTGATGACTCCCAGCTCTCAGGTCACCCTCCGGGGTTCACTCTCAGACCCCGCGTTGGGAGAGGATTACTAGCCGCCCTCAGCTAGCCAAAGAAGGCACGCAGACGTCCATCCAAGGCAGCGCAAGATGCCAAGGTAAAAGTTCTACACTCCTTTCGCTTAGCCGATGCGGGCACGCAAGCTCAAGGAGTGTGGGGGGCATTTGATGGGGCCAGTTGACCCCATGAAAAATAATTTTTTTTTTGGACGGCCCCAAAGGCCGACACAAGACCGACGGTCCCAAAGGCCGACCCAACCGATGGCCCCAAAGGCCGACACCCGACGACCCCAAAGGCCGACAACCGACGGCTCCAAGACCGACGGTCCCAAAGGCCGCTCCAAGACCGACGCCCCAAAGGCCGACACCAAGACCGATAGCCCTAAAGGCCGACCCCGACGGCCCCAAAGGCCGACACCCGATGGCTCCAAGACCGACGGCCCCAAAGGCCGACACCAAGACCGACGGCCCCAAAGGCCGACACCCGGCGGCCCCAAAGGCCGACACCCGATGGCCCCAAATGCCGACACCCGACTGCCCCAAAGGCCGACACCCGACGTCTCCAAGCCAGGCGGCCCTGGCACATTCCTAGCCGGCCCCGGCCTCTCCAAGCCAGGCGGCCCCGGCAACTTCCTAGCCGGCCCCGGCCTCTCCAAGCCAGGCGGCCCCGGCACCTTCCTAGCCGGCCCCGGCCTCTCCAAGCCAGGCGGCCCCGGCACGTTTCTACCCGGCCCTGGCCTCTCCAAGCCAGGCGGCCCCGGCACCTTCCTAGCCGGCCCCGGCCTCTCCAAGCCAGGCGGCCCCGGCACGTTCCTAGCCGGCCCAACACCTTCCTAGCCGGCCCCGGCCTCTCTAAGCCAGGCGGCCCCGACACCTTCCTAGCCGGCCCCGGCCTCTCCAAGCCAAGCGGCCCCGGCCTCTCCAAGCTAGGCATCCCCGGCACCTTCCTAGCTGGCCCCGGCCTCTCCAAGCCAGGCGGCTCAGGCACCTTCTTAGCCGGCCCCGGCTTCTCCAAGCCAGGCGGCCCCGGTGTCTCCCTAGCCGGCCCCTACTCCAAGCCAGGCGGCCCCGACATCTTCCCATCCGGCCCAGGCGTGTCCAAGCTAGCCGGCCCTGGCACTTCCCAGCCGGCCACGACGTGTCCACGCTAGGTGGCTCGGCACCTCCCAGGCGGCCCCAGCATCTTCCCAGCCGGCCCCTACTTCTCCAAGCAGGTCGGCCCTGACACTTCCTCCGCGTCTCCAATCCCACCGAGTCGGCCAAGGCCATCCCAGGCCGGCCCGACTCGGCCCCGGCATCTCCAGCCGCGCCGAGTCGGCCAAGGCCACCCCAGGCCGGCCCGACTCGGCCCCGGCGTCTCCAGTCCCGCCGAGTCGGCCAAGGCCATCCAGGCCGGTCCGACTCGGCCCCGGCGTCTCTAGTCCCGCCTAGTCGGCCAAGGCCATCCCAGGCCGGCCCGACTCGACCCCGACGTCTTCAGCTCCGCCGAGTCGGCCAAGACCATCCCCGGCCAGCCCGACTCGGCCCGGCGTCTTCGAGTCCGTCGAGTCGGCCCCGCCCCGGCACTACCTTGCCAGCGGGATGGGCCCCAGCCATCTCGAGTCGACCCAGCTCGGCCCTGATGAGACCGGATTCCCCAGTTCTTGCCAGATCAGCCCCAGTGGTTCAAGAAACCGCCTCTCTGATGCGTGCCGCCCGACAACACCAGACGCGCGCCGCCTGACAGCGCCACCCGACAGCGCCGACGCGCGCGCCCGACA
The DNA here is from genome assembly GCA_900491605.1 of Calamus simplicifolius. Taxonomy (NCBI): domain Eukaryota; kingdom Viridiplantae; phylum Streptophyta; class Magnoliopsida; order Arecales; family Arecaceae; genus Calamus; species Calamus simplicifolius. The sequence continues at coordinate 112,201 of UESW01001793.1, read as the reverse complement.
GCCCCACCGGCTGATGGGACGTCGCTCGCTAACCAGCCCAGATTCACGCAAGGGCTCAGCAGATCTTCTGACTCAGGCAATCCCCCGTGATCATGCCAGGATCAACCCCTATAAAAGGGTAAATTATGTCGAGAACCAGGTAACGCAAGTTTACACACTTGATGCCCTAACTCTCAGAAGAAGAATCCAATTCTTCCGAGATCTCTCTCTTCTCAAGAGCTCTCTCGAGGTTCTTCTCTGCTGTGACCTCAGTCACTGACTAGGGCATTGGAGGGTCCCACCGGAGAACCCTCTCCGATCTTGGGACTTCTTTGCAGGTGACCTGGTGAAGAAGGAGAGCCTCCGTTCCCGACGTCTAGGAGAGGTGATCGAGTGTCATCAGGTATCATCACTGCTCGAGATGCCCATGAAAAAGAAAAGTTCCCTATCAGGCCCAGTCACTCTGCAGGACTACTTTGCTTTCTCAGTATCAATGGGCTTAGCTTTGGATCCTGGTGTTCTGCCTAGCATGGGGTCTAAGCAGACCTACAGTAGGGCTATGGTTCATTCAGGGGTTGGGATAAGGGTCACCCAGCTGGCTCAGGTGGAGGGATGAAGCCATGAATCAACTATCTCTCTTCTTAAGAAGGTCATTCAGATGGATGTAACTAAAGTGGATATGAATCTTCCCAGACATTGGATAGCATTGGACATGATCCTACGGAGGGCACCTCTCCAATCGGCTGTCCTTCTGATGAGAAGATGACAGGGGATAAGGTTGGGATCCAACCCCCACAAGTTATTAGATGAAAATTCTTATTTAGGATGTGATAGGACCCTAGAAACCTTCATTTCGCTCCTCTTTTGGAAGGCTTATGCAGCTTTATAGTTTTGATATATGTGTTCTGCTGGAAACTCGCTTATCGGGTGCTACTTTGGCTCGCTTCTGAAGACAAGTTTTTAGAACGTGGTTCTCTTATGCAATTAAGTCTGTAGGCTTATCTAGAGGCATTTTGGCTCTTTGGAGAAATGCCTCAATTAAAGTGGACGCCTTTCGTCGTTGTAATCAGCAGGTTGCTCTTGTCATTTCCGAAAAGACATTTACCCTCTGTCTCCTCTCGAGTGTTTATGCCATCACTAATTTTTGGGAGCAGCGTGTGCTCTGAGCTGAGATTCTTTTACCGCTTACTCAGGGATTTTCCTTCCTCATTGCAGGAGATTTTAACTATATTGTGTGGGCAAATAAGAAGAGCCTTCTTGATATGAGCTTCCTGGGTCCACAATTCACTTGGTGCAATAACCACCAAGGTTCTAGTAGAGTTTGGAAGAGACTGGATAGAGCTATGGCCACGACAAGTTGGCTTTAGATTTATTCTTCTATCACCATTACTCACTTGTCTAGGATTGCCTCTGATCATTGTCCCATTCTCATATCCACTGAAGAGCCTGCTCATCAAAGAAGGCAGTTTAGGTTTGAGCAATTCTGGACTTTCTACTTTTCTGCTAGGAATCTAATTTCTCAAGTTTGGCACTTACTTGTCAAATATAGTGCTACTTACATATTATCTAAGTGTTTTGAGTTAGCGAGACGCAGACTTTTCAGATGGAATAGAATGAAGGTAGGAGACATTATGAGGAAAGTGGAGTAGGTCAAAACTGTTATTGCTACTCTCCAGGCCAAAGAAGATCAGGAAGGTTGTCTCCCTGATTCTGATCTCACATCTCTTCATACCAGTCTAGCTCTTCACCACTCTCTTCTTATGCAACAGAACATCTTTTGGAAGCAGAGGTCCCGGATTCAGTGGATCCGAGAGGGGGATCGGAATAAGAGATTTTTTCACTATGCCACTTTAAAACGCCAAGTGGCAAACCGGCTTAGGCGTTTAGCTGATGATGAGGGGCACTTTCGAAAAGATATCCAGGTCATTAGGGACCATCTATTCCATTTCTTTCAGTCCATATGGACTGGACAAACTGATAATGGATTTTCTGTTCATCATGTTTCGACTTCTAACAGGGTCTTTGCTGTAGAGAATGGCATTTTTATCATGCCGATTATAGCTAATGAGATTCGGATGGCTTTATGGGATCTCGAACCTAATAAGGCTCCTAGGCCTGATGGGTTTTTGCCCTTGTTCTTTTGTCACTATTGGGGTATTGTGGGACAGGATGTTGTTCAGGAAATTCAACTAATTTTTCAATCCAAAACTGTTCCCTCTAACTGGAACTGAACCCTTATTACCCTCGTGCCCAAACGTCCTGATGCTTCCATTCCAGAGCACTTTAGGCCAATCAGTCTTTGCACTATCTTATACAAGGTCTGCGCACGTCTCTTGGTCGCCCGCCTGCAAACTGTGGTTCATTGTCTCATTTCTTTTGAGTAGGCGGCCTTCATTAGATGGTGTAGTATCACCGATAATGTTTTGATTGCCCAGAAATTTTTGCATGATGTTCAGAGAGCTCCAACCCAGTAGTGTCTTATGGCTGTCAAGTTGGACATGGAGGAGCTTATGACAGACTGAGCTTGACATTTCTGTGCCGAACTCTTCATGAGTTTGGATTTGATGACCTCTTTGCCGATTGAATCATGGCTTGTGTCCATCGGTTGTCTTTCTCTCTCATTATTAATGGTAGCCAGACTGATTATTTCCACTCTGTTGTGGAGCTGCGGCAGGGATGTCCTCTATCCCCTTTTTCTGTTCATTCTCTTTGTTAATGCTTTATCTCGTGCATTAACCCAGGCACAGTGAGACTCTCGTCTTGCCCCCCACATCGCGGGCCCTTATGGACCCTTGCTCTCTCATCTTCTATTTGCTGATGATTGTATATTACTGGGTAAGGCAGCTGTCCATAATGCTGCTACCCTTGCTACCATTTTGCAATCCTATTGTTGAGCTTCTGGTCAGAAGATCAATCTGTATAAATTCATGATCTACTTTAGCCCGAAGACTAATCCTACAATAAAGGGGACTATCACTCAAATTTTAGGCATCCTTGCTTAGGCCGACTGGCTATCTTATTTGAGGATCCTTATTACGGGAAGATGGCCATGGAGCAACGATTCCAATAACCTTGAGAGGCATGCTCGTGATTGTATAGATGGGTGGCAGGTTACAGGTCTATCCATGATGGCTAGAATCACCCTTTTGCACTCGATGCTTACTTCTCTTCCTCTCTAAATCTTATCCAATGTTGTTGTCCCGCTAACTTGTCTGAAGAAGATTGAAAGATGCTTTTGAAATTTTCTTTGAACCTTTATGCAGGATGGTCATGGTATCCACTTGTTGGCTTGGGACACTGTCTACTTGCTGATTACAAAAGGAGACTTGGGATTTAGTCTCTCACTATCAGGAGGGAGGCTTTGATTGCTAGGCATACTACTTGATTTTTGCTTGATCCATATTGCTTGTGGCGTTCTTTTATGTGTGCCAGATACGAAGACTGGACTCTTTCCACAGATTTTCAGCCTATATATGGATATTCTTTCTTTTGGAAAGAGGTCTGTCGACACGCTCCGATTATCCTAAACAACATCTCATGGATGATTGGTGATGGCTCTTCTGTTGATGTTGTTCAAGATACTTGGATTGCAGACCTTTCCCTGTCTCGATGGCCTACTTTTATCAGCACTGACATTCCCAACAGCATGAGAGTAACTGATTTGATTAATCAGGACCAATCCGCCTAACGTAATTCCTTAGTGTCCTGCTTCTTCGGTGAGGAGCTCTCTCGCTGCATCCTCACTTTTTCTCTCATCCCGGGTCACACCTCCGATACCGGATTATGGAGAAAATCTTGTATTCCTCATGCTTCTATCACGTACCTCATGGAGCTTTATAGGCCACGGCCTCAGCATATGATGGATGCAGTGTGGATTTGACAGCTTCCGATTCATCCCAGGATTTGGCTCTTTATTTAGAAGCTTGTATAGGACTGTCTTCCTACTTGCTCTCTGCTCTCTGAGAGGGGTCTGACCATATAGCTTACCTGTCCTTTATGCGGTCAGGAGGAGGAGATTACTGATCACGCTATCTTTACCTGTACCAAAGCAAGACAGATTTGATAGATTTTGGGTCACCACCCTTAGGAGGATGGTATTGTTCCTCGTCGCATCTCTTTCCTGGGCTTTATCCGACGAGATATTCATAGGAAGATCTAGCAGCAGGGCGCTATGTGGGCTTACATAGCTTATCAGCTTTGGTTATCTTGAACCTACTGGTTTTCACTGACGATATTGTTCCTCCCATCAGGAAAATAAGGACAGTCATCGCTTCATCTGCTGAATACACACGCTATCACATGGCTTTTGATTCTGACAGTCCTGGCTTATGGGGCTCTTCTGCTGCCATGGAAGTGCATCGGCACATGGATTTTATCTCTTAGGAGCCCCCACCTTCAAGGTTGTCAAAATCAACTTTAATAGAAGTGTTCGAGGCAGATTTGCAGGTTCGGTTTTTGTTATTCGTGGGTTTGATGGAGCTATGTTAGCAGCGGGGGGATTCGGCCTTCTCGACTATTCTGATCCTTTTGCTGAACTTTATGCTATTTGGGCTGGCATCTCCTATGCCACTCGTATCCTTGGTGCTCACAGTCTTTTTATTGAAAGAGATTCTTTTACTGTCATTCGATGGCTCCAACAGGACTCCTGCGATCATCTGCCAATCAATCCCTTGATCCGTGACATCCGGTCTACTCTTCAGAATGCTAACAGAGTCCAAATTCAGCATGTCTACCGAAAAGCCAACTCAGCGACAGATTGGATAGTTGCCTATGTGGCCTTTTACTCTGGTTTCTAAAGATGGAAGCTGGATGACCCGTGTCCTATTGTATTTACACAAATTTTGTTTTTAGATATATCGGGTTTGACTCATCCTAGAATAACGTGATCACCTTTTGTACCAAAAAAAAAAAAAGAGAGAGTCTAATTTGATAGATCAGTAGACAAATAATGAGCTAATCAAATAATAATAATTGAAGAAAAATACTTTTTTTGATGAAGTTCTTCATTTCAACTCTTTTAGATATTTCATAGTAAATGTATAAAGAAAAGATTGGGGTCCTAAATGTAATTTATTATCAGAAGGTGCATTAAGATTATTATAGGCTTGAGTTATCGGTCTAACAGTTTGGAGGTTTGGGAGAGCATTCCATCCATCAACAGGCTTGGGCACATTCACAGAACACTTGATTGATATTTTCTGATGACTGACCTCAGCTTCTAAATACACATATGGGGCTCCATGACCTTATCCTGCAAGCAATAAGAGAAACGGTGGATAAACCCCCTCTAAATAGCTTTCAAATGAAGTGGAATGAATACCTGCTGATAGTCTGGAAGCCTCCAAAGTTTGCTAAAATTACAAGGGCCCTCATTGCTGGTGGTCAAAAGACGCTGATATACTTGTTTACCCGACATAAAATATCATGATGATTTGGCTCCACTGCAGGAGTTTCCAAAATCTCCTGAACAATATTTGGAGTGAAACATTGATGTAAAGGCTCTTGATTCCACCTCCCATCTCCCAATAAAAGTTTGCTAACAGTAACCAAGTCATACAACAGAGTGGAATTAAATTCTATAGGATGTGCCTATTAAGATATGGGAAAGAAAACCTAGTTTGGGTCATGATATTAATGTTAGACCCATCTCCTATGGACCACAAGAATTCATCAGCTATCCATTTAGATGTTTTGTGGATAGTTCTGAAAATAGATGAACTGCTTCGAGGTGGATTATAAAGATAACAATCCCACTGGAATTGGTATTTAGATACAATAATTTGAGCAAGAAGGCCTTGACAATGAAGAATTAATTTGCTAGGCAAAGCGTGAGCATAGATTGAGTTGGGCTGGACTCGGATCAGGCCGAAGGCAAAAGGTCTAGTTCGAAGGGCCCGACATCAAGCTAAGACTAGCCCATCCAAGCCTGACCTGATAACAATATCCAAGGCCAAGGGTCTAGACCCAGCTTGGTTCAGGCCTTAGTTATACCCTCAGCAATTTTTTACGATCATGAAGAGAAACAAGGATAGCCACCAAATCTGGGAGTCTTCACGCTCACCTCTAATTGAAATGTTCTCAAAAATTAAAGTGGTGACTCTCCATGATCTTTGCAACAAGCCTATGAATGGGACAAAAGAGCAAATGTAGAAACATACCTATCCTCTCAAATTAACATGCAAATAATATTTAATTCTAAATCTTTGCATCAGTTAATAAAAAATAGTCATGAGGTTGTTAGACTTAATTTACTTAAACATAATTACCTTCAGCCATTATTATTTAATGGTGGTAAGGAATCCGATCTTCCTGTGGACTGCACGGGAGATCTTCCTTTCTTAACGATCTCGATTGATCTTCCCTCTTGATCTTCCCTCTTCCTCTCGATGGATCGGTCTTCTAATCAACGAGCTCTCGCATTCAGATGGTGTATGCCTTCATGATTGCTCTTGATCAGGGACTCAATTCCAATGCCTCCACTTTTAGGTTTCTCTCTATAGAACCTTAGATCTCTCTCGAGAACCTTGTTCTGAAACTTTAGGATCTCTCTCCGTATTCAGAAACTTTAGGATCTCTCTTGAGAGAATCGTGTTCTGAAACCTTAGAGAAGAAACCTTAGGATGGGTCCTATTTTATACCCTTTTCCTTCACGCTTGCCCCATCAAGCGAGCGTTAGGAATTAAGGGAGGATTTAAGGGAGGGGGGCTGTTATCACTTTAATAGGAGATACGTTGAGTTAATAAATTAGGACCATTAATAAGATAGGTTATTACATTCTCCCACTTGGTCCGTATATTTTATCAACACTGAACAAGAAACTAAATACATGAATCATAGCGATAGGTCCTCTATAATTGAGTATTATCTTCTATGTATTACAATGCATTCAATTTCTTTACACCATTCCAAATGTGACAACATAACATAATGAATAAACCATATGTTTATTCAGAGTCCAAAAGAAAAGTTTGTCATTTCTCAAAAGTCATATAACGTGTACACCTGAATGAGAAATAAACAAACGATTGAAATAAGAGTTTCTTTGTACAAATTGTTATCAATACAATTATATCATGGAACCAACTCCCATTCTTATCACATGATCCTTAAACTTCTTAATTGGCATGCCTTTAGTCAAAGGATCAGCTATCATCAATTCAGTGCTAACGTGTTCTATGACCACTTTGTTCTCTTTAACACGTTCTCTTATGGCTAAATACTTAATGTCGATATGTTTACTTCGACTACCACTCTTATGGTTTTTAGCCAAAAATACAGCAGCTGAATTGTCACAGTACAGTTTAATTGGCCTAGTAATGGAGTCAACAATTCTAAGCCCTGAGATGAAACTCTTCAACCATACACCTTGCGATGTAGCCTCAAAACAAGCAACGAACTCCGCTTCCATAGTAGAGGTAGCAGTCAAGGTCTGCTTTGCACTCCTCCATGATATGGCTCCACCAGCTAACATAAATATAAATCCTGATGTTGATTTCCGAGAATCAACGCAGCCAGCAAAGTCCGAATCTGAGTAGCCCTCTATCTCCAAATGATCAGTTTGTCTATACATGAGCATGTAGTCCTTGGTCCCTTGAAGATACCTCATGACCTTTTTAGCAGCTCTCCAATGGTCTAAACCTGGATTACTCTGATATCTTCCCAACATTCCTACTGCAAATGCAATGTCAGGTCTTGTGCAAACCTGAGCATACATTAGGCTTCCAACAGCTGAAGCATATGGAATGTTGTGCATCTGTTCCCGTTCAAGTTCATTTTTAGGGCACTGGTTCAAAGCGAACTTGTCACCCTTCACTATAGGTGCAACACTTGGTGAACAATTTTTCATCCGAAATCTCTCCAAGACTTTATTGATATAAGTTTCTTGAGACAATCCCAAAATGCCTCGAGATCTTTCTCTATGGATCTTAATGCCAATGACATAAGATGCCTCACTCATATCTTTCATATCAAAATTTTTAGAGAGAAATTGTTTCACCTCATGTAGCAACCCTTTATCATTGGTTGCAAGTAGAATGTCATCCACATATAGGACCAAGAAACAAATTTTGCTCCCACTAACCTTCTGGTATATATTGATCCATGATGTTCTCTTCAAAACCAAAGGAAGAGATCACATCATGAAATTTTAAATACCACTGACGTGAGGCTTGTTTCAATCCATATATGGATTTCTTAAGTTTGCAAACCAAATGCTCACCATCACTAGAGGAAAATCCTTCAGGTTGTTTCATGTAAACCTCTTCCTCTAGATCTCCATTAAGGAATGCGGTCTTCACATCCATTTGATGTAACTCAAAATCAAAATGAGCTACCAATGCCATAATTATTCGGAGAGAGTCTTTCTTGGATACAGGAGAAAATGTCTCCGTGTAGTCGATTCCTTCCCTCTGAGTGAATCCTTTGGCAACGAGTCTTGCTTTATATCTCTCAATGTTGCCTTGTGAGTCTTTCTTTATTTTGAAGATCCATCTACATCCAATGGCTTTTACACCATCAGGCAACTCAACAAGATCCCAGACTCGATTAGATGCCATAGATTCCATCTCTTCTTTCATGGCATTGAACCACAAGTTTGATTCCTTAGAACTCATGGCTTGTGAAAACGTTTCAGGATCATTTTCGGCTCCAATGTTATAGTCAGATTCATGTAGATACACAACATAATCACTAGGAATTGCTGATTTCTTTATTCTAGTTGATCTTCTTAATGTTGTGTCAATGACCTCTTGAGGAGTATCTTGCACAACTGATTGTTGATGAACAACACGATCTTCTAGATTACCATCAGCTTGTGAAATCTCAATGACTGGTTGTTGGGCACTTAATTGAGTTTGAGGAGTGCTATAAATAACAACCAATCCCTCACTTGAAGTGGAAGCTGGAATAACTGAATGATCTTTCTCAGAAGAAGCCAAATACTGAGATTGATCACTCCCACTGATCAAGTCATTCTCAAGAAATTTTGCATTTCTTGATTCCACAATCCTAGTGCTGTGAGATGGACAATAAAATCTATAACCCTTGGACTTCTCAGCATATCCAATAAAGTATCCACTGATAGTCCTTGGGTCTAGTTTCTTTTCTTGTGGATTATAGACTCTTACTTCAGATGGGCATCCCCAAACACGTATATGTTGCAGACTCGGTTTCCAACCTTTAAATAACTCAAATGGCGTTTTGGAAACAGCCTTGGTTGGAACCCGATTCAATATATACGCAGCAGTTTTAAGAGCTTCAGTCCACAAGGATTTAGGTAACTTAGAGCTGACAATCATGCTCCTTACCATGTCCAATAATGTCCGGTTTCTCCTTTCAGCTACACCGTTTTGGTCAGGAGACCCTGGCATGGTGTATTGTGCAACAATTCCATTTTCTTCAAGAAACCGAGCAAACGGACCAGGTGCTTGTCCATTCTCAGTGTATCTACCATAATATTCTCCACCTCTATCTGACCTCACGATTTTAATTTGCTTGCCGCATTGTTTCTCTACTTCTGCCTTAAATACCTTAAAGGCATCTAATGCTTCGTTCTTATTATGAAGTAGGTAGAGATACATATATCGTGAATAGTCATCAATAAATGAGATGAAGTATCTCTGACCATACGAATCCATATCTGGGCTACAGATATCCGTATGTATGATCTCCAGTATTTCCGAACTTCTCTTGGCATTTTTCTTGGACTTGTTGGTTTGCTTTCCCTTTATGCAGTCCACACAAGTGTCAAAATCAGTAAAATCAAGAGTATCAAGTACTCCATCTTTTACTAATCTTTTAATTCTCTCAATGGAGATATGACCTAATCTCCGATGCCACAAAATAGAGGAATTCTCATTTATAACACATCTTTTCATACCAGTTTGGGCGTGCATCACATTATAGGTGGTATTATTTTTCAGATTGATTTGGAAAAGATTGTCTGACAATGTACCATTCCCAATAAGCTTAGATTTATAAAATAAATCAACAGAGCTTTTATTAAAATTAAAGGAATATCCTGCTGGTACAAGCCTTGACACTGAAATCAAATTTCTAGAGAAACTTGGAATATAAAATGTCTTTTCCAAATCCAAAACAAAACCAGAATGTAAAATAAGTCTGCACGTTCCAATTGCTTCCACATGTGAACCCATCTTGTTTCCTGAATAGATGCTTTGTTCACTTCCCAATGGTTTCCTTTGATTTAGAAAACCCTGCAAGGTATTTGAAACATGGATTGTAGAACCAGAATCAATCCACCATGTGTTATGACATATAACCAAATTGGATTCATGACATACGAATGAGGTTAGAGTACCTTTCTTGTCAAGCCAAGCTTTGAATTTGAGACAATCTTTCTTTATATGCCCTTTCTTCTTGCAAAAGAAGCACTTGGACTCCTTCTTGTCTTCTGTATGGATGGATACTTTACCCTTTCCTTTGCGTTTGGCTTTGGGAGCTTTAGTCTTTCTCTGAGTGACTAAATGTGCACTTTCTCCCATTTCTAAAATCAGCCTCCCTTCCTCTTGAACACACATGGTCAGAAGTTCATTAATTGACCATTTGTCCTTATGTGTATTGTAAGATATTTTGAAGGGACTATATTGCTGTGGGAGTGAGCTCAAAATAAAGTGCACCAAGAAAGATTCTGACATCTCAACCTCTAGGGATTTCAACTGAGCCGCAATGTCCCTCATCTTCATGATGTGCTCACGCACACCTCCAACCGTAGTGAGCTTCATTGATGATAATTTTGTCATTAGGGTGCTAGCCATTGCCTTATCTGAAGACTCAAATTGTGCATCAATAGCCTTCAGAAGTTCCTTGACATTTTTGCACTCAGGAATTGAACCACGTATACTAGCAGAAATTTTAGTACGTATGAACATCATACTGAGGCGATTGGACCGTTCCCATCGTTCATACGCAGCAATCTCAGCCTGAGTGCTAGTAGATGTAACTGAATGTGGTTCATCCTTCCTGATAGCATAGTCAATATCCATGCACCCTAATTGAAGAAGAATTCTCTCCTTCCATAATTTATAATTATCACCACTTAAATCGGGAATGTCACATTTCATATCAGAAATATTAACAGGCAAAATAGCTGCATAAAAATAAAATCATGTTCATGTAATTGAATTTGAGGCATATAACTTGATGTCATGTTTTACCAATGTAAACATGCAATAACATGAATCAATAACATACAATAACTACCTGTGGGCTAAGTTATTATACTCAAATAGACTCATTAGCTTAATGATGTGACTAACAAATTATATTCCTTTCTTAATTCCTGTGGGTAATTAAGAAAATAATTTGTTATCGCATCCTAATTAATTATATTAGTGCAACAAAAATTCCTGTGGGATAAGATTCATTACATTAATATAATTAGTCACAATTAATGTCATCTAACCTTATGTGATCTTTGCAACTCAATATATAATTTTGATTAATCAAAGATGCTGTGGCTACTCCTCAATTAATCAACATCATATTGATCACATGACATTATATGCATATAGATTAACCAATTTAGCATGATTATTAGGTAGTGATCTTAATCAACGTAACATTTCCAAATCAAGATCCGAGTTAGTCAAATTGGCCAGGCCAGTGAAAGAGAAGTGGGGGTCCCCCGTTGCTTTCCTTAGGTCAGTCAACGGAACCAATTAAGTAACCACAATCTCTTTACCTTTCTAGACACCAACTGACCAATCAGACCTTGAAAGGATTTGCACTGTGATTTTTACACTACCACCAAATTCATGCATAGAATAAATCTAGTATGCAGAACAGAAGATAACATTTCAATATCTATTTAATGAATTTTAAAATTATCATCTTAAGAAAAATTTTTGTTAATTAAAACACGTCCGGCCGTAGCTCATTATTCCCTTGGGCCAGTCTATGCAAACACCGTAGGCATAGAGACTCAGGAGGCGTATTTTAATACAAAAATTTAAACTCAAGAAACAAATGATAAAAATAAATCATGTTACATGATTTAATAAAACATTAAACAGATAATAAATGCATTTAAAATCCAACCAATCCAGATTTTAAATCCCGTGAGAGAACGGAAAGACCATAAGCGAGAAAAACGAAAACCGAAAGTTTTCTCTCCCTTTTTTAATATTTCACCGATGTGGTTATTGAAGCCACGTTTCCGCTGCATTTCTCTTCTTTAGTTTTTCTTTTCTTTAATGCTACGTTTCTTTTCTTTTTCTTTCTTTAATGCTATCTCTTTAATACCATAAAAGAAATCCGGGAAACCTTTAATGCCAGAAAGAAATCTTTAATAGAAAAGAAAGAAGGTTTTGTTTCCGCAAAAATCGGAATCTGAAATAGGTTTAATGGTTTCTGTCAATTCCGTGAACAGAACTGATCGAAACCAACCTGAGATCCGAAAAACTAAAAACGGAAAACACGCGGCATAAATTGCTTGAAAAGAGAAACTTAATAGAAATCTTCGCAAAATAAGGCAGAGGTTTTAACCTCGCTCTGATACCAAATGTAGACTTAATTTACTTAAACATAATTACCTCCAGCCATTATTATTTAATGGTGGTAAGGAATCCGATCTTCCTTGGACTGCACGGGAGATCTTCCTTTCTTAACGATCTCGATTGATCTTCCCTTTGATCTTCCCTCTTCCTCTCGATGGATCGGTCTTCTAATCAACGAGCTCTCGCATTCAGATGGTGTATGCCTTCATGATTGCTCTTGATCAGGGACTCAATTCCAATGCCTCCGCTTTTAGGTTTCTCTCTTAGAACCTTAGATCTCTCTCGAGAACCTTGTTCTGAAACTTTAGGATCTCTCTCGAGAGAACCGTATTCAGAAACTTTAGGATCTCTCTTGAGAGAATCGTGTTCTGAAACCTTAGAGAACTGAAACCTTAGGATGGGTCCTTTTTATACCCATTTCCTTCAACGCATGCCCCATCAAGCGAGCGTTAGGAATTAAGGGAGGGGAGGCTGTTAAGGGAGGGGGGCTGTTATCACTTTAATGGGGGATACGTTGAGTTAATAAATTAGGACCATTAATAAGATATGTTACTACAGAGGTTTCCGCTCTTTAACTGTTTTTAAATTCAGAAAGGTTAGGCAAGGATTCCTCAAAAAAACAAGAGGAGCATGATGTAATCCATTTATTTGGAGTTGCATTGCGAAATAGGTTTTGAGATTCCTTGCTTCGATTGATGGTGATAGTTATACATCATTTTTATTGTTATCTCTCAGCATTAGATATCTTCTATAGCAGTAGTGGTTGATCCCATCGATCGATGATGATGAGGCCAGTGGACCCTATAGGCCATAATGACCGCATTTGGGCTTGGCCTCGGCAAATCGGCCTTTTCTCTTCGGTCCCAGCGAGTTCTCGGCGGGCCCAGTAAGTCCAGGGCGGCCTCCCCGAGTCCGCCACCTTTTATCTCTTCTCCAAGTCGGCCTCCACCTTTTTCTACTCGGCCTTTACTCCTCGGCGGCCTCAGGAAGCGTGGGCTCCACCTCCCAAGCTAGCCTCAATCTCCCCCGACTATTCTCAGGATTCATTCCGACCCTGACTCCCATTAGACCCGTCTCGGCCCCAAGGATGTCCATGACTCCATCCTAGCCATCTTCTCTCTGGTTCTTATGCCGTCAAGGATGGCCTCGCCTTGTCGGCCTTCCATGGACGTCCCAGCTGCCCTCGTCCTAACTCCAAGGACATCCACGTCACCAAGCCTAACTCCGGAAGCATCGTTCGAGCCCAATATCCTATCTCAGCTGCTCCTAGCGATGACACCTCCGGCTTTTGAGTCCAGGCGGGAGCAACCGTCTTCGTCTTCGAGTCCCAACGGTGTCCCCTGGCTCCCAGTTCAGCCATGACCGGACGACCCCTGTTCCCAGTCATCCCCGGCCACTGTCATCCTCCTCATCAAAGGTATCAGGATCTTCAGCAAAAGCCACAAGCTCGAGTGGCAGCTCCAGGCCACCTAGTTCGAGGCTGTTCGACTTCTAGCTTCGGACAGCTCCATCTCGGCCTTGGCTCGTCCTCAGCTCGCCGGCTTCTTCCTCGCTGGCCCATCCTTGTCGTTCTCTCTCTTCTCTCAGCACTCGGCCGTGCTTCGATCCATCTCGGCCTCGAGTTACCAGTTCCCTATCTCAGACTCACTCCCGGCCTTTGGCTTCATCCCGACCTGGCACCAGGGAGCCGGACCCAGTTCCATCCTCTGTTTTGACGTCTCAAACCTTTGGCTCCGCCCCGACTTCGTCCTGGCCTCCCAGCATTGTGCCAACACCAACCTTGCCCTAGACTCCTAGCTCTCCCTTGACCACCTCTTGAGTCATAGCTTCAGTTCTCGGCTTCGTGGAATCACCGGCAGCAGTTAGCACCACTCTCCTCCCATGGCGGCCTCCTCTCAAAGTGGCCCCGGTCCAAGGCGGCTTCAACGCTAGCCACAGTATCAATCTTTACATCAGTTCCAGAATTGGTTTGAGCGGCCACGTGGACTGATCACCATCATTGGCTCATACTTCTAGCATAAGCCAAGCCCACCAACCACTTGCGGCCCACGTGCCTGACAAAACTCGACCCACCAACCAGCTGCAGCCACCCATTATGATGGGCTCTGACATGCCAACAAGGAAGTAAGCCTCACTATTGTTGTTATCACCTTAAATGCTCTGACAAGTGGTAGCACCTCAAGTCTCACAGACATCAGCTCTGACACTTCACCCATAAAAGTCATCATTATGAGGCCTCAACCACTCAAACTAGACAGACTATAAGCATCTATAAATTGGATAAGAGGGACCTCCGATGAGGTAACGGAGAATAACTCACTATACTCCCAAACGCTCATTCTTGCTCACAGAGAGCATGGCTCTAAACCTCTCTCTTCTTCTTTCTTTCGAGCTTTCTCAAGCTCACGGTTGTTATCCAGAGCACTGACTTGAGTGTCGAAGGGTCCCTGTCGGAATCTCCGATCCTCGAGACTTTTTGCAGACTCTCGACTGTGAAAAGCCCGCCGAAAGATCTTGGGCTCGCTGAAGAAGGCGATCAAACGCTCGTGGATGTTCGAGGAGGGTGATCTGGCGTCATCAGATAGGCGCACCAGAAAGGGAGAGAGAGCAGAGTTCTGCCATACTAAGGTACAAGCCCTCACTCCCTCTACGATAACTATGGTGGATAAAAAGATGATGATGACAAAGACTCAAGAGGCTTCCGCCAGTAATGCTGGGAGGCACCCACAACGAGCTAAGCAACAGGAGGCCGGCTCTCTATTCCATCATCACCACTATCTCGGGCCATTTAGGCAAAACATCATGCCACCCTCAACTTGCAAATTCAAACATTAATGGCAGCTATCCAAAAGCTGCAGAAGCGATATTCCATGGCCATACAGCAGCAAACAAGAGCTCATGCTGCTCCTTTAGTTGTCGCTCAAGCCAGCCATCATCCATCCGGTGGAAGATCTCCCCATCTTCCCAGCAAGAGACTCGCCACCATCATATCTCTTCGGAGCTCATCAGTAAGAGCAAGCTCAAGTTATCAGTAAAGAGCCCCTCCAAGCTCACCAACAAACACCACAAACGTGAAGCCCCCAAACGAAGCAGAAGGAGATAAATTTTTTCAATGAAAAAGCTCAGTACACTATGCTTTGAGAAAAAAGTTTCTTTTCATTAGTGTATAAATGCATTATAGGAAAACCGACAAAATCAACCTTTCAAAAGGCTCTCAACGGTCCTGCGATGATAAGATCACCCCCGGGCCGACCGTGAAACCTTCGAGGCGGTTCAAGACCTATGGTTTTGGTGACCTCGAGTCACCTATCAGGCCGACATACAAACCCCCGAGGCAGTTTTAAAGGAGCTCGGCAGTATTGCATCTAATGGGTCACCACTCGGTCTGACTTGGAGACACCCCTGAGGCAGTTCAATACCCTAACAGGCCCATACTTGCTCGAGTTGCCTCTTGGGTCGGCCACGAAATCCCCGAGGCGATTTTATTTCAACCCCCGCAGCTCTATTTTTGCTTCAGCAATTTTATCTCAGCCTCAACGGTTTTATCTCTGCCTTGGCAGCCTCAAGTCAGTGGATAGCCATGAAAAGACTTTCAGACTTTATGTCAAAAGATAAAAACCAACTCCCCGGCTCACAGTTAACGGGTATCCACTTCTGGACCCTATGTTGATAAAAGATTGTTGGCTGCCCTCAGCCAGTTTAAAGGTAATTAACTTACTTTCAAAATTTGCTTAAAGTTTGTGAACAAGCAAAATTCATGGCTCCGGAGAACATGTAGATGTCCACACAAGGCAACACAAAAGGAAAGGGATTTCTCCATTTGAAAAGAATTATAATTGAAGTTAACATGAAAAGATAGGTGCAAAGGTAAAAAGTTCTACACTTCTTTCGCTTAGTTGATGTAGGGCACACAAGCTCAAGGAGTGTGGAGGGCATCTGATGGGGCCAGTGGACTCCATAGGCCACAATGACTGCATCTGAGCTTGGCCTCAGCAAATCGGCCTTTCCTCCTCGTCCCAGCGAGTTCTCGGCAGGCCCAGCAAGTCCAGGGCGGCCTCCCCGAGTTCGCCACCTTTTATGTCTTCTCCAAGTTGGCCTCCGCCTTTTTCTACCCGTCCTCTACTCCTCGGTAGCCTCAGAAAGCGTGGGCCCCGCCTCCTAAGCCGGCCTCAATCTTCCCTGACTGTTCCTAGGATTCGTCCCGGCCTCGACTCCCGTCAGACCCGTCTCGGCCCCAACTCCCGTCAGACCCGTCTTGGCCCCAGGGATGTCCATGGCTCCATCCTAGCCGTCTTCTCCCTGGCTCTTTTGCCATCAAGGACGGCCTCGCCTCGTTAGCCTTCCACGGACGTCCCAGCTTCCTTCGTCCCAACTCCAAGGACATCCACGTCACTAAGCCTGACTCTGGGAGCACCGTCCAAGCCCGGTCCCCTATCTTGGCTGCTCCTAGCAATGACACCTTCAGCTCCCGAGTCCAGGAGGGAGCAACTGTCTTCGTCTTTGAGTCCCGACGGTGTCCCCTGGCTCCCAGTTCAGCCACGACCGGATGGCCCCTGTTCCCAGTCGTCCTCAACCACCTCATCCTCCTCGTCAAATGTATCAGGATCTTCAGCAAAAGCCACAAGCTCGAGTGGCAGCTCCTGGCCACCTAGTTCGAGGCTGATCGACTTCCAGCTTTGGACAGCTCCATCTCGGCCTCGGCCCATCCTCGGCTCGCCGGCCTCTTCCTTGTCGGCCCATCCTTGTCGGCCTCTCTCTTCTCTCAGCACCCGGCCGCCACCAGCTCTTTAACCCGTCTCGGCCCCGAGTTACCAGCTCCCTGTCTCAGACTCGCTCCCGGCCTTTGGCTTCGTCCCGACCCAGCACCAGGGAACCAAACCCGGTTCCATCCTCTGTTCTAACATCTCGAACCCTTGGCTCCACCCCGACTTCGTCCTGGCCTCCCAGCACTGTGCCGACACCGACCTCGCCCTGGACTCCCAGCTCTCCCTTGGCCACCCCTAAGTCATAGCTTTAGTTCTCGGCTTCGTGGAATCACCGGCAGCAATCGGCACCACTCTCCTCCCATGGCGGCCTCCTCTCAAGGCGGCCTCGGTCCAAGGCAGCTTCAATGCTAGCCGTAGTATCAGCCTTTACATCAGTTCCAGAATTAGTTTGAGCAGCCACGTGGATCGATCACCATCCTTGGCTCACACTTTCAGCATGAGCCAAGCCCACCAACCACTTGCGGCCCACGTGCCTGACAAGACTCGACCCACCAACCAGCTGCAGCCATCCACTTGATAGAACTTGGCCTGCAGCTCTGACATGCCAACAAGGAAGTAAGCCTCACTATTACTGTCATCACCTTAAATGCTCTGACAAGTGGCAGCACCTCAAAAGTCATCATTATGAGGCCTCAACCACTCAAACCAGACAGACTCTAAGCATCTATAAATTAGATAAGAGGGACCCTCGACGAAGTAACAGAGAACAACTCACTATACTCCCAAACGCTCATTCTTGCTCATAGAGAATGGCTCTAAGCCTCTCTCTTCTTCTTTTTTTGAGTTTTCTCAAGCTCACGGTTGTTGCCAAGAGCACTGACTTGAGCATCGAAAGGTCCCTACTGGAATCTTCGGTCTTCGGAACTTTTTCTAGGCTTCCGACTGTGAGAAGCTCACCGAAAGATCTCGGGCTCGCTGAAGAAGGTAACAGGACGCTCGTGGATGTTCGAGAAGAGTGATATGGCGTCATCAGATGGTTTATAGAGTTGCTCGGAATATGAGTTCGGGTGTGTCTGGGAGAAGATGTCTTGTAGTTGGGATGTCGGCCACGAACGTTCTGGTGTTTTCCATTTTCTTGGTAGGCCGGGCCTCGTAAATTATATGCTGGGAAAAGAGTGCACGTACCACTCGTTGAGCATGCGATACATAAAAAAATAAAAGTATTTTTAATCATATATAGTTACATGTGTATGGTTAATCATCATGCATAATACACGTGACCTACATTGCAAATGGTGTACAAAGACTTTTTTTAATATAGTAAAATGAGATGCGCTCCAAGATAGAGATGTCTGCAGATGAATGTGGGCCTCTGGATGCTTAGCTTGTTGCTTGGCCCATGATCAATGTAGTGAGGTAGGCCTTTGCATGTGCCAATGGCTTACTCAATGGAAAGAAGCTCTTTATGCATCGTGCATGGTACAAAACGCATGCATCGCACACGATGTTTGACCATGTATGCATGTCGCCGCACATGTTTGAAAATATTTTTATCCTTTTCATACCGTACATATGGCCATATGCATATGCGATGTGTGCACTCCTGCATCGTGCAGTATAGAAAGACTTTTTTATTATAATAGTATTTCAATTGAATATATATATATATATATTGATATTATCAAAATTATTTACCAAATAATTTTTTTTACCTTAAGTTGTATCAGGATTTAAATCATGGACTATCTCCACTGGTGAGAGAAAGCGACAAGCCAACTGAAACAATAGTTGCTTACAATACTTTTTTTTCTTCTTAATTATATGTCTTAAAGAAAATAAATAATTTTTCTTGCAAGATCAACCCAACTATACTTTAGTAAATAATATATATAACAACTATCATAGAATGTATTATTGGTTGCTACGATAGAAGCAATACATAGATGTTTAATTATTTGCTTATGTGATTGTTGGTGAGGTACATCCAGTTTGACATCGTGAGTTTAAAATAAATATTATTTATTATCAATGCTTTAATAATAATAATTTGGTATAAAATGTAATCAATCTTAACCTTGCAGCTGCGATAACTTTTTTATTTTTATTTTTTGAAGTTGTTTTTCCTGATCAAATGAAAAATGCCTTTATCCTTTTCACTCTAACTTATCAATCCATGTTTCCAATCCAAAGTTGAAAATTTTATACAGCATGCATTGGAATTGCAATTAAGTAATATTCAAAATCCATGACTAAAATTATTCAAGCAAAATAAGAGAGTTATATTTACTTTTCTATCTTTTTTAGACTTCATGAGATCAACTTTTTACAGATTCATACAATATTTAAAATTAATAATCTTTATAATAATTATCTGAATGTCATAAACTAGTATAACAGAAGGTAACTGCTTTCCCATGAAGCAGGAAAACGCATGTTTCTTAGGAAAAAAGAAAAATGAATGCCAAATATTGTCACTTTATTCTTTATTGCTCATGTGGCAGTCAAGAAGTAGATATGATATTTTTGCTAGAGTTTGAATCTCAGATAAGTTTGAATGTCAGATAACTTTTATTAATTCTAAATTACCATAAGGAATGACTAAAAATGTATCAAAGCCGCAAATGACAGAACCTACTCCTTTTTTTTTGTTCATTCTTCTGTAGTTTTTTTAAAAAATATATATCAAACTTATATTCTTTTTAAGTGTTAAGAGTGGTAGTAAATAATAACCATACATTTTGGTCCATGAAAATCTTCTCGTATTCCGTCATAACGAAGTTGGCAGACTCTATCAACATTGCATGCGTTTGCAAGCAAGAGGTCGTGTTTTTTTATATATATATATAAAATTCTCTGTCACTTCAATCACCAACTTTGGATGATGCAAAAGGTATAAATTCGCCCTCTACCTCGCGTGTTTTATAATCACCACTCCGGACGATTAGGTAGAAAGATTGATTTCATTTGACAAAGGGGCTAAACCTGCTGGGCGACCTCGACATTGCTGGGCTGCCTTCGGAATTTTCTATTTGCACCGTAAAAATTATTGTCTGCACCTTCAATTTTTTTTTTTAAATTAATTTTTTAAACTATTCTTAAATCTTCCCTCCCTTCTCTCCGTTTCCTTCCTTTCTCTTTTCCCATTTATTCCGGTGACCCTTTCACCCCTCCATCTCGATCGGCATCGACTTTCCCTTCCCTTCTTCTTGTTCGTTTCAGCAGTCTCTTTGGCATCGACTCCCCTTCTCGGTCCAATTGCTTCAGCCCTTTCGAGCACCGAGATAAGAAAAAACCAAAGAGAAAGGTCAGTGGAAACGAAGGAGGAGCGAAAAGAGTCGAAGGGAGCCATCGGAGCGAACGGAAAGGGTGAGGAGAAGCCGGTGCCGGGGGACTGCGAGAGCAAACAAGGAAAAAAGAAAAATTCGGAGGGAAGCTATCGAAGTGAACTAGTGGAAAAGCCGGATCAAAAAGCCGAAGAAGCCGTCGGAGCGAACGGAGGAGAGGGCGGGGTGTCGGAGCGAACGGAAAGAGGAAAGAATTTTAAGGGTAATTTAAAAAAATATTATTTTTTTAAAAAATGAAGGTGTAAAGAGTAATTTTTGCTGTGTAAATAAAATTTCCGCTGCCTTTTTTTTTGTTACAGGTGGGCGATCATACCACTCTGGAGCGAGTCAAATCCAAAATATCAGAGTACATAATTTGATGCAAATAACAGGGCAAGGGATACCAGCATGCCAAACCCACTGTCCAGATCGGCGAGCAACAAAAGATGCAACCCAATCAGCCGCTGCATTGGCTTCTCTATAGGCATGACGAATCACAGTGGCATAAGTAGTCTGCAGAGAGACTCTAATATCTCTTATCAGGGGGTTTAAAAGAGAATAAGAATCCTCAGCCTGCCTGATCCACCTAATAATCGTAAGAGAGTCTCCTTCGATAATTAATCTACGATGGCCCATGTGTCGAACAGCATGAGTGATGCCAGCCCATGCAGCCTGGAGCTCCACCATAGGGATCGAGATATCAATAGAGCTATGCCCACCAGCCGCAAGTAACTGTCCCTCAGAGCCACAATGATAAACCCAGAACCAGCAGAATGATCAGAGATGGAACCATCAAAGTTCACTTTGACGAAACCTGAAGGTAGGGGCTCCCAAGAGACAAAGACCGTAGAACGGTGTGCTACCAAAGCAACATGGGAGTCCTAGTGACTAGATCCATCAATGTGAATACCAGAAGAATAGTGGATGTACTTCCGGGCATGAAAGAGAGTATGGCGGATAACCACCTGCGGTAAAGCTGTCTTCTCAGCAAAGATAATATGGTTTCGGTTCAGCCAAATATGATAAGCCAAGTAAACCGAGAGAACACCCTGAGAGTGGGGACCAGTCTTGGTAATCATCTGGATAGCATGCAGAAAAGAAAGCCGAGCAGGTCCATCCTTCAGTAACCAAGGGGTAAAGTGGGTCATCTGCCAAATCTGAACCGCATGAGAGCACATGAATATAACATTATCCACAGATTCATTCTGCATCCCGCATATCGGACCTAGAGGCAAAATAGAAAGATCACGATCAGTCAATAGGTTACAGGTAGATAGACGATCCTATCTGAGCTTCCATAAAAAAGTTGGACATTAGAATAAACTGGCAAATGCTATATCCAAACAATATCAGCTAGGCCCGAGGTCGGAGATAATGTACGGGTTTTAAGTAAAAAAATCAGCTGATATCCAAGCAATATCAGCCAAGAAATTTCCGCTGCCTTCGTGCTATAGGCACTAGGGATAATGTACGGGTTTTAAGTAAAAAATTATAAAGTTAAAAATGATAGAAAAAAAGAAGGTTACCGTTAAAAAATAAAAAATTAACTTATATGAGAGTGTATGTGTGTGTATAAGGATGGGTAGAAAGAGATAGAAAAATATAATTTTGTTTTCAGATGATGTCAATAAGCGTAGACAAAAATAATTTCTATATACATCCAATTTTCCTAAAAATGAGAATCTTTATTTTTAAAAGATAAAATTTTATTTACGAGATGAAATTATTATTCTTATGAGATGGCTAATGATAACATATGTTTTATAATATTTCGTCTATAAAAACTAAAAAGTGTTAGTTTCAAATAATCAATAATTAATATATTTACTCTAAACTAGCGTCTGCATAACCAACCAGTGAGGACTTGTTCAAGTCCTGCCGCAAGGAATTATTGCATTCAGAGTTCATTGGCTTTAACTGTTGGGCAAGAACTAAATACCTTATATGACTATCGGCCAACAGTCACTTAAAAAGTACCTTAACAATCCATCCAAATAGGCCCAAATCCCTGCAAATTGGTATGTCATATTAAGTCCATGCAGGTAATTTGATGGACCCTATTCATTGGTCCATTATAACTGTTGCCAAATTCCTATGAGAAAGTCTTGAAATAAAATCGAGTCCCGAACCATCCGGCCATCCCCGGAACCACCATATGTTCAGAATTTCAAAATGGAATATATCCATTTGATAAGGCTGCCACCTCAAACCAAAACTCACATGAAACAAGGACACTTGGAGCAAAGCGTTGATGATCTCCAGAACTTTGCATTGCAACATCTGTAGCCAAGGCGGTGATCAAATCAAGATACCTATTTTGTGCACCCCTAGTTTTGTTGTCGTTGGGCAGTGGAAAGATACCCAATGATTGAGTAATTGACACTGGCAGACATAACTCCAAGCTTTAAATTGCCTCGACGGATTCGCAGCCTCTTAATTCCTCCCATCAGATATATATATATCCAAATTAATAAGAAGACATACAAATTAATCATTTTTTTTATTGGCCAAGTTTGGTCGATATTTCCCCCATCGAACTGAAATCATTTGGAATCTAATAACATGCTTTTTATTGCTGTTCTTCTTTAGCCACTGCCAACCATCAGGCCATCGAGTGATGCTGATATAAATGGCCAGAGAATAGCCGTGGTAGGTGAATTCCCTCTCCTCCTTCACATGACTTCATATATATATATATCCTAATAATCGCTACCTAATGAAGTGGTTTGCCACCCGTGAGGACATCCCCAAATGTCAACGGTGCAAAGCCACCACCCGGAACGCCATCATCACCGCTCCATCCCACCATGGATGAACATAGTCAACTCCCCGTACGCACCCAATAATTAAACCATCCAACCCTGAGAAACTAAAACATTCACAGCATCATATTAAATTTTCAAACAATAATACTAATAACAACGATAGAGATGATGGTGAACGGAAGCTGCTTTGGATGATTAAAAATTCGACGCGACTTTGACCCGGCCACGATACCATGCTGCCTTGGTTTGCAGTTGCACCGACGAGCTCTCATCGAGGCCCCTCCACCGCGGACGCTACGGTTGAAGTCAACAACTAATTTAATGGGTCCACGTACGGCGCACCACCATTATTTTCATATTAAATTTCAAATTAGGTGGCGATTTGCGCCACACCGTGCCGTCCCCGTTACTCAATTGTTAAGCTACAAAAAAAAAAAAAAAGTAACGTAAAATAGGATTGACCACCTGACACATTTCTTAGAGCGGGCAAGCAAGCAAGCCAATGCAATATAATCACAAACTATATGTTTGATGATCCTTTTTTTTTTTTTAACAAAAAAGAGAAAATTACAAGAAATTCTCGTTCCTCTTCTCCCCTTCTTACCTTGTTTTCTTTCGAGAGACATACAAACTTTGGCAAGAACGGAGCAGAATTCTACATTACATATATTGATAATATCAATATATACTCGGGCAACATACATACATATCGCAACAGATTATTGAGACGAATCGAGCTTCCTTCCAACTATAAAGAATTTGATTTCGGAAGAACGTTGTGGGATATCCTTCGGCCATCTCTATCTCTTCGATCACCTGCCCCTCCCATGCAAAGATGATGGCCATGGGAACATTATTTAGTGGTGCAATGGATTTGGGCCCGTCGGGACTAGACGCTTCTCGACGCCGTACCGTGGATCGATCTCGCCGCCTTCATCCGGACTCGGTTTAACCTCTACGACGGTAGAATGCGGTGGTGGTTGCCCATGTCGATGGCGGCGGTGGAGGCGGTGATGGCGATGATGTTGGGAATGTCTTGTGTGGTGGAACGCGGAGGAATCGAGCTTAGCTGCTAGCATTTTGCGTGGGACCGACGAGGGGGCGGCGGCGGCGGTCCGAGGCTCTAGATGGCTCCACCCATGGAACAAGAGCAGGAGGACGAGCCAAAGGAGAAAAGAAGCGAGAAGAGGTCTTTCATTGCCATGGCGTGGGCGACGAAGGGTGCTGCCTTGAGGGGGGAGTCATGGGTGGTAAGATCCAAGCGAGAGGGGGATGGGGGTTTAGAAGTTTGCCAACTTAAGCTGACTGGACCGGCATAAGAAATATTATGTTTGTGGTGCGTTGAAACGGGAGGGGGATCAGCTTACTTGCGACTCCATTTGTTGGGTTTGTTTATTTGAGGTTGAGTTTTTTGGGGCCTTTTTATGCGGAGGGGGGAGCGGAGTTCCGCATTGGACGATCTGTTTCCAATGAGAATTTCTTCCGTAACGTTCAAGGAAGAAGAGCGAACTCAATTGTCAAACCCTCTCGTCAGCCTTAGAAACGGGGGCAACAATGTTCTCTTTATATCTTGAGGAAGATCCGGGGTCGGTCGCAAGGGAATGGAAGGATGTTAAGGTTGTGTGGTGTCATAGGCCCATTCCATGTGGGAGATTGCTTGGGGCTGGCTGTTGCTCGATAGCACGTCTTCTACGATTGTCTGAGAAGTGGAAAAGATCGACCAGTAGGTGATTCAAATGGCCAGCGGAAAGAGAATGGTTTTAATTCAGAGATCAATTGCCTAATAATGCTTCATATGGTGCACCTCATGCAAAATCAAATATAATATTTTACTTCCATGGTCAAAGAACTTGCTTTACGAAAAGTTATGCGTTTTATTTTGACTATGTGTTATATCTTGCCGCTCTGGTTGAATATGACGAGGGAACAGCAAAAACAAAAACACCACCACCTCAGCTGTCCACGGTATTACCTACTTTCATACTCGGATTGATCAGAGCTGAAAAGTTTTGGTCTCCCTCTCTTTAAATACAGCCTTACGCATTAAACAAACAAGATCAAGAAGAAAAGGATCGACTCCCGCGCGTAAGACAACTGAATTTAGAGTGATTCAGCCTTGAGAAAGAGTCTAGGAGCTGGGGTGGGAACAGAAGCACGTACTTTTGCTTGATTTTTTTTTTAAATATAAAAAAAGTTGTATGGTGGGTGTATGATTCTGAGAAATTAGAGAAATGAAATGATTGGAAGTTTTAGCAAACTACAATTTGATCTGTTACTGTGGTCATCCCTTGCATCAAACATCCTGCACACGTTCTGCACCTTCATGCTATCAAACATGCTGGACTTTGGGAGAAACTACCAAAGGCAAAAGCTGCATTTGTTTTTGTTCCTCATTATTCATACATCTAAATTCCCGGCTTCATCACTGCAGCAATGAAATTTTGAATGCAGAAAAATGAGGAATATGTTTTTATATCCTGCTACTTTTGCTAAGAGAATGCTTATAGAATTATGCTTTTAGCCTGGAGCTTTTACTTTCAGCCATCATGTTTGGCTCATGACATTTTTGGACCCTATAATACTTGTTGAGAATCAACATTAAAATCTATATCAAATTGACCTGAGGGAGTTGCAGCTTTGGTTCTACATGGAAGAAGTCTTTCAATTGTCACCAAGGTAATGTTTAATTTCAGTACAAAAACAAATGAAATCTTGAGCATGGCTTATCAACAACGATTGCGCATTGTCTCGTGTCCCTGCCTGTACAAAAAGTTGTACTAGACAAAACAGCCTTCTGAATACAGAAGGCGATAAATGCATAGCAATAATTGTGTACAAAAAGAAGGAAACAAACTCTAGATCAATATCAACTTCTTCACCATTTGCAAACAATGTTACAATTCTCCTTACCAAAGGAACACAAAATAAGGTTCATGTTTACAAACTGTAACCATTACAGTATTCCAGCATTAATGCCAGAACCAACCATACTTGGAATTGTTTGAGATTTGTCAGAACCAATCATCCAGTACTTTAGCCCCACCCCTTCTGTCTCCATCCCTACTTACTGACCATGCATCTCAGCTTGAAATTGTAAACAAAATCTTCAAGATGATTCTCAAATCATTTTGCAGATTTGAACCACTGATCTCCAACCTTATTTCTTATCATACAGGTCAGCTTGAAACTAGAGTTACACTCATCAAACTATTTGCAGATTGAAGTCACAGATATTCCATACTGTCTGCTCACAGATTTTTGACTAACTGCCATGACGATGGCTTGAACCTACCAGCTAGTAAAGCAGATGCCATGGATGCTTTTATTTCTCTCTTCTTCTTCTCAAGTCTTAAAGGCTTATTCCCTTACACAGAGCTTGATGACATTGGAAAAATGGAGGAAAATCTAATTGCTACTAACTTCTCCCTCCTATTCCTCTCAGACTTTGAGGAGAATTTCATGGCAGCTGCACCTGTTGCATCTTCTTCTGACGGACGAAGAAGTCATATTCCAAGGCCAAGCTTTATTGCATGTTCCTCTTCTTCAGCAACCTTTTTTTTCTGACTCTAAAATGGACAAGAATAATTTTAGTACAGAAATAAGAATCCAAAACAGAATGTTAGGGTGATAGAAAAGAATTGGTCATAAATTCATCAGATAGCTCACTCTGAGATAAGCTTGTAGAGCTCTGTTAGGGTTGCAGTCATTGGAGTGCCTGCTGTCTAAGACTCTCTAAAGGCAGACCAGCAACGGCTCCGTTTCTTTCTTCTTCCGCATATCTTCATGGTGATGCTCAAGATGGTAGGAGGGATCTGAAAACTTGCCTCCTGCAATCTTTTTCATGAGAACCATAACCAACTCAACTCAACTCATCTAAGCATTTTCCCACTACGTGGGGTCGGTAAGAGAACCATAACCAGGATGATTAAAAAACAAAAAATGGATTCAAAAAAACCTACAACAGAGAAAAGGAACATCTTATACTCACTTTTTTCCCAAAAGAAAAGTCAAGTCCCCAGCCTTGCACTGATTCCCACAAATGATGGTATATTCTCTCTTTTGGATCTGTCTGAATGACTATTTCATGCCTACAGCATGCTGATTTCATGGTAAAGCTCCACATCTGATAAAAGAATAGATACCATATAACAAATCTTGGAGAGTTCGAACAAGAATGTACAATCCAACAATTACCAGACCAAATCTAAAATGTGAAAAATGTGTGATATAAGGCGAAAGAGGTTTCCAATACCCTCAATACTCAGTGACTTTCTGTTGACCCAATTGATGATTTTGATGATTAACAAAACTATGTGAGTATAATTTTGAAGGCTCTAATGATTTTGATTTAGTGTTTCAGCCAATAAGACTTTTGAAAGATCAAAATCAAGTGTTACAATGTGTTCTGGATCGAATCTAATGTCTAGGTAAGAAATGCAGACATTAGAGTCGACTCCGAGAATCACAGAGCCGACTCCGGAACTGGCACGGCCATTAGAGTCGACTCCGAGACTGTGAGAGTCGACTCTCACAGACGGAGCAGAAGTCGATTTTTCTGGCTCCAACCTAGAGTCGACTCCGGGTAAGTTAGAGTCGACTCCGGAAAAGCATCTTGTCGACCCCAGAAAAGCCAGAGACGACTCCGGAAAAGTCAGTTTGAAACGCCTCGAGCTAGAGCCGACTCCAGAAAAGTTAGAGTCGACTCCAACCCACCTGGAACGAAAAACGAAGTTGCCAGATCAGCTCTAACGGTAACTTTTCTATTTTTACTCATTTCTAACGGATATATTTTGATAGAAGGTACACTTCAACGGATAGTTTTATTCCAAAAGAGGTGTAAAAGAAATCTATAAAAAGGGAAGTCTATTGTTCAAAAAAAAAGAGAAAATGATTCAGTGAGAAATTCAAAAATCCAAAAGAGGGAAAAACAGAGTGTTATTAGAAAATCCGTTTGATTCAAGGAAAGAGATCAAAGGAGTGAAATCCAAGAGTGAGATTCGTGCACTCCAGAGCTACATTCTACAAAAGATTCAAGAGGAATCCCAAAGCTTTCAAGAGCAAATCAAAGATCTTCCACATTCAAGAAAAGGGAGAAAAAGCTTCAACCCAACTCCAAAGCTCAAATCCGTGAAGAATTGGTGCTGAGGCCTGATTCAACATCAAGAGGAGTTGAAGGAAGGAAGCCAAAGAAGCCAAGCCAGCTCTCAAGCTCTAAACATTCAGGCTTTTCTAAACTCAATTTCTATTTTGAAATATCTGCTCAAAAAGGAGCTGCTTGTAATTAAACTCATTTTATTTGTTTGTGTCTAGTTTAATCTGAGGGATTAAACTAGAGGAGGTTGTTAAACCTCGGTACAAGCTAGGTATAGCTTGTGTTTGGGTTTTGTGCCGGTGAGCCCGTGTAAAATCGGCTGGGTTCGTTGTGATCCCGGAAAAACAACAAGTTTGAGTTGTGAGCTTGGAAAACAACTCGGCTGTAATCTAGAGAGATTATAGTGTGGACCCAAGTGAGTCTTGGGAGTGGACGTAGGTGTTGTTTGCACCGAACCACTATAAAAATATCTTGTGTTTGCCGTGCTTAATTTCTCTTCTCTATCTCTCATATACTTGTGTTTGTGCTTTGCTTATTAGTTGATCCTTTCACTTGCACATCTCAATTTAAATTGTTTAAAAAGTCTTAAATTTTTAAGAACCCAATTCACCCCCCCCCCCTTGGGTTGCCATCTGGGCCAACAATTGGTATCAGAGCTAGTGCTCATTTAGATTTGATCTCACGATCAAGAGCTAAAGATCATTATGGCAACACAAAGTGGTCTTTGCTGAAGGTCATTCTACGAATAGACCTCCACTTTTTAATGGCTCAAACTATTCTTATTGGAAAGCTAGAATGAGGATATTCATTCAAGCTTCTGATTATGAGCTTTGGGGTGTTATATTAAATGGACCTAGTACACCCACACACCTTATTGATGGCACTATTGTTCCAAAGCCCGAAAGGGATTGGAATGATAATGATAGGAGAATGGCTCAACTTAATGCTAAAGCCATTAATATCTTATATTGTTCCTTAGATTCAAATGAATTCAACCGAATCTCTACTTGTAATTCCGCAAAGAAATTTGGGATAGGTTGGAAATTACACATGAAGGAACAAACCAAGTAAAAGAATCAAAATAAATATTTTGGTTCATAAATATGAATTGTTTACAATGGAACAAGCTGAAACCATCACATGCATGTTCACTAGATTCACCGATATTGTGAATGGTTTGAAAAGTCTTGGAAAAATTTATACTAATGCTGATCTTGTTCGCAAAATTCTCAGGTCATTACCAAGATCGTGGGAAGCAAAAGTCACAGCAATCCAAGAAGCCAAAGACCTCAATGCACTACCCTTAGAGGAGCTTCTAGGATCTCTCATGACCCACGAATTGACAATGAGGCAGCATATTGAGGAGGAAACAAAAAGAAGAAAACCATTGCCCTAAAGGCTGCAAAAGAATGGAAGAGAGCAGCAGTGATGATAGTGATGATATAATGATGAAACTGCTCTCTTGGCCAAGAAATTCAGGAGATTTTTGAGGAAAAAGAAACCCTTCCAAAAAGAAATTTGGAAAAAAATGGAAGGAGAAAAGGAAAAGAAAAGACAAGGACAAGGAAAAGAGAAAGACCCCTTGATCTGTTATGAGTGTAAGAAACCGGGGCATTTCGATATGATTGTCCACAATTGAAAAAGACCTTCAAGAAAAAGAAGAAGGCATATGTTGCAACATGGACTGACAGCGATGAATCTTCTTCCGAAGAAGAAGAACAAAAAGAGTTGCAAATATTTGCTTCATGGCCAACGACGACGACAATGACGAGGTAAGTTCCGAAACCCCCGACGATGAATTTACATTTGATGAAATGTTTGAAGCTTTCAATGAACTTGATGATTGATTTTAAAGTTTTGAAAAAGAAATATAAAGTTTTGAAAACTGAAAACTTAAATTTAGTTAAAGAAAAATGAATTAAGTCTTGTACTTAAAGATTAAAAGAAAAGAAGAACTTCTCTTAATGAAGAAAATGATTTTACTCATAAGATTGATTTGCTAAAATCTGAAATGAAAAATTAATTAAAGAAAAAGAATCAATCTCAAATGAAAATGATTGTTTAAAGAAAGAAGTTAAAAAATATAAAGACATTGTTGAGAAATTCACTTTAAGCTCAACTAAATTAAACATGATTCTAGATAGTCAAAAAGCTGTTTTTGACAAAGCTGGGCTTAGGGTATAACACTTTAAGAAAACAAAAATCATTAAAAATATTTTTGTAAAAGCTAACCAAAGTAATATTACTTGTTTTAAATGTAATCAAAAAGGACACAAATCCTTTGAATGTAAAACCTTAAAACAACAAGAAATTAAATATTAAAAAAGAAAATATGGGTTCCGAAAGGAACAATTTTTATTGCTACTAACCATGAAGGACCCAAGAAAGCTTGGGTACCTAAACATAAAGTTTGATTTGCAGGAATGTCTTGTAGCCAAAAGATCAAAGAAAAAGTGGTATCTTGATAGCGGCTGCTCAAGACATATGACGGGTGACAAAGAGGAATTCATCACCCTAGAAGAAAAGGTGGAGTTGTGACGTTTGGCGACAACGGTAAAGGTCAAATTATGGGCCTTGGTAAAGTTCGCATAACTCCATCTATAGTAATTGATAATGTACTTTATGTTGATGGTTTGAAGCATAATTAATTAGCATAAGTCAATTATGTGATAAAAACTTTAATGTTTCTTTTAAATCTTCTATTATGCACTGTAACTAATTCCATTGATGATAGCATTGTTTTTACTGGTTATAGATTTGGCAATGTATACTTAGTTGACTTAGACAAAACTTCTAAGAGTAGTCATTGCCTAATTGCTGATAATGCTAACATAATGATATTAGTTGGTTGTGGCATCGTAGATTAGGTCATGCAAGCACACACCTTATTTCAAAACTAATTAAAATGGATTTAGTTAAAGGTTTACCTAAATTAGATTTTGAAAATAATAAAATCTGTGATGCATGTCAATTTGGAAAACAAACTAGAAGTTCTTTAAATCTAAAAACATTGTTTCAACTTCTAGGGCTAGAGCTACTTCACATGGATCTTTTCGGACCAACTAGAACCACAAGTCTAGGAGGAAAGAAATATGGTCTAGTGATTGTAGATGATTATTCTAGATATACTTGGGTAATGTTTTTAGCTCACAAAGATGAGACTTTCTCGATATTCCTGAAATTCTTCAAGAAAGTCACAAATGAGAAAAACACTACTATAGTATCTCTAAGAAGTGATCATGGAACAGAATTTGAAAATCACTTATTTGAAATTTCTGCACTGAAAATGGAATTAATCATAATTTTTCAGCCCCTAGGACTCCACAACAAACGGTGTAGTTGAAAGAAAAATAGAACTCTAGAAGACATGGCCCGTACCATGCTATGCGAAAGTAACTTACCAAAGTATTTTTGGGCGGAAGCTATTAACACAGCATGTTACATCTTAAATAGAGCTTTAATAAGACCAATATTAAAGAAAACACCTTATGAATTATGGAATGAAAGAAAACCAAATATAAAATACTTTCATGCATTTGGATGTAAATGTTTCATTCATAATAATGGTAAAAACAACTTAGGAAAATTTGATGCTAAATCTGATGAAGGAATTTTTCTAGGTTATTCAACAACTAGTAAAGCATATAGAATCTTTAACAAGAAAACCTTAATTGTTGAAGAATCCATTCATGTAGTTTTGATGAATCTTTAGCAACTGGATCTGAAAAGATTGATGATGAGGAAGATACAAACATAATTGAAAAAGATCTTGAAAAACTTAATATTGAAGTATCTTCTGATCATGAACAAGAGGCTAAAGATGATTCACATAAGGACGATGATGTTAATATGATCATAATGATAGATCTTCCAAGAGACTGGAGATATGCTTATAGTCATCCTAAGGAATTGATTATAGGTGATCCATCTCAAGGAATAAGACTAGATCATACATGAGAAATATTAGTAATCATCTTGCATTTGTTTCACAAATTGAACCTAAAACTATAGAAGAAGCTGAAAAAGATAATAATTGGATGTTAGCTATGCAAGAAGAACTAAATCAATTTACTAGAAATAATGTTTGGACATTAGTTGAAAGACCTAAAAATCATTCAGTAATAGGATCAAAATGGGTTTTTAGAAATAAACTAGATGAAAATGGCATTGTAATTAGAAACAAAGCTAGATTAGTTGCAAAAGGATATAATCAAGAAGAAGGTATTGATTTTGATGAAACCTTTGCACCTGTAGCTAGATTAGAAGCCATTAGGCTATTACTTGCATTTGCATGTCACATGAACATTAATTTATTTCAAATGGATGTTAAAAGCGCATTTTTAAATGGATTTATAAATGAAGAAGTTTATGTAGAACAACCACCAGGTTTTGAAGATCACGAATTTTCAAATCACGTTTTTAAATTGCACAAAGCTTTATATGGTTTGAAACAAGCACCTAGAGCTTGGTATGATAGGTTAAGTAAATTCTTAATTGAAAATGATTTTACAAGAGGAAATGTTGATAAAACATTATTTTTGAAAAGAAAAATAAAGATTTACTTGTAGTACAAATATACGTTGATGACATTGTTTTTGGTGCTACTAACGATTCTCTATGTCAAGAATTTGCAAGTTAATGCAGGGAGAATTCGAGATGAGCATGATGGGAGAACTCAACTTCTTCCTTGGACTCCAAATCAAACAAAGCAAAGAGGGAATCTTTATCAACCAAACAAAGTACACAAGAGAATTCTAAAGAAGTTTGGTATGGAATCAATGAAACCCCTCGGAACACCAATGAGTCCTTCATGCAAGCTGGACAAAGATGAAGAAGGTAAAAAGGTTGATCAAAAGTATTATCGAGGTATATCGGATCCCTTCTTTATTTAACAGCAAGTAGACCAGATATTATGTTTTCTGTATGTTATGTGCTAGATTTCAATCTGAACCTAAAGAATCACATTTAATAGCTGTTAAAAGAATACTAAGATACTTAAGTGGAACAAAAAATGTAGGTTTATGGTATTCTAGAGACTCCACATTAAATCTAATTGCATATTCAGATTCTGATTATGCTGGATGTAAATTAGATAGAAAAAGCACAAGTGGTGCATGCCAATTCTTAGGAAGTAACTTAATCTCATGGTTTAGCAAAAAGCAAAATTCGGTTGCATTATCTACTGCTGAAGCAGAATATGTTGCAGCTGGAAGTTGCTGTGCTCAAATCCTATGGATTAAGAGACAACTTGAAGACTATGGTATCACACTTGATAAGACACCCATAAGATGTGATAATACAAGTGCAATCAATCTTAACTAAAAATCCAATTCAACACTCAAGAACAAAGCACATTGAAATTAGATATCACTTTATAAGAGAACATGTAGCCAATAATGAAATTTGTCTTGATTATGTGAATACTGAAGAACAACTTGCAGATATATTTACAAAACCCTTAAGTGAAGAAAGATTTTGTTATCTTAGAGGAGAATTAGGAGTTTGTGATCCTTTGGAATAGTTTTCTGAAACTCTTAAGGACATCTATCTAGATTTCATTTTTTTCTGAAAAATCTTGATATTTCAATAAGGAAATCTATCTAGATCTTGATTCATTGTTTCCCCAATTGCTAAGAACTTAAATCTATAATTTGATGATTAATTTGAATAGTTTCAAATCCTTGAAACTCAATTTTTTATCTCTGAAACTGTTAGAGTCGACTCTGACAGTTTGCGGAGTCGACACCTGAGTTTTTGATTTTCTGTCTAAGTGATTAGAGCCGACTCTGGCTTTTGTGGAGCCGACTCTAATACGAGCGCTGACAGACTTTCTGGTCGGAGCCGACACCCAGTTTTCGGGAGTCGACTCTAAGTCGAGTTAGGTCAAAAATAAAAAGGCGGAGTCGACCCCATTCGTTCCAATCGTTTCCTAAATCCTTCCAAGAGTCCAAAACCTTTCCAACTTCCCAAATCCACTCAAACCCCTTGATTAATCTTCCAATCTTCTCAATGGCACCAAAGAGGCGTGGTTCGTCGCTGGAGCTCCGTTCCAACGAGAAGACGCACGGTTCGAAGGCAACCATCGCCTTCTTCCTCTTCGGCCACTCAAGAGATTCTCCACCTTCACCCTCATCTCCTAAGGTAGATCAACTAGCTGGTAAGACCATTACAACTGGGAGGAAAGTTAATTTTGATTTATTTGAGTCGGAGGGCTTTTCAATTGGAAGAAATTTAAAGGAATGGGATGGGAGAAAGTTGCTCATAGATTTCCCACATATCCAGCATTAGTAAGAGAGTTTTACAATGGATTAAGCAGAGGAGAAGGAGGTTTAGTAAGCACAGTAAGAGGAACTAGGGTTGGTAACACTGAAATTCTTGGAACCCTATTGAAATGCCCACTGTTGGTTTATTGGAATGTCAACTGATGACAGAAGTGGAGCATATCAAGAATGCTAGGAAGAGAGGTGACTGAGTTTGAAGAGATTTTGCAAATCAGTTAAACCTAGAACTCAGATTATTGCATAATATTTGTGGTAGAATCTTGTTTCCAAAATAGGGAGATTTGAGTATGTCTCGGAGCGAGACGTTCTGATGATGGATGCATAATAACTGGAAGGCCAGTCAATTTAGCTGGCATGATGATTGGATACATGGCAGAGGCAGCCACTAAGAAAAGATCAACTCTACCCTATGGAATGATTCTGACATTAATTTTTAGAAGCCAGGGTGTGCTCATCATGGAAAATGAACCATTAAGAAAATTAGACACACTGATTATTACAGCATTTCTACTATTCACAGAATGGGATTTAAGAAAGTTAATGGTGTTTGGATGAGGAGAGAGGAAAGAACAGATAGGGATGGTGCAGAGGGAACCAGAGTAGAAGACATCCCAGGACCATCTGCTGCGGGACCATCAGTCCCTGATTCATCTTTTGCGGGACCTTCGTCTACTGGACCTTCGGAGGCCGGACCGAGTTCTATTCCATCACCTCCACATCAACCTACAAATTCTGGAGGATTTTCTGATGAACAACTTGATCAGTTAAGAAGCCTTACTTGCTGAGTATGACAGTCACAGATCAAATGAAATTAATCAATTGAAAGAAGACTTTAATCAGTTAAAGAAGAATTAACTTCGAGACTGGACATGCTATCCTTTACCTTAGGCAATTCTGTGGAATCCTTTGGAGCTGAGCTTCACAAAATCTTCGAAAGGATGGAAGGCATTGCCGATGGATCGGATCGTATGTTCATGCAACGGGTCAATTAAAGAAGGACATTGACCTTGCAGTCTCTCAAATTGAAGCTTGCTTGAAAATTTTAAGAAGTCACAAAAAGATGATGTAATGGAGATAATAGGTCATCTAAAGAAAATTGTATTCAAGCACATTTGATCTTGTCTTTAAATTTGATAGCTTGTACTTAGGAAGTTTATAATTATCCAATGTATTTCATTTTGAGATGTATATGAATCAACTGATGTAATGGTTCTTGCATATGAAATACAATTTCTTTTTTTCAAAATTTTGATTGATTGGATTCTATGCTTATTGAGTTTAAATTTTCTTTACTCTCCTTATTGCTTATAACAAAAAAGGGGGAGAGATAGTTGTGTATATGCAAAGAAAGAAAAGATTATATGCATAAAGAAAGAAAGAAAGGGGGAGAATTAATGTTATTAATTGTTATGCAAAAATGAATTGAAATGATTAATCTTTACAATTTGATTATATATAAGAAGAGCTACTCAATGCAGGGGGAGCTTAACAAAAAGCTCATTTACATCTTATGCACAAAGTTTAATAATTCAATACAATTTTAAAAGTTTACATTGAACATTGGCATCAAAACCTTAATTTCAAGAGGTTAAAGTTAAATTGACTATAATCCTTAATTTGATTGAATTTGAATGCATATACTCAAAGTTTTTGTTATCATCAAAAAGGGGGAGATTGTTGACCCAATTGATGATTTTGATGATTAACAAAACTATGTGAGTATAATTTTTGAAGGCTCTAATGATTTTGATTTAGTGTTTCAGCCAATAAGACTTTTGAAAGATCAAAATCAAGTGTTACAATGTGTTCTGGATCGAATCTAATGTCTAGGTAAGAAATGCAGACATTAGAGTCGACTCCGAGAATCACAGAGCCGACTCCGGAACTGGCACGGCCATTAGAGTCGACTCCGAGACTGTGAGAGTCGACTCTCACAGACGGAGCAGAAAGTCGATTTTTCTGGCTCCAACCTAGAGTCGACTCCGGGTAAGTTAGAGTCGACTCCGGAAAAGCATCTTGTCGACCCCAGAAAAGCCAGAGACGACTCCGGAAAAGTCAGTTTGAAACGCCTCGAGCTAGAGCCGACTCCAGAAAAGTTAGAGTCGACTCCAACCCACCTGGAACGAAAAACGAAGTTGCCAGATCAGCTCTAACGGTAACTTTTCTATTTTTACTCATTTCTAACGGATATATTTTGATAGAAGGTACACTCCAACGGATAGTTTTATTCCAAAAGAGGTGTAAAAGAAATCTATAAAAAGGGAAGTCTATTGTTCAAAAAAAAGAGGAAAGAGAAGAAAAAAATCCAAAAGAGGGAAAAACAGAGATTAGAAAATCGTTTGATTCAAGGAAAGAGATTCAAAGAAAATCCAACTCCACTCATTCTAAAAAGCTCAAGAGGAATCCAAAGCTTCAAATCAAAGATTTCCACATTCAAGAAAAAGGGAGAAAAAGCTTCAACCCAACTCCAAAGCTCAAATCCGTGAAGAATCGGTGCTGAGGCCTGATTCAACATCAAGAGGAGTTGAAGGAAGGAAGAAAGAAGCCAAGCCAGCTCTCAAGCTCTAAATCAGGCTTTTCTAAACTCAATTTCTATTTTGAAATATCTGCTCAAAAAGGAGCTGCTTGTAATTAAACTCATTTTATTTGTTTGTGTCTAGTTCAATCTGAGGGATTAAACTAGTGGAGGTTGTTAAACCTCGGTACAAGCTAGGTATAGCTTGTGTTTGGGTTTTGTGCTGGTGAGCCCGTGTAAAACGGCTGGGTTCGTTGTGATCCCGGAAAAACAACAAGTTTGAGTTGTGAGCTTGGAAAACAACTCGGCTGTAATCTAGAGAGATTATAGTGTGGACCCAAGTGAATCTTGGGAGTGGACGTAGGTGTTGGTTGCACCGAACCACTATAAAATATCTTGTGTTTGCCGTGCTTAATTGTCTCTTCTCTATCTCTCATATACTTGTGTTTGTGCTTTGCTTATTAGTTGATCCTTTCACTTGCACATCTCAATTTAAATTGTTTAAAAGTCTTAAATTTTTAAGAACCCAATTCACCCCCCCCCCTCTTGGGTTGCCATCTGGGCCAACACTTTCTTTTCAGAAAAAAACATGATAACCTGCTACTTGGTAATTAGTGAATTAAAATGTATATAATGCAGAGTGGGGCAAAACCCATAGACAGCTAAGAATTATTTTAAAGTTTGTAACCAATACCATCCCTACGCAAATTCCTAGCAGCTCTCCTCCCATTCCTCTACAATCACATGCTAATCTGAGAAAATAAAAGTGGCATATTAAATAATAGTAAATGGGCAATCTAGTGACTTAGATAAACTCTAATTATAGTGTGCTACCCTTGGCAACAACCACCTTCCCCCCCCCCCCCCCCCCCCCCCCCCGAAAAAAAAAAAAAAAAAACTTGTGAAAGAAAAAGCACTAAACTGAAGAATGAAAAAGATGATACACTGCAATTGATGCAATAAGAAGACAACTTCCATGCATGTTAAATGCACGTATCCAAGTCAATCATAAAGTATATTACAGGCATTACACCATTAGCAAAGAAAACAAAGGAATGAAGCATGTATGACCAGGTAAGGAAAATAAATTTCACAGATAACAAAGAAAATATGCATATATACCATCAAATAGGAAGGTCTGATTTCCCAGACCAATATAATAGCTATCCAAGCTATCCTACAAGAGACAAACAAATTTTATCATGTCTAGGATAACTCAACTTCTCGTTCTCATAAATATGAAAACCAACATCAGTCTATCCATTGCTATCTGCAGAATGTCTTGAGAAGGTGCAGATCAAACAGCAGGTCAACCATCTAGGCAGAGGATAAGAGTGGTAGACTCCAAACACAAATTAAAAACAATAATAATAAAAAATTGCCATACAGTATTATGATATTCATATTGCATCATTTTAAAGTTCATCAACTCATGATACTCTGATTTGACTTTCTTAGTTTCCAGCAAGTCTATAATTGATGATATGGAGTGGGCCAAGCTGCTGGACTTGAAAATGGTGAGCCAACTTGAATGAACTGTACCAGGTAAAATGCAGGGTGTTTGGTTTAATCATTGAGTCACAATCTGAAACTAAATCAAGATAGGAGCAAGTGACTTTTACAGAACTTGTAAATTAAAGTATTTCATTATGACATAAATATATTAATGCTGTGTTTTTTTCTTTCTTTTCAAGTATTTCTTAGTCTTTTTCTTTCTTTTTTTTGTTAGATATATTTAACCTTTGATTTCAAAAACGATCAAGACTTGATAGGGTCTCAATTTGACACAACCAAGTACAGCAATGATACAAGGTAAGTTTTCTGGGGCTTGAACTCTGATTGTTTAGCATATTTAGAAGATCAATAGATATCTATAGTTAGTTAAGCATGTACCTTCATCGAATAATAGTTTCTCGCTTGCTTTTTCTATGCATTGAACCTTACACCCTTGGCAATGATTGAATTGCATCCACCACACCAGCCATTGAACGACATCTCAAATCTGGAAAACAAAGGATTACAGTTGAGAAGATGAATATGGGTTTAAAAGATGTAGAAACTATCAAAACTTGCACAAAGAACTGGTGCAAATAAAGGAGTCAATTATCAAAGTTTTGCTACGTCAAATGAGGTCAAATTGTTAAGATGCAAATTGAACTTGCATCTTCATTAATCTTACCTGTACCTTCGTTCATTTTAGAAAAACAATTGTGGCATAGAAGTGTATCCTGCCTAAATTCTCAAATAGACAAGGGCTGACAGGCAATTCAGATACATGAAAAAGTGGCATCTTTTAACACTGATACCTAGTTTGAGAAAGTAAAACTTTAATAATTGATGCCTTCATTTGAAATAAAATATACACACCAATATATATCATAGAAAATGCTCATTTGTTATCTGTGCATAAAGGCTGTTCTCATGGATAGAAGAATCATACAGTTACCTATTTTTATAATACATGCTCATCAACTTCACAACTAAGCATAATAAATTTACCAATGCACAAGGAAACATTAAAAAAGAAAAGCATCATCCTAGCAAAGCACATAAAAGCCCAAGGAATCAGTCAAAGCCACCACAAAGTGCAAATGAATCTAGAAAAAATCCAAGAGACAGAAAGAAAACAAAACTACATATCAATAAAGAAACAGGTTTGCTGACGTACACAAGCCTTACGCCATGAATGAAAGTCAGTTAAATTGATTCTACCTCCTTCAGGGTTCCTAAATCCCAAGTCCTCTAAAACATAACATCTCAAAATCTTGTCTCCCAGCTCTCAATGAAAACACAAAATAGAACTGCTTCAAACCCTGTCACTTGATTGTGATTATGAATTGTCACCTAGACACATGGGTGATACACTGGCTTCATGACATTTAAGTAACCCACATCTTGATCAATTGAACATGCATATTCATGCACCTATATTTCATGCGGTTGATGTATGCATATGGATTTGTGTGGATTTTTCTCTTCTTTTTTTTTAATAAAAAAAAGAGGAACTAAGGGCACTCAAGGGGGAATAACTTAAGTGTGCTAGTGTGGCAGCTGTCTGAACAACAACTGTGGCTTTCATTCTCTCCACAAATATGTGCCCCTTCCACGCCTCTGCTGGTTCTCTCTCCTCTCTTACTCATGGCCTCCCTATTCCACTATAATTCCTTTCTCACATCATCCCAGCGTCTAGCACCAATTTTCCTTTATATCTCAATGGGTCTTGCTTAGTAATGGGGGGCTTAAATCAACTAAAGTTATTCAGGGTGGTATAGAGAACAAACATTGGCCTGTTTAATTGAGATCAGAGGCTACATGCCCTAATATTCATTCCTCTTCCACTCTTGCTGCTCCCCATTCAGTTAGGTGTTGGATTTCAATGCATAAATATCAAGAGAACCATCCTCAATGCCAGCAAGGCAGAGAAGAGTGGGTTTCAGCTACCTACTGAACTAGTGATACCATCCGTTCTTCTTTAAGCTTTATTTTTTTTCTTTTCATCTTACATCTTTCTTCACATGTTTCATATTACTTGTAGCGTACTTCAGGGGCTTCCAGGTCTTTTCCACCTTTACAAATCCTAATATCTTTGGATCACTCCTTTGTATTTGTCTTTTTCCCTTGTAATTCTAAATTATTTGTCTCTTTGGCACCCCTTTCTATCATCAAAAATTGGCTTGATGATTTGTCCTCAGTATATCTAGAGCTCTTAATTTTCAAAAATAATCAGATCCTTTAACTAGAAAATACAATAATGTGCTCAATATCTAAGTAATGGGCCTAGCTCATGGTTTGAATAAACTTGTATTACTAGAAGTAGACTGATCTGCTCCTCTGAAACCTAATTTTAGTCTCCCAGGCCTATTTAGCTCTCCAAGCTTGAAATTAGAAACCTCCAATCTTATAAATCCCTTACAAAGTCAGGTATAAGTCCTTACATCACCTCTATCCCTCAAACATTACTCCTTTTCAGTGCAAAACTACCATTGCCTTTTTCTTCTTTATTCATTCCTTGTTTGTTTCATCAAATATATAGCAACTATCCATAGGAAATTTTATTGGTTGGAGCATTCCTACTCTTCCTGCTTAATAACTTCATTTCTCCCAAATCTATAAAAATCAAGGAAATCTTAACAACTTCTTTGATTTTTTCCATTAAAATCTATTTCATATACCGATTTACACAATAAGACTTCAACACTTTACAGACCATTAGACTGGTAATTTTAAGATGGATTAGATCCAGCATGGTGCTATATTCAAGTTTGCATTGTTTATGTTAAGCATGACAGTTCTGTTTTATGCATACATAGAGGCAGTACTAGTGACCCTTGACTAGTTACATCAAAATGAAGAGTTCGGCTCATAAAATTACCAAACAAAAGAAGCACCAATCGGACATGATGCTTGAGTTTCCTCTTTTTTGATTTCAAAATATCTTACCTTATAATTAGAATACTCCGGTCTATCTTTCTTGCTCTCTCCCTCAAGGCATATTGACCATAAAACTTATTCAACGAACCCTGGAAGTAGCAGCGGAAAAAAATGCTTAATAACCAGCATTCTGGTCGAGATTACAGAATATAAACCATGCCCTCCAAACCACCGCTTCCCTCTGAAAAAAAAAAAGAAGTTAGAATATTACAGGGGAAAAAAGAAGAAGACGCTATTCAACATAGCTCAAGTAACCAGAGATAGGTAATAACAAAACAAATCATTTTTTTTTTTCTAAAAGAAATCAAACGATTAAAATACCTAACCTAGAAGGAAAATTTGGCACCCGTCTACAATGAAGTCTACAATAGAGTCGACGTATTAGGGCTTTGTACATCTATCATATCTCATCGAAACTTACCCAAAAAAACACGAAATAATACCATTCCATGTTGGAAGTTAAAGAATCAAAGCCATCCAGAAACAGCAAACGATTCATGAAAGAAAAAAAAAAAAAAAAAGTCTCAGTACTGCAATGAATATACATCAAAATCAGGGAAAATGCTCGAGAAAACTTCGATTAACAAAGAAATCTCTAATTCTAATTGGATCGCCGAGACCCTAGAGCTAACTGATCCTAGACGGTTAAGAGTTTCTAACGCTTCAAACGTTTCCCTAATTTAATCTAAGCTCAGAGAAAAGGATTGCTAAATGCAATGACTGATCGCCGGATTCGTCTCGGATTGGCAGTGGACGATGAAGATCAGATTGTTAGAATTTTAGAAATCTGCCGACGCCTTCGTCGCTGTCCCGCGGGACAACAATCGACGCTGCAGATCCTCGAACCATGCCGTCGTCAGCACGACCACCGTCACCCTATCCACCGTCCGCTGTTTTACGGACGGATGAAAGACTTTCATCCTTTCATATTATGTTACCTTAAAAAGGAACCGCGCGGTAGCCCAGTTGATTCAAGCGCGGATTTGAGTAATAATTCTGGCGACTCAATTAAATCAAAATTAAACTGTGAACCGGAAACAACTGTAAGGTAGTGTTTGAAATAGGGGGATAAAAGAAAATATTTTTTAGATATTTTTTTTATTTTAAAATTATAACTATAAGGAATAATTAGAAATAAAGTTAACTAAGGGATAATCCATGGTTAACCATGGTTAACCATGGGATATCCTCTCAATTTATTCCTTAGAGAATGCAGGAATAACTGGTTATCCCTCCAAATAAAAGTAAAAAAAAGTTATCCTATGGATT
The DNA here is from genome assembly GCA_900491605.1 of Calamus simplicifolius. Taxonomy (NCBI): domain Eukaryota; kingdom Viridiplantae; phylum Streptophyta; class Magnoliopsida; order Arecales; family Arecaceae; genus Calamus; species Calamus simplicifolius. The sequence goes on along the minus strand of UESW01001793.1, from coordinate 69,325 downwards.
TACCTTTTTGCATTTGATATGATCAATGGGATAGTCAAGGGATATCCCTAGGGATAGCCACGGGATAAACTCTATCTCGTACACTTATCCATGGATAATATTTTTTCTATCAAACACTATCTAAGTGATTAAGATGTCAAAAAAAATTTCTCATAGATATCGTAGAATTTTTAGATGTTTGGATCTGAAACAACTATGAGTAGATAAGGTGTCAAAAGGATTTTTTGGACATAACTATTTCGTAGAACTTTCAAATCTAAGCTGATATGGTTGGTAAACCGGAAGTAAGTCAGGAGTCCTAGGCGGCCCCCGGGTCCTAGGCGGCCTTCTGGTCCTGGGCAGCCCCCAGGTTCTGGGCAGCCCCTAGTCCTAGGCAGCCCCCAGGTTCTGGGCAGCCCCTAGTCCTAGGCGGTCCCTAGGTTCTGGGTGGCCATCAGGTTCTGGGCGGCCTCTAGTCCTAGGCGGCCCCCAGGTCCTAAGCGGTCCCTAGTCCTAGGCGGCCCCCAGGTTCTGGGCGGCCTCCTAGTCCTAGGCGGTCCCCAGGTTCTGGGCGGCCCCTAGTCCTAGACGGCCCCCAGGTTCTGAGCGGCCTCCTAGTTCTGGACGGCCCTCAGGATCTGGGCGGCCTCCTAGTCCTAGGCGGCCCCCAGGTCCTGGGCGGCCCCTAGTCCTAGGCGGCCCCCAGGTTCTAGGCGGCCTCCTAGTCCTAGGCGGTCCCCAGGTTCTGGGCGGCCCCTAGTCCTAGGCGGCCCCAAGGTTCTGGGCGGCCTCCTGGTTCTGGACGGCTCTCAGGGTTTGGGCGGCCTCCTAGTCCTAGGCGCCCCCCGGGTTCTGGGCGGCCTCCTAGCCTTAGAATCATTCTCATATCAGAAGCACTAAACGCGATGAGCTGTCGTGTCCGGAACAGAAATCGAGAATCATTAAGCATCATGACGCTTTAAATGACTCGAATAAGACAAACGCTGGAGCGTCACTATCCATCGAAAAACTCAAATAAAGGAGATATTGAGCACCTGTTTTAGGGCTAGATAACTCTTCTCTGACTCTGACATTCCCACTAACCCTGACATTCCCTTGGGAAAACTAAAATCCATCATGAAGATCCTTAGCTTCCGGAGCAAGTTCCTTAATACCTCTGCTATTAATTATCGATAAATGACCACGTGGCACGCTCTCGTCTGAAGCTAATTTTTATCTTACACATTGACTTTTTATCCAAAAAAAATAAAAAGAAAGAAAGAAAGAAAAATGACTCGATGCTGACGATGTGATGACGAAAAAAAAGGAACATTTTTTGGAAGCTCGAAGGATATAAGGGGAAAGAGACCCAAGAAGAAGGGGGGCTTTCTCTCTTCCTTCAGTAGGAGATCCCGTAACGAATAAAACTTTTTTTATCTTTTCTGGTGATTTAGCATCAACAGATTGGCGCGCCAGGTAGGGGCTGCAACGAGCAACTCCTGTTCTTCTAACATGGGCTCTAGATCTCTGGAAGAGGATCCCTCTAATTGGTCTGGGGGGCATCTCTTACCTTCCGATCATGGTTGCAAGACTCTTTGCTCTTCTGAGCCAGCAAAGTCAAGCCATCCGGTTTCTTCCTCGCCACTGCCAGCTCCAGCTATTCCCCAGGACCCATTGGCGATCCTTACCCAGCAAGTTCAAACCCTTGTTGGGATGGTTCAGCAGATGCAGGAACAACATTCTAGAGGAGCCCGGCAACGGCTCAGCCACCTCTGCTGTCCAGATCGGCTACTCCCGTCAGCCGACAATCAACTGAGGGAGATCCCCTCCAACAAAGCCTCTCCACCCCTATTCCTCAGGTGGGCTTCATTCTCAAAGTTCCCGGGGTGGCTCGCGCTCTCTCACCCGTTCCTCGGGCAGCCCACCCGCCAGGCGGCGGCGGGGAAGGAGCCTCATGCAGAGCACCGCCGGTGGCATCGTCCCGTATCCTATTCCCCTGAGCCAGCCGGGGGACATATGGCTGATCAGATGGAGAGGCGCCTTGATGAGCAAGATCGGAGGCTGGAAGATCTTAGTCAAACAATCAACAATCAGCCGGGGTCGGATTACGACACCCACCCTCCTCTTACTCGGCGAGTTATGGAGGAACCCATTCCAAGGAGATTCCGGTTCCCCCAATTGGACCCCTATGATGGCACCACTGACCCTCTGGATCATCTGGAGAGCTACAAAGTCATTATGCAAGTCCAAGGAGCGACTGATGCTCTCCAGTGCATTGCCTTCCCGGCCACTCTCCATAAGGCGGCCCGTGTTTGGTACTCCCGTCTGCCTTCACGTAGTATTGATTCTTTTCGACAACTGAAAGGTCTTTCTTGGCTCATTTCGACGCTTGTCGAAAGATTCCTCGAGTGGCGGACAGTTTGTTCTCCGTGCAGCAACAGGAAGGAGAACCTCTGAAAGACTTTATAACCCGATTCAAGGTAGCGGCCCTGGAAGTCTATCATCTTGATGATGCTGTGGCTACGCTGGCTTTGAAGTGGGGGCTCCGTCCCTCCGTTTTACTTATTCTTTGGACAAGAGACCTCCTTGCTCTTATGCTGACCTCTTGAGTCGCGCGCAGAAGTACATCCGCGCCGACGAGGCTGATTCATCAAGGAGAGGTGCGGAGGAGAGGACTGGCAAGAGTCCGCTCACTCGGAGTCGAGCGGGCCCCCTCCCAAGAAGTCTGAACCTTCACGCCGACCGACTGACCGCCGCAAGAGCCTGGCCCCCAGAGAAGACCATCTTACACCCCTCCTAGTGCCCCGGGCTTATATCCTTATGGAAATTGAAAACGAGCCTTATTTGCGGCGTCCACCTCCGTTGAAGAAGGGCGCTGCGCGCGATAGGAGCCGTTATTGCCATTTCCACAGAGATTACGGCCATACACCGAAGAGTGTCAGAATCTGAAGCAAGCCATCGAAGAGCTTATCTAGAGGGGATATCTTGGGCAGTACATCCAGAAGAAAGAGGCTCCGCCTGTACCAGCTTTGATGGGACCTCCTCCAACTCAAGCCAACATTGATAACACCCCGACAGAGCGGATGGTGGGCATGATCTCCCGTGGAGGAGCGTCATCTTCTAAGAGGCCAAGGGGAGGGGAGAACTAGATGATGTAATCCCTTTTAAGGGAGACATAGCGGGGGGTAGTGTTGTAAAAGATGATAGCGTCGTCGTTTCAATAATGGTCGCTAAACACCCTGTAAAGAGGATCTTAATCGACAGTGGAAGCTCCGCCAATGTGCTTACTTATGATGCATTTCTTCGAATGAATTTATCTCCTGACTCTCTTCGACCTGTGGCCGTCCCCTAGTCGGTTTCACGGGAGATTCTATACGGGTGGAGGGCGAGATTACCCTACCGGCGACGGCAGGATCGCCGCCATGTCAGAGCACGGTAATGCTGGACTTTCTGGTGGTTCGGGTCCCTCTGGCCTACAATGCCATTCTCGCCATCCCGGGTTGAATATGTTAGATGCAGTTATATCTACCAAGCACCTATTGGTGCAATTCCCTACTAATCAAGGAGTTGGCGAGATGCATGGGGAGGTGAACTCGGTCAGACCCTACTATCATCTAGCTCCAGTCCCTAGGCGGTTGGGATTCCCCCGGTCGCCGAGTCGTTTGATCCCAGAGAAGTCGAGCGAGGGGAGAGCCGGCGGAGCGTTTGATATCTTGCCCCCTGGGAGGCGATTCTACCAAGACCGTGCAGATTGGTGAGTTCCTCCCCCTGAAGCCCGGGATCAGCTCCTAGCCTTTTATCGCGAATGCGGATGTCTTTGCCTGGAAAATGACGGATATGGTTGGGATTCCCCCAGAGGTGATCACTCACCAGCTTAATATCAACCCAAGCTGCCGCCCTGTCCGCCAGAAAAAAAGGAGTTTCGCTCCTGAGCGGCAGAGGATCATTGACGAAGAGGTGGATAAATTGCTTATGGCCGGTCATATTCAAGAGGCACAATATCCTAACTGGCTAGCCAATGTGGTCATGGTCCGGAAGGCCAACGGAGGGTGGAGGATCTGCATCGACTACACCGATCTTAACAAAGCTTGTCCTAAGGACAGCTTTCCGTTGCCATGGATCGACCAGTTAGTAGATTCTACCTCCGGCTATGAACTTCTTAGCTTCATGGATGCTTTCTCGGGGTACAACCAAATAAAAATGAGCCCTTGGATGAAGAGCATACTTCTTTTATCACTGAGAAGGGCATCTATTGTTATAAAGTAATGCCCTTTGGATTGAAGAATGCAGGAGCTACCTATCAGAGGCTGATGAACAAAGTTTTTAAAGACCAGCTTGGCCGCAACATGGAAGTATATGTAGATGATATGTTGACAAAGAGCACCTGTGCTACCGGCCATGTCGCCGACCTGCAGAGACTTTCCGCAACCTCCGGCTCCATAGAATAAAGCTTAACCCACGCAAATGTGCGTTTGGAGTTACTGCAGGAAAATTCTTGGGTTTTCTGGTGACCCGGGGGGAATCGAAGCAAACCCAGAGAAGATTCAGGCCATTCTTGATATGAGGTGGCCAGCATGTAAGAAAGAGGTACAACAACTCACCGGAGGATAGCAGTATTAAGCTGATTTTTGTCAAGATTGGCGGAGAGGTGTTTACCCTTCTTCAAGGTCCTACGTAAAGCGGACGGTTTTGAATGGACGGAAGACTGCCAACGGGCTTTTGAAGAACTTAAGGAGTTCTTGTCCACACCGCCCCTGTTGTCTAAACCGGAGGAGGGAGAAAAGCTCTTCCTTTATCTTGCGGCTTCCTCGGAAGCCGTCAGTTCCGTTCTGGTGCGTGTCAGCGACCACGCTACTCAGAGACTGTATATTATACTAGTAAGGTACTTCATGGTGCAGAAGAGAGGTATTCCAGGATAGAGAAGGTCATTTTTGCTTTGGTCATCTCCGCCCGACGACTCAGACCCTATTTTCAGGCTCATCCTATAGTCGTGCTTACTGACCAGCCTCTCAGAGCCATTTTGTCTCACCTGATACTTCTGGCCGGTTGGCTAAGTGGGCCATCAAACTAGGGGAGTTTGACTTGTCATTTCAGCCAGAGCAGCTTTGAAATCCCAGGTCTTAGTCGACTTCCTGGTAGAATGCACTTGGTCTGAGGAGCATCAAGAGGATTCCCCTCGGATTCTTTTAGATGTCGACGAGGAGACTGATAAGGCATGGGTCCTCCACGTCGATGGAGCCTCCAACTCCCAGGGGAGTGGGGCTGGTCTTATTCTCGCCAGTCCAAAGGGTGTTGTGCTGGAGTACGCTCTCCGTTTCCTCTTTGAAGCTACTAACAATCAAGCCGAATATAAAGCCTTGTTAGCCGGAATTAAACTAGCACATGGGATGGGAATCAAGCATCTCCGAGCTTTTACTGACTCGCAACTTATTTCTGCCCAGGTGTCTGGGGAATATGAGGCTCGAGACCCTATCATGTCCCAGTATCTAAGCAAGGTTAAACTATTAATTCCTTGTTAGATCACTTCACCATCAGTTACATCCCTAGAGGGAAAACTAGAGCTGATATGTTGGCCCGGCTTGCTACGTCCGCGGACAGCACCATGGGCAAAACTACATTGAGTATCTGGAGACACCTAGCATCGAGGCCGTGGAGGAAACTTTGCCAGTTACCCAAGAGGAAACTTGGATGGATGCCTATATCCGATACTTGAAGGACGGCATCCTCCCAGTTGACCATGAAGAAGCCAAGCTGCTCAAGCGGAGGGCTTCTAAGTTTGTACTGCTAGATGGCCGACTCTACAAGAGATCCTTTTCCCAGCCTCTTCTCAAGTGTGTCAGCCCGGCAGACGCGGATTATGTTCTTAGGGAAATTCATGAAGGCATCTGTGGGAATCATTCAGGAGGCCGATCTCTGGCACGTAAAGCCCTCCGAAAGGATATTATTGGCTAACTATGCAAGAAGATGCAACTAAACTAGTGAAAAGATGTGGCCAATGTCAACGGTACGCCTGTATTCAGCGACAACCGGCTTCTCAGTTGAATTCTCTTTTCCCTGGCCTTCGCTCAGTGGGGCATGGACATTCTCGGCCCTTTCCCTCCGGCATCGGGACAGCGAAAATTTCCGCTTGTCGCCATTGATTATTTTACTAAGTGGGTCGAAGTCGAAGCACTCGCTAAGATTACTGAAGCCAAGGTCAAGGCCTTTTTCTGGAAAGCTATTATTTGTCGATTCGGCATACCCCATACTCTTGTCACTGACAACGGCCGACAATTCGACAACGTTGCCTTCAAGACTTTTTGCGCCGATCTCGGCATCACACATCGATTCGCCTCCGTCGGCCATCCACAATCTAATGGAGAGGCCGAGGTTACGAATCGTATGATATTACGGGGACTGAGGACCAGGCTGGAGCGACTAAAGGGAAATGGGTGGAAGAACTCCCGAGTGTGCTCTGGGCATACCACACAACTCCCAGAACACCGACAGGAGAGACCCGTTTAATCTGGTTTTCGGTTCCGAGGCTGTTATCCCAGTCGAGATTGGCCTGCCAAGTATTCGAGTGGAATCATATGATGAAGCTGACAACCTCCCTAATTTAAGAGCCAGTCTCGACCTCATTGATGAAGCGAGAGATCGAGCTCAAGTTAAAATGGCGGCCTACCAGCAGCGGGTAGCGAGATATTATAATACTCGCGTCCGCTCGAAAAGCTTCCGTCAGGGAGATTTGGTTCTGAGAAAGGCCTCGGTGTCCAAACCAACGGAGGGGGCAAATTATCTCCGAACTGGGAGGGGCCCTACCGAATAGCAGAAGTCCTTCACCGTGGAGTGTACCGACTTGAAGATCTGAATGGACGGCCGATCCCCCGAACGTGGAACGCAGATAATCTCCGACAATACCATCAGTGATGTAATGAATGTATTTATCTAAAAATCAATAGATGTACATATTTGGAGATTTCCTGTGGAAAATTCTTCAAAGGAGCTCGGCGGCCCCACAGTCCTAAGGACACTCCCGGGCTGGTATCACTTACCCCTGAGGAGGTTCAAGTCCATGACTTAGGCGGCCCCGAGTCTAACCCTTGGGCTGGTATCCGACTACCCCCGAGGCAATTCTTCAAAGGAGCTCGGCGGCCCCACAGTCCTAAGGACACCCCCGGACTGGTATACTTACCCCTGAGGAGGTTCAAGTCCATGACTTAGGCGGCCCCGAGTCTAACCCTTGGGCTGGTATCCGACTACCCCCGAGGCGATTCTTCAAAGGAGCTCGGCGGCCCCACAGTCCTAAGGACACCCCCGAGCTGGTATCACTTACCCCTGAGGAGGTTCAAGTCCATGACTTAGGTGGCCCCGAGTCTAACCCTTGGGCTGGTATCCGACTACCCCCGAGGCAATTCTTCAAAGGAGCTCGACGGCCCCACAGTCCTAAGGACACCCCCGGGCTGGTATCACTTACCCCTGAGGAGGTTCAAGTCCATGACTTAGGCGGCCCCGAGTCTAACCCTTGGGCTGGTATCCGACTACCCCCAAGGCGATTCTTCAAAGGAGCTCGGCGGCCCCACAGTCCTAAGGACACCCCCGGCTGGTATCACTTACCCCTGAGGAGGTTCAAGTCCATGACTTAGGCGGCCCCGAGTCTAACCCTTGGGCTGGTATCCGACTACCCCCGAGGCGATTCTTCAAAGGAGCTCGGCGGCCCCACAGTCCTAAGGACACCCCCGGCTGGTATCACTTACCCCTGAGGAGGTTCAAGTCCATGACTTAGGCGGCCCCGAGTCTAACCCTTGGGCTGGTATCCGACTACCCCCGAGGCGATTCTTCAAAGGAGCTCAGCGGCCCCATAGTCCTAAGGACACCCCGGGCTGGTATCACTACCCCTGAGGAGGTTCAAGTCCATGACTTAGGCGGCCCCGAGTCTAACCCTTGGGCTGGTATCCGACTACCCCCAAGGCAATTCTTCAAAGGAGCTCGGCGGCCCCAGGTCCTAAGGACACCCCGGGTTAGTCTCGGCGGCCTTATGATTTTGGGAACATCCCCAGAACGACACCGTTTACCGACGGCTTAAATCCTAGACCTAAAGCAGGCTCAGGTTAAACTCCTTTGCTGGGATCCCTAAACTGCCCACCTTATCGGAGTTTCAGGCTTGCGTCCTGAGATAATATGCTTGAAGAACGACCCTGGAACTCGAACTTAACACCGACTTATGGGTGGATCCCCTATTCCCCCTTTGTAATGGGTAAAAATCAGGAGTTGAATAATTGAAGCATCGAGTAAGTAAAAAGTAGCATTCACTCGTTTAGAAGTCAGATCGCTATAAAATTTATAAAGTATTGCCCGAGGGCCGACATCAACTGATTTACAAAAAGGGGTCCGCTAAGGACAAAATCAAGAACCAAAAGTCAAAATCGAGGCAAGCCTGGGCACCTTCCTATTAGTCCTCGGACGCCCACTCTTGGTAGTCGGCCCGGAGGCCGGCTCCTCAGTTGTAGACGCTTCTGTGACGGGGTCTTTGACTGTCACCGCTCTACCCGCCACATTTTCAACCTCCGCATCAGAAGTTTCTTCGTCGTCCTCAGGTTGGAAACGTTCAAGGCTTTCTAATTTGAAGTGCCGGGATAGTCTCCGTTTGCACCTCTCAAAACCCTGAACGAAGGCATCCATAGCGGCTTCATGGAGTTCCGATGCAAAATCCGGAGAACTTATATTCTTGGATGGCCTCCCGAACCCCAGCTTCGGCCGCAGCTACCCTTTCCTGAGCCCTAGCCTTGGCCGCGGCCACCCTCTCCTGGACCTCCGTCTCCATTGCCGCCATCTTGTCTAGAGCCTCCTTCGTGTCCCTCTCGGCCAAGGCCAATTTCTCTGCAGCATCGCGAGCCGCGGCCTCTGCGTTGTCGGCCCGGTTCTCAGTGTGCTCTAGCCTGAGAACCGTCCCCTTTAACTTTTCTTTCGTTGGAAGCAGTTTTGCCCGACTTCAGATAGCTTGGCGTCCAGGGTCCGCAGCTCCTTCTCAGCCCTTTCCTGCCACGCTCGATAATCTTCCTAGACAATCCGAAGGTCATGTAATGCCTTCGATTCCCGGGCCTTCGCTTCCGACAATTCTTTACCCAAGCTCTCGCTATGAGACTTGGCATTGGTCAGGTCCTCACGAAGTACGAAGAGGCCGTTAGTCATTTGTAGTATACAATCGATAAATACAAGAACTCCGTAATTACAAAAGGGGGAAAAAGGGAAAAAGATCATGACCCTACCTGAAGCGCGGTGGTGAACATGGTATCGAAGGACTCCTCCAATGATAGACTCTCATTTTGGCCTGGAATCCGGCAAGATCGAAAGTTTGAGAACTGTTTCCGATAGACAACTTTTATATGGGGTGCTCTGGCTAGGCATTCGGGAAGGTTGAGGCGGACTCCTTAAGGTATCCGGGGGAGCGGAAGCACCTGCTTCTTTTGGCGATGGCGGGCCGGACGGGTTGGTTTCGACGACCTCTGTACTCCCGAGAGACCCCCCGGTACCCCTGGCCGGAGAGGAGGCAGCCACCGGTAGGCTTCCCTCGGCAGGGCCCCCGATCGGTATCCCATCGGGAGGATTTTCCTCCCCTCGCCCTCCTCTATTAGTATTGCTTCGGGGAGGGCCATTAGAGACTAAGTTGGGCGACCGGCTCTCGCTGGCGGGGCCTTTTAGGCTCAGTTCCTGTCGCGTCGCGGTCACTCCCTCCTCTCTTCCGAAGACCCGATATTAGTGAATCTTGAGAAAACCTCATTGCTGCGATACGGAGAGCACGAGGTTAGTTAAAAAGAGGGCACAAAATATGCCGACTACAAGAACAATATGTACACTAAGGGACACCTATTCAAATACCAGATGTCCAAACAAGCGAGAAAATTATGATAATAATAATAAAACTCTCCGAGGCTCACCGGGCACTGCAGCCAGCGACACCGGCATGAATGCGATCTCCGAAGATTGTCCTCCGATAGCAGTTCCCTACTGGGGGGCACAATGGTGGAAACCAAAGTGTCGAATAGTTCACGGTCTCTCTCATCAACATTTGAGTTCTGATTGGAGCTAGTATCAGGAATGCCCCAGTCTACGCCCACCCCCTCCAAATGTGCATAAAAGAACCGCTTCCACCCTTTGATTTTGGAAGGGAGGTTAAGCTTAAGGACTCTCTTAGGCCTAGACGCAAAGCTCCACCACCCGTCCCTTACAGGATTTGGATCCTATACAACGCCCTAAATAAGGAGAGTCGGGCGGAAGCTCCGTGGAAGTAACAAAGCACAAGAAATGAAAAGACGATGTGAATGGAGTTGGGAGTAAGTTGTACGGGAATGAGGTGGTACCTATTCAACAAATTTGTAAAGAAAGGATGCAAAGGCAGTCGTAGACCACCCTTAAAAAATTCTTCATACAATGCAACCTTCCCTGGTTGCGTTGAGGTAACCCTATCTTCGGGGAGAGGAGCGGAAAGCCGAATTATTGGGAATCCCAAACTGAGCCCTAAGGTTCCTAAGGTCTTGAGAGGTCGTAATTGAGGCGATCTCCGCCGGGCCGGCTGATTTAGAAGTGACTACCGGAAGTCCCACCTAATGGCTAGTAGATGAAGAAGAAGCCCTAGGGGATTGGGGTAACGGCCTAGACAGGCCGTGCAGCTGGTTGATCCCCACGGATGATCACCCCTCCGAGAGCCTGGCGACGCGCCCGAATGATCTCTTCACGAGAGGGCTCGATCATAGGGCTTTTACCTTTCCTATCTCGGGAGGGATCCATGAAAAAGAAAAAGGAGAGGAAGGAGTCAACTAACCTGGACTTGGAGAAGTAAAGCCGTAGAAGAAACTACGAAATAAAAGACAAAGGGATAGAGGGGACAGGCCCTTTTTTATATTTTGAATACGACGCCTCGAGCGCCGCAAAGCCACACGGCGATCCCTGAGTGGGACCGGATAGGCGAAAAGACACTATCCTCCTAGAGATATGCGCCCCCTTTTTTCTTGAAACGACACTTATCGAAATAAAATTTGAAATTCAAACTTTTCCGCCCCTCCCTCTTGCACAGGTGCGACGCGCCTGAGTACAAGGGACATGGGCGAGGGGGCATATGATATGGTTGGTAAACCGGAAGTAAGTCAGGAGTCCTAGGGGGTGCTGGGCGGCCCCCAGGTTCTGGGCGGCCCCCAGATTCTGGGCGGCCCCTAGTCCTAGGCGGTCCCCAGGTTCTGGGCGGCCCCAGGTCCTGGGCGGCCTCTAGTCCTAGGCGGCCCCAGGTCCTGGCGGCCCCTAGTCCTAGGCGGCTCCAGGTTCTGGGCGGCCTCCTAGTCCTAGGCGGCCCCAGATTCTGGGCGGCCCTAGTCCTAGGCGGCCCCACGTTCTGGGCGGCCTCCTGGTTCTGGACGGCCCTCAGGGTCTGGGCGGCCTCCTAGTCTAGGCAGCCCCTAGGTCCTGGGCGGCCCTAGTCCTAGGCGGCCCCCAGGTTCTAGGGCCTCCTGGTCCTAGGCGGTCCCCAGGTTCTGGGCGGCCCCTAGTCCTAGGCGGCCCCTAGGTTCTGGGCGGCCTCCTGGTTCTGGACGGCCCTCAGGGTCTGGCGGCCTCCTAGTCCTAGGCGGCCCTTCGGATTCTGGGCGGCCTCCTAGTCTTAGAATCATTCTCATATCAGAAGCACTAAACGCGATGAGCTGTCGTGTCCGGAACAGAAATCGAGAATTATTAACATCATGACGCTTTAAATGACTCGAATAAGACAAACACTGGAGCGTCACCATCCATCGAAAAACTCAAATAAAGGAGATACTGAGCACCTATTTTAGGGCCATATAACTTTTCTCTAACTCGACATTCCCACTAACCCTAACATTCCTTTGGGAAAACCGAAATCCATCATGAAGATCCTTAGCTTCCGGAGCAAGTTCCTTAATACCTCTGCTATTAATTATCGATAAATGACCGCGTGGCACACTCTTGTCTGAAGCTAATTTTTATCTTACACATTGACTTTTTATCCAAAAAGAATAAAAAAGAAAGAAATAAAGAAAAATGACTCGATGCTGACGATGTGATGACGAAAACAAAAAAGAAACATTTTTTGGAAGCTCGAAGGATATAAGGGGAAAGAGACCCAAGAAGAAGGGGGGCTTTCTCTCTTCCTTCAGTAGGAGATCCCGTAACGAAGAAAACTTTTTCTTTTTCTGGTTCAGCATTAACATAAGCTATCCGAAATAAGCATTAACGAAAAGAAGGCCTGATTTAATCCCCTTCCCTACAAAAAAAAAAAGAAAAAAGAAAAAGAAAAAAATTATTTCATCAAACTTTTATTCAAAATTCATTTTGATAGTCCCGCATACTTTAAAAATAGTAAGCAATGAGAAGCTCTACAGAACCTCAATCTCTTTTTATGATGAAAATTTTAGTTTTTTATTTTTTAAATTTGAAGTTTTATTTTACTTCTGCCTTTGCGATACCCATTCATAGCATTTTCTTCTTAAAAAAATTACTACAAGGGACATAATTAAGGTATGGATACACAACGAAGGAATTAATTGCGTAATTTTTTTTTTTTTTTCGTGCTGTGAGATTGATCGTGCGCATATTGAACTATGCATACGGTATAGAAAAATAAAAATACTTTTAATATACGATGCAATTAATCATCAAGTAAGATGCGCATGTTCTGTGCTACATGTGTCATAAAGATTTTTGATGCATATGCAATAAATCATCACCCGTGATGCATGTGTTCTGCATCATAAGTAATGCGCAAAGACTTTCATTATATGAAATAAAATCGAAGAAAATCACCTGTCCATGTTGTGAGGCCCAAAATGCCGTGTACTAAGGCCATGATGAAGCTAAAATGGGGCTACGGCAGCAGCGAAGCCATCAAGGTCAGCATCAAATAGAAGCATCCGCATTTCGACGAACGAAACCTCTGTTTTGGAATTTGTTAGCCTAATGCATAGATCGATTCCTGTAGTCAATGTCACTCATAATTCGGTTAAGGAAAATAGCCAACTAATCGGCGCTCTCTCTAGATATTGTTTTCAACAACAGTACACCAGGATCTATTATATATCACCAGCATCTAGGCTTCTTGTTGAGATATATATGAGTGCAGTTATGTGCGTCAGAAAAAATTGCTGCAAGTTTTCTCCCCTGAGAAAAGGAAGTTACTGCAAGACTTGGGCCAAAAGAAAAGAATATGATTGGGCCTTCTTTTACAGGTAACGGGGAAAAGTTTAAAAAAATAAAAAATGAAGATAGGCATGAAAAGGAATGAAAAAATTGAGGATCATTGATGCTTGGAGGAGCAAATTAGACTAATTATTTCTAAAACATTTAAAGATTTTATTATTTTACTAATTATTTTTAAGAAAAAAATCATCTGATTAACAAAAAATAGAGCTAGAAAGTTTTGATTTCTCCTTAAAACTAGTTAGTGAAAATAATAAAGCCTCGGAAAATGATAAAAATTGTTTAGGTTTTTTAGCTGGTTTTGTTAACCGTATAAAGGCTGACTAGACCGCTAGACCATATTGATGCTATTAAATAAAAACAAAAGATAGAGACGTTGGTTAAATCTTCGGGGTCAAATGTTTGTTTGTCCAAAGTTGAAGGGATGTTTGCTATAATTTTATCTGAATTCTTCTTATCCTTTTCTCTCGAGTGATGGCTTAAATATATTAACACATTCAAGTTCTGTTCTGCTATGATATGTAAAATCCTGAACTGAACCGTGTGGCCAAACAGAGTCAGATCTGCTAATCCACACGCTTACGTTCTCTGCTCGCACTGGGAGAAGCTTCTTTGCTCAAATGGAGCCACCTTGGTTTTTCAACCTAAGTTAATAAATAGGTTTCAAAAGAGCATACTTGGAATCAAGATTGATTCAAGCAGATAGCTTAAGGATTGAAGAAATGCAAAAAAGCTTCTGAAAGCTCTTTCCGGCGTCTGAGATGGCTTCCTCATCTGCTCCTGCTCCAGCTGCTTGGGATGATGCGAGTATGGCAGGCGGTCCATGGTGTCGTCCCCCTTTGGGACGCTTCGGCTGGGATGCTCCGTCTCCCTCCCCGGCTGAGGTGGAGGAATTGATCCGGCTATTCCCCGACATAATTCAAGTGCCGGTCAGTTCTTTGGAGTCGGAGGTTTGTGAATGGGGCGAGAGAGCATTGCTTGCGCGGACTCTGTCCCGTTGGGTGCCGGTAGAGGCGATTACAAGGGAACTTCATCGTGCTGGTGTCCCGGGTGAAATTGAGTGATTCCACTGGCTCACAAGTACTATTTAATCCATCTCTCTGAGCTTCATGCCAAGGATCAGGTTCTAGGGAGGCCTGGGTGATTAATGGCCAGGTGCTTGCGGTGGCGGAATGGAAGCCTGAGTTTGTCCCGACTGAAGACTCCCTGCTGCAAGCTTTGGTCTGGATTCATCTTCCCCGGCTGCCACTCGAATTCTGGGCAGATGACATCCTCTCCTCCATTCTTTCGGTGGCGGGGGAGTTCTTGTATTCCGATGAATCCACTAGAGCACGGAATCGGGGTGGATTTGCTAGGGTGTGCGTCCGCATCGATCTGGGTGTCCCCCTTCGGCCTGGAGCACAAGTCCGTGGGATCGGCGACCCCTTCTGGCAGCAGTTCTCCTTCGAGAACATTGAAGGTATATGTGGTCGGTGTGCCTCTCTTCACCTGGCGGGCCCGTGCGTGCCATCGGAGGAATCGGGCTCCCCATCGGTTGGTCCAAAGTTTGGACCTTGGATGGCTGCTGTCCGGCGTCGTCGTCCCCCTCAGGAGCAGCGTCGGCGTCGTCGTCCCCCGCTGGAGGGCTGATCGATCGGGCCGTGCTCCCCCCTGTTTCTAAAGACGGGTGGTCTATCCCTAAGAAGACAGCTCGTCGTAAGTGCCTCCCTTCCTCGGATTCCTTGGTGCTGATTCCAGATCGGGGGGTAGGTCCGATCACTGCGATGGAAACAGGTTCTTCTGCTCTGCAGGATCGGGAGCTCAGTTTGCAGCCATAGTCACCAGCTCTTCATCCTCAGTCTGCATGTAAGGCCCTGGTTCCAGTGCCTATAGTTCCATGTCAAGGGCCCCAGGATGATCCAAGGAGGTTACTGAGCATGCCGGTTGGCACTGTAGCTCAGTTTCAGAAGGCCGCTAAGGATGGAAAGTTGGCTGTGACTGAAACTTTGATGTCTGAATGTTGTGAGTCCACAACTTTTCCTAAATTGGGCCTTGGTGCTGCCACTGGGGGCCCGTCTGTCCCCGTATCGGGTTCTACAAAGCGGGCCCATCCTGTGGAGACCTTGTCAAGGAGAATGCCCTCCCGCTCCTCCAAAGGGAAAGGAAAAGTCTCAGCTAGCGGCAGGGTGATGATAAGGCAGCCTTTAAGTTCGAGGCCTCCTTGGGAGCTGGTCGAAGGCAGCGGCCCTGTCTGGCCATGGGGCCAAGAAGGCCCGGGGTCGGGTAGGGGCCACTTTGGAGAATGGTTCGAATTCTTTTCTTCTGAACCAACGGATACATGTTCTCATGAATCAGCTGTTATTCAGCTTAAAAAGGCCATTAAATCGATTGATTCTGTTGTAGTGATGGATTCAGTCCAATCAGATGATTGTGGTGTTACGGGGGCCCTAGACTGCTCTGAGGCATTACCTGGCAATACAGTGGACCTAAGATCAGTCCAGGTTACTGACGGTAGAGACAGGGGAGATCTGGAGAGTTCTGAGGAGATGTCGGGAGTGATGGCTGGGCCTCTCCCCAATCCAGTCTTACATAAAGATTCTTATCTGGAATGTGAGAGGAGCTTTGAAACCATCGTTTCGCTCCTCATTTGGTAGGCTTATGCAGCTTCACTATTTTGACATGTGTATTTTGTTGGAGACTCGGCTCTCTGGGGCTAGTTTGGCCCGTTTTCGCAGACAGATTGATCGAGCTTAGGTTTCATATGCTATTGAGTCCATTGGTCTTTCGGGGGGTATTGTGGCTCTTTGGAGAAATGCGAATATTAGGGTGGATGCTTTCCATAGCTGTGGTCAGCAGGTTGTGCTGGTCATTTCTGAGGGCAGTGTGTCCCCTTGGCTCTTTCGGGAGTTTATGCCAGCACTGATTTTCGGGAGCGTCGGGTGCTTTGGTCTGAGATTCAGTCTCTTCTTGACCAGGGGTTTCCTCCTCATTGCTGGAGATTTCAACTGTATTTTGGGAGCTGTTGAAAAGAGAGGTGGCAGGGCATCATATGGAGCTGCGGGCCGAGCGGAGTTCAGGGATTTTATTGCTTCAGCTGGTCTATTGGATCTGGGTTTCCAGGGTCCGCAGTTCACTTGGTGCAACAATCGGCAGGGTTCTGCTAGAGTCTGGGAAAGATTGGATATGGCTTTGGCCTCTTCTTCTTGGCTTCAATTTGTCTGTCCTACACTCATTTGCCTAGAATTGCCTCTGACCACGTCCTATTCTTATTTCTACTGATATCCCTACTCAGCGGCATAGGCAGTTTAGATTCGAGAAGTTTTGGACCTCTTATTCTTCTGCTCGCTCCATCATTTCTCAGGTCTGGCGGTTACCAGTCAGGGGTAATGCCATTTATCGCCTCTCTAGACGTCTACATCTTGCTAGACGTCGTCTTTCCAGATGGCATAGATTGGAGGTTGGGGATATTACTAGACAAGTGGAGCAGCTTGAGGCTCTCATTTCTTCTCTTCAGACTAAAGAGGACTGGGAGGGTTCTCTTTCTGCTGATGATCTTTCGTCTCTTCGGTCCAGTTTGGCTCTCCACCATTCCCTTCTGCTGTAGCAGGAGACTTTTTGGCGACAACGGTCCCGTATCCAGTGGATTCAGGAGGGGGATTTAACACCAGATTTTTTCATCAGGCCACTCAGAAACGTCGTGCGGGTAACCGTATCAGGCATATAGCCAATGATGAGGGCCAGTTATAGGAGGATCCTCAGTGATTAGGGATCAGTTCCTTAATTTCTTTCATTCCAGGTGGACTGAGCTGGCTGGGTTGGGGTCCCTGTTCACCATGTTCTGTTTCCCAATAGAGTTTCTGAAGCTGAGAATGAAACTCTTATTCGGCCTATTATATCGGAGGATATTCGGCTGGCTTTGTGGGAGCTAGGTGCTGATAAGGCCCCTGGACTGGATGGTTTTCCTCTGTTTTTCTTTCGTCACTATTGGGATATCCTGGGGAAGGATTTAGTGCAGGCGATCCAGTTGTTTTTTCATTTCAAATCTATTCCCTCTGAGTGGAATCGAACCTTCATTACCTTGATTCCTAAGAGACCAGATGCTTCCAGCCCTCAGCATTTTCGGCTATCAGTTTGTGTACCACCTTATATAAGGTGTGCGCTCGCCTCCTGGTTACTAGGCTTCGCTGGGTTATCCCTCGCCTCATTTCTCCGAAGCAGGGGCTTTTTCAGAGGGCAGTATCACTGATATGCTTTACTCGCTCAGAGTTCATGCATGACCTTCGTCGAGCTTCAGGGAGTCAGGGGCTCATGGCCATAAAGCTGGATATGAAAAGAGCTTATGACAGAGTTAGTTGGATTTTCTGTATCGCTCTCTTCAGAGTTTGGGTTCTAGAGCTATTTATTGATTGGATCATGGCCTGTATTCAGCGCCCGTCTTTCTCCATCTTGATCAATGGAGACTGTACTGCTTATTTCCATTCTAAGGTTGGGCTGAGACAAGATGCCCTCTATCCCCATTTCTGTTTGTCCTCACGGCTGATGCTCTTTCTCGGGCTCTTCGCCAGGCTCAGCGGGACTCTGCTCTTGACCCTTACCGGGCTGGCCCCCTTGGGCCCTCGATTTCCCACTTGCTGTTTGCTGATGACTGCATCTTCCTGGGCCGGGCTTCTGTGGCCAACGCGTCCAGGTTTGCATCTATTCTCCAGAATTACTGTCTTGCTTCTGGCCAGAAGGTTAATATCACCAAGTCAGTGATTTGCTTTAGTCCGAGGGTGACTCCTTCTCGCAAGGAGTCCATTATGCAGATTATGGGCATTTCTATGCAGTCGGAGTGGCTCTCTTATTTAGGGATTTCCTATTACTGGTCGAAGGCCCAGGATCTCGGACTTTAGTAATCTTGTGATGAGGATCCGTGATCGGCTAGAGGGGTGGCAGGTCACTGGGCTATCTATGATGGCGAGGATTACTCTTATTCGATCGGTTCTCACTTCTCTTCCTCTCTATGTTCAATACTGTGTCCCTTTGACTTGTTTGAGGAAGATCGAGCGATACTTCAGGGACTTTCTCTGGGGTCATCTTAGGATTGCCATGCTGTTCATCTTTTAGCCTGGGATTCTGTCTGCTTGCCGATCTCGGAGGGAGGGCTTGGATTCAGTCCCTTACTGCTCGGAGGGAGGCGTTGATCGCTAGGCATGCCACTCATTTTTTGCTTGATCCGCACTGTGTGGAGTTCATTTATGCGTGCCAAGTATGGGGACTGGACTTCTTCCACTAATCTGCAACCAGCCCGGAACACTCTTTCTTCTGGAAAGAGGTTTGCAGCCATGCTCCGGTGATTCTTCACAGCATATCCTGGATTATTGGTAATGGGACATCTGTGGATGTTGTTTTATGACTCATGGATTGCTACCTCCCTTTTCTCGGTGGCCTACTTTTGTTTGCACTACTATTCCTACGGGTATGCGTGTTAGTGACCTTACGGTACATGATCATTCCTCATGGTCTATCCCTTTGCTGGCACGCTTCTTTGGGGAGGAGCTTCTGTGTCGCATAGTCTCTATCCCTCTTTCTTAGGGTCAGTCCCCCGATTTTCGGGTTTGGAGGCGGTCCTATCCGCTGCGTGCTCCTATCAGGGACCTTCTCCAGATTTACAGAGCTCCAGCCCAGCCGTTGGTTGATATGGATTGGATCTGGCGTTTTCCCATTCATCCCAGGGTTCGCCTGTTCCTATGGAAGATTGCACAGAATTGTCTTCCTACATGTTCTGTGCTTTCTAGACGTGGTCTCAAGATTCAGCCCTTGTGTCCATTATGTGGCAGTGATGAGGAGTCAGTGGATCACGCCATCTTCACTTGTCTCAGAGCGGCCCATATTTGGGAGCTTGTTGGCGATCGGCCGTGGGATGTTACCTCCTCTTCTTATTGTCTATCCTTTCTTGATTTGATCAGGCAGGA
>UESW01001793.1:0-44749 GCA_900491605.1 Calamus simplicifolius | reverse complement strand
CAACTTAACAAACAATGAGGCATCTCTTCCTTCTAGCAACCGCACGCCTCCTGAGCCATCGCTCGCCTTCTTTCTTTAGTCGATGGCCACGGTCGCCGCCTTCCTTTGCCACAACCCTAGACGCCTCTTCCTTCGCCACACCCCTGGACGTCGAACCACTGCAGCCGCACACTCCACTGATTCAATGCTGCCCGGCTTTGATTCGGGGATGGCGGGAAGAGGTGGCAACAGTGGGTCTTCCTTAACGAATCAATGCCTTCTTCTCATATTAGAAAGGATGACTTCAAGCCGTAATCCAGCTCAAAACAAAACAGGGGAATCGGGTCCCTGAAGGCTGCACAGCTACGCCGGAATACGACATTTGGGCAATCGTGCCATGGTTTGCTTTCCGTTGACCCCTTCATCAATGCTGGAGAACTCCAAATCTATGGTTGGAATGCCTTGTCACAGGCGTCAAACACCTCCACAGTCGTCGGCTCTCCTCCGTTGGTTGAGTTCTTGGACCTGGGTGCCGAAACAGAGGAAGAGGATCGATCCTCTGTTTCAGCCGCTGAGTTCCTGGACCAACTCTGTCTTCCACTGCAACACGGCCGTGGGTTCAACAACAAGTGCTCTAAAATCTGTTCTTGAGAACAAACATGGGATCAAACGTACAAACCCTGATTTAAGAAACCCTAGGCTCAAGAACTCTACGCTACGATAAAAAACCTGGACCCTTTATAAAATCCTAGACTTTGATACCACTGGTTATAATAGATGCATGCTTTAATATCAGTTATTATAATATAATAGATATGCTTTTGATACCATTTATTATAATATAGTTAGTTATATAAAAAAATTAAAGAAAAAAAAGAATAAAAATAAAATAAAATATCGACTATTATGATATATTTTCAATATAACTCAACAAAGCCATTCATCCACGTGAAGTCTAGACGAAAGTGTAAGCTAAATAAATTTCACTTCTAGACCAAGTGAACTAGAAGAAAGCCTAAAGATCTTGCACCCTATATCCTACTTTTGGTGATGGTAAGTTTAAGACTTCCAATAAACAAGTATGGACAAATCTTATACAAATTGTGGAAAAAAAAAAACATAAAACAATCCATATGTGAAAATAACGGTAAACAGTTTAGAAAATACATTGAATCAAGATGTAACAACCCAAATACTTTCAATTACCATCCACTTCCTCAACACAACTCTGGTCAAATGTATGCATGCATATATTTATATTTGGAAATTCCAGCTCTTGTCATAACAAACAGAGCATTTTTTTTATTTCTAGCTGAATTTTACCATCACGATACAAACTCAAAGAGCATGTCTTAGAATATTGAAGCCAACCAGCAACCAGTATATATGCAAGGAGGTCAGGCGGCATTCTTTAAATGTTGATGACGATAAGAAGGCATTTTAATCTGCATGGTTTAGCGTTGCCGAATTCGAATCTTCCATGCACTCTTTAAGCCTGTTTAACGCCGCCTTCGCTGCACGATTTTGAGCAATATCTTTCTTCTGTCCGTTGCCGCTTCCAACCAATTTGCCATCAATAATGACTTCGATTTTAGAATTTTCAGGCCACTCATCCTTTAAAAACGTAAGATCCATCTTTAACTTTTGACAAAGTTCATAAAGCTCGCTCATTGGATGTTTTCCTAAAGTCTTTAAACTGATCAGTGGCTCGGCTAGCCTTCTATATATCTGTTCAATTCATGCACGCGTTAGTAAAGCCAAAAAAAAAAAAAAAAAAAAGAACGAAAGAAAGAAAGAAAGAAGAAGAGGAGAGATCAAAAAGACCTGGCAAACGGTTTCCAAAGAGCTGTTAGTGTCCAAAAACACTGCTCCAAAGAGAGATTCAACAATATCCGCAAGGACTTTAGGTGGGTCAATAAGGCCGTTGGAGTGGATAGGATATGCCATCATGGCTTCCATAAACTCTTGAATCTAAGAGTCCATAACCAACGAAAAACTAGTAATATATGCGGCATTCTAGAACTCAACTAAAAAGCATAGCACTTACAACATGAGAGCCATCAGAAAAATAGGAATCAATAATCTTTAATATTTAGCATCAAAATAATAATGCAACATTGGGTGCTGTGACTTCTGAATTGGTGTCAAATTTTCAAGACATGAAGCATGTTTCCTGACGATATGACAAAAAATAAATTGATTAAGAAAGCACCTAAAATCATAGTGGAGTCCTGTTGTAACAAATTACACCCTAATACATTCATAGCTAGCATCTTCCATGTAGATTGGTAACAAAAGATAGCAAGCCTGTTACCTGACTTTTATGACACGTCATTGGATGGTGTTACAAAAATATTTGCAAATACTCAGCTAGCGCCCAACCCTTTCATATCCTTTAACACAAAATTATCCTTGCTACATTAGTAAATTCATTTTTTTGGAGTTATCAAGATCATGATTTATTAAATGTGATGATGTTGAAAATAATTATGATTTTTAAATTTAAACTATTTAAAAATTATTAGAAATTTAAATTTAGAAATTTTAATGTAGAAATTTAAATGAAAAAAAATTGAGAGCCATATTGAATCGAGGCATGTTAGATATTGCCTATAGGTTATAGGTGATTTGTCCCTAAGATACAATAATTTGGCTTGATTCAAACCTTCTACATAATCGTGTGAAGATGCAATCCAACAACTCCTTCAAATACTCAAAGAGAAATCAACAACAGAATAATAAGAAAAACAAAAAATAATCTTTAGGAAGAAATTTTTATATTAAAATAAATTCCTTCAAATCGTTGAGTTTCAACACGATTGATTGCGATCAGTTCAGGGAAAGAGTTTTAACACGAACGGTTGCAAACATTCGCAAGTATCGCAACATTTCGTAAGTAATTGCGATGCTCATGAGTAGTTGCACCGTGCGCATGCTAAGTCAAGCGTTCCCAAGTGCTGCTAGCGAGCGAGCAGAATGCTCGTATGCTCATAGGCATTCAAAATTATTTTTTTAATTTATATTTTTTTAAAAAAGTCAACAAATAGCAACATCTTTGCATACACACCAGCAAGTTCTGAGAGATAAAATTTAAATACAATTTGTGAAACGTTTAACATTATCTTCTCTATTTAAAAAGAACAATATAACGATCTTTACTTAATAAGTGATAAGTTTTTCACTTAATAAGTGACACATTTATAATTTTATTGTTTACAATTTCACATAAATATTTGTTATTTAATAACTAAGACATTTACACTTAATAAACAAATCTTCTCTCTCTTTATTCCTTGAATATCAAAAGAAATAATTTTTTATAAAAAGAATTTAAAATAAAGCATGAAAATCGAGAATCTCAACATCATCAAAATCATATTAAAAATAAAATAATAGAAAGCTTTCTTATTCATCCCCTTTTTCTTTTTTCTTTTTTCTTTAAAAGTCACCTATCCATTCTCATATCATCCATCATAATATGAAACAAAGATGCTGCAGTCCAAAGCCTAAACCAACAAGCTCAAACCAACAAAACCCAACCCAATTTAGTCTGGCCCAACTCATCGCTACCTCGTGTTATATACATAGTTGTTAGGCTCGACTCAGACATTGATCTCACCAAGGACTCGGGTCACGGATCACTAGTTCAACCGTCAGTCACCGATTGAACCATCGGTTCAACTATTTTAATATAAAAATATATTTATATTAATAAAAATTAATTTCTAATAAAAAAACTAAGGTCAACATGATAATAAACTTTAACATCTAATACTATAAAAAAATTTAAATTGACTCTAGAGAGTTCAGGAAATTTATTGCTGAAAATGATTTGATTGATTTGGGCTTCACAGGCCCCGTTCACCTGTGTAATAATCGGGACAGTGCCACCTGGGTTTGGGAGAGGATTGATCGGGCCCTTGGATTGGCAGGATGGATGCAGCGCTTTCCTGGATACCAGGTTCAGCACCTCCCTAGGATTGCGTCTGATCATTGTCCGCTCCTTATTACCACCGATAGCATGAGCTTCCTGAGACCTCCTTTTCACTTTGAGAAGTTATGACCTTCTACCCTAGATCCTGGGATTTGATTAGAGCAATATGGAGTTTGCCTATCCATGGGGATGCGAGATATTAGATGTCTCGGCGATTGGAGCTAGCCAAGCGCAGACTCCGTTGGTGGAACAGAATGAAGATGGGCAATATCTTTAGGCAGATTGACGAGGTGGAGGCTGTTATATTTAAGCTTCAGAGGTTGGAAATCCAGACGGAGGGTCTTCAAGCAGCTGACCTTGGGAGGCTGCGCCAATGCCTCTTGTCCCACCACTCTCTTCTCAGACAACAGGAGACTCTTTGAAGGTAGAAGTCTCGTGTCCAGTGGATTAAGGAAGGGACCGAAACATCAGATTCTTTCATCAAGCCACCATGGTCAGGAGGTCAGTTAATCGGATCCGGCAGCTGAGGGAGGAAGATGGCACTTTATTGATTGATACTGAGGAGATCAGCGAGCGGCTCTTCCAGTACTTCAGATCTAGATGGAACTGATACTGGAGGTTGGCCCTCCTACCTAGTGTCCCTGCCCTGTGGTCCAAGTTACTGATCAGGAGAACTCTATTCTTACCCATTCTGTCACTTACTCGGAGGTACAGGATGCCCTTTAGTCATTAGGGGAGGATAAAGCTTCCGGTCTGAATGGTTTTCCTCCATTCTTCTTCAGCCGATATTGGTCTATTGTTGGACGTGAGGTCGTCGAGGCTGTTCAGTTGGCTTTTCAATCTAGCATTCCTACGGATTGGAAGAAAACCCTGATCACTCTTATCCCAAAAAGACCTGATGCCTCTTCTCCTAGCCATTTTAGGCCGATCAGCCTCTGTACCACCATCTATAAAGTTGTGCGAAGGTTTTAGTTGCGGACTTCAGAAGACAATACCTTGTCTCATTAGCCCTGAACAAGGAGCATTCGTCAGGGGATGCGGTATTACTGACAATGTCCTCCTTGCTAAGGAATTATGCATGACCTAAGGCGTACTCCATCTTGGAGGAGTCTTATGGCTATCAAGCTTGATATGGAGCAAGCTTATGATCGAATGTGTTGGTATTTCATTAGGCGAACCCTTCATGAGTTTGGTTTATCTGATAGCTGGATCAGGTGGATCATGGATTGTGTGAAGGGCCTTCCTTTGCCATCCTGATGAACGACACTATGATGGACTATTTCTCTTCATCGATCGGCCTGCATCAAGGGTGCCCTCTGTCTCCCTATTTGTTCATATTATGTGCTGATGCCCTTTCTTGAGCTCTAGGAGATGCGGTCCAATGTTCATGTCTGGAGCCTTACCAGGCCGCTCCTGAAGCCCAGGTGCTCTCTCACCTCATGTTTGCAGATGATTGTCTTCTTATCGGTCGGGCTTCAACCCATAATGCTTGATGTTTTGCTCATATTGTGGAATTCTATTGCCACGAGTCTGGCCTGATTGTCAACTTGCATAAATCTTCTGTCATCCTTAGCCCCAAAACAAAATCCAAAATCAAATTGGAAATTCTGACCAACCTAGGGATCTCGGAGCAGCAGGGGATCCTAACCTATCTTGGAGTCCCGATGACTGGCGGTCGATTGCGGAAGTAGGAGGTTAGACCAATGGTGCAATGGGTTCGGGATCGACTTGAGGGATATCAGGCTACTACCCTCTCTATGATGGGTAGAGTCACTCTTATTAGGTTTGTGCTCACCTTCATTCCTATCTACCTTCTGGCTAACACTGTGGTTCTTATATCTTGTCTGAGGGAGCTGGAATAGATTTTTTGAAATTTCCTATGGAGGCCCAAGCAGGATGGCCATGGTGTACATCTCTTGGACTGGGATACTATTTGTCGGCCAATTAGAGAAGGAGGTCTAGGGATCTAGTACCTTTTGATTAGGAGGGAAGCACTGATTGTTAGACATGCTGCGAGATATCTCCTTCAGCCCAGCTATCTATGGAGCAGAGTTATGAGGGCCCGTTACGGTGATTGGAGTCAGGGAGCCCTAACTCATCCGATCAGAGGTTGCTCCTTTATCTAGAAGAAAATCTACGGCCACGCCCCGATTGCTATGGCTCATGTCAGATGCTTGGTTGGGGACGGGACCACAATTGATATTAGTCATGATGCTTGGATCTCATAACTCCCTTTGTCTATGTAGCCGACCTTTGTTGATGTGGATGCTGCTGAAAACCTCCGGGTTAGTGATTTGATGAATGATGGTATGACTTGGCGCATCTAGGATCTCTCCATGATGTTTGGACCCCAGTTGATATATAGGATCCTCGCTATCTCGATTCCACTTTTTCGAGGGAACGACCTTAGGGTCTGGGGCTCTACCCGCTTCCCCATGGCTCCTTCGAGCTCCCTCTACTCTCTTTGCAGGGGACCCGCGGATACCACATTTACAACTGCATGGATATGGAGACTCCCTATCCATCCGAGTGCAGCTCTTCCTTTGGAAGATGGCTTGGAATCGCCTCCCTACGATGGCTCTCCTTAGTCAGAGAGGCATGGACATTGCCGGATCTTGCCCGGTTTGTGAGGTTCACGACGAGATGACTGAGCATGCTATCCTACTGTGCCCTAGGGCGAGGGAGACTTGGAGGCTTGCTGGGAGATGGCCTTGGGAGGTTGATGACGGTGATTGCCTATACTCCTTCCTTCGGTTTCTCCACCAGAGATCCACATACGAGGCCTGCCTTGCCGCCTACATTGCTTATCAGATCTGGTTGGCTAGAAATGCGATGACCTTTGAGGCAAAGATCATCCCAGTCCATCGGATTCTCCTGAGAGCTAGATGCTTGGGGTCAGAGTACCTGCGATGCGATGCTGTCACCCCTTTGACTTCCCCTGGATACTGGGTCTCCCATGCTGCTCCGGCAGCGGCCGTAGGGCGATTTCTATTTCCTGGAAGCCTCCACTTCCGGGGTTTGTTAAGGTAAACTTTGATGGAAGCATCTGCGGTACTGATGGAAGTGCAGGGTATGTTATTCGGTCCGACGATGGGAGACTGCTGATAGCCGATGGGGCTTTCTTTAAGGACTGCTCTGTTCTGGAAGCTGAGCTTCGAGCAGCATGGTCTGGTATTATCAGGGTGACCAGCCAGCTGTGAACTCAGCGGATCTTTATCGAGGGGGACTCCACCACTGTCATTGGTTGGATTCAGGACAGGTCAGAGCTTGACGATGCCCACCCGCTCCTTCGAGATATTGGCAACTTTTGCAAGACCCAGCGATTATCATTATCCGACATGTCTACCGGAAGGCAAACTATGCGGTGGACTGGGTGGCCTCCTATGTTGCCTAGCATTCTGCTGATTGGATCTGGAATCAGGATGATATGATCCACCCTCCCTCTTGATTTATCTTTACTTTAATATATGGGCTGTTCTCATACTAGAGTTGTGTAACCATCCGTCTGTACCAAAAAAAAAAAGAGGCCCCTTTGCATCCTTTTTTTATTTTTACTTTTATCTTTTTACCAAAATCAATCTTCAAATAAAATTTCAACAATCTTTGAATAGAGCCTAGCAATCCAATTTTTTTTTTGTTTTTTTGAAACCCCGATGAAAGCCATATTGAGGACAGAGGCATGGGCAATACGCATGAAGGATCCCAAACTTCAAGCAAGAAACAAAACTAAGAAGTAAAAAATAGCACGCATATATATATTATTAAGTACAAAAGGTGCTGGCGGTAAAGAATAGATAAGAAGAGGCTTAGAACTAAAACTATTGCCGTAGAAATTCGTTTTTCAACTTGGGTATGGCTTGTTCCTGGATCCAGATAGCAATCTTTCATTCGGATAAACTTGCAAGACAGTCTCCACACAGGAAGCGTTGGGGTGGCCTCCGCGGAAGACCCTCCGATGCCCAAGTCAGTGATAATTTTTCAGCAATCAGATATGAGGAGAAGGCTCTCGCAGAAGAGTCCTCAAGGATGGCATCTCAAGAGCTTAAGAACTCTGCTTGAGCTTTTTTCAGTTAAGAATGAGCATAGGGGCATAGAGCGTACCTAAAAAGGCCTAGTATTAGGTATTTATAGACTGTTGGAACGATGGCCGATTAATACCTGACTTCTTGGGCATGTCTTGGAAAGCTAAAAGCTGGTACGATTCAAATATGATTCGAATCTGGTTGGTTATAGGGCTGATAGGATTCGAATCATGTTAGCTAGAGGATCGACGGCCAAGGAAGCTGATATGTGCTTTAAGATTGAGTTATTTATAGGCACTAAGCTATTTTTGGCTTTATGGGCTTTATTTCCTTCTTGGAAATGCCGGGAACCGACGTGGTTGGAATCCCACCAAATAATTAGGGATTTGAACTTTCGTTGATTGGCATCAAAGGGTCATGCTCGGCTCCTCACTTCTATTTTAAGAGGATTGCATTGAAAATCATGTGATCAGAGCCGTTCACTGTGTAGAGGACTTGGTGTAATGCTAGATAGCAAGGACGTTTGAGCCAAAGGAGGAAATAGCTTGGTCTTACCGAGGTACAAAGATAGCTCGATCCTGCCAAGGCATGGGGATAGCTTGGTCCTGTCGAGGCATGAGGGTCGCTTGGTCCTGCCGAGGCATGAAGGTGGTTAAGTTTGTTCGAGGCATGGCAGTTTTATCTTTTTCTGAATGCGATGACTAATGAGTCAGAAATCAAAAATAATCCTAGCCCTTTCGCCGTATGCATGAATATTAATGCAATGATGATTTTACCCTGCATCATATACCCTCCATTCCCTAGTCCGAAGTGTAGGTTCGGACATAAAAAGTAGAGTTTTGACTTGAGAGATTTGAATTTAAAAAGGCATGTAATGATGGTCTCATAAATGCTACATCATCACTCTATCATCCTTTTTGGATGGATGAGGCGGAACCCCTCGTTTCTTGCAAACGACGATTAAGGAAATGATATGCGGCAAGCTTTTGCGCTTGCAGCACTTGCACTGGCAACCTAGACATTTGGGGATCCTTGCTAATGATATCTCGCTTTTCTGCCGAGGCAATTTAAAAGGGAGATTAGGGCTGCTCTATTCCTTGTTACGCTATCTTTTGCTTCTTTCCCAAAGGTTTTTCTTTCAAAACCCTCATGATTCTGGTCGGAGCTCCTTTCATTCAGCCCAGAGATATGGAACGCCCGAGTGATATTGCTTCCTTGATGACATTGGAAGATTTGGAGAGAATCCGTCGAAGTTATGGGATTCCTCAGGATATTAGTCTAGGGTGCCAACGCCTGAGCAAAGGGTCATAGATCAATTGGAGTCTGGGGTCTTCCTCTATGAAGAGAGTCTAAGAGCGGGCCTCCGGTTCTCTACCCATCCCTTGGTGAAAGAAATAATAAGATTCTACAGAATTTGTCCAATGATAGTAGCTCCAAACAGTTGGCGCAATATCATCGGATTCATATCGATGTGCAGCCGCATCGGGGTAGCAGCAACGCTTCCTATGTTTCGGGTTTGCTACAACCTTGTTCTTGGAAAGAATTCTGAATGGCTTTATGTTGGACCCCGGAGGTCGTTCAAGATGATATCGAAGACTTCATCCTCCATAAAGGGGTGAAAGTTTTGATTTGTCATTCCCGAACCAACTTTCCTCAAGTATGGGGGAACCATGTGAAAGATTCAGACACACATTCAAAGCTATCAAGGTGAGAAGAAGAGGGGCTGACCATCCTTCACAGTGGTTGGATATTCTCAATAGAGTGTTTTCTTAGTTGAAGATGCCCTTTTCAATTCCGGGCTTAGCCCCGTTGATCCTTGAGGTAAGTTTTTATCCCTCTTTTTTGTTAATTGGACCTCGGCAATTTTATAGCTGACTAAATTCTCGCTTCCTATATTCATAGCCGATAAATCGAAGTTTATGGCCTAGATGAAGGAAGAGCTAGGCAAGCACCAAAGGAAACTCAGTTCCGGGCAAAGGTGCAAGCTTGAAAAGAAAATTCGCCTTTCGAAGGAGAAATCGGTGGTGGAAGAGGGGCAAGCGGCCGAAGGAAGGCCGATGGCCAAGGAAACATTAGGAGAAATGACGATGAAGTTCCTGGCGGGCGAGTAATGGTGATATTGGATGATTCTGATGGAACGCCACCATCTAAACACTGGGCTAGGTGCTAGCTCAGACCACTAATGTAATGACTTCTTTGGGAGTGACAATGTTGCCGGTGAACCCTACCAAGATAGAGTCTATAGTTTGAAGATCCTCCATTTGCAATTTCATCCTCACAAAAGCATCAAAGTACAAACATTAACGGAGCTTCCACTATCAACTAAAATTTTATGTACATCATAATCATTCATATTAAGAGATACAACTAAAGCATCATCATCCGGATATTGTACCACTTGGAAGTCCTCATCTGAAAAAGAGAGTCCTTCGAACCGGGCCCTCTTTGATGGATTTCTTTTTCATTCAGCTGAGATGGGGAGGAGCCAATCATGACAATCATATTGACATTGCCAATAACTGGAGGGTTAGGTGGAGGTAGCAGCCGGGGCTCGGGTTGACGATCTGCTCAATTGTTCAGCTCTGGGGGCCTTCTAAATCAGTCCAGCCTTCCTTGGTGAATGAGCTACTCGATCTCATTTCAAAGCTGCCAGCACTCCTTGGTGTCATGCCCATGATCTCGATGGAATCAACAATATTTTGTCATATCCCTCCAAGCTATATTTCCACGGAGGAGTGGCGGCCGAGGAAGTTGTCGTTTGATTTCCATCAAGATATGCACCCGTGGCGCAGAGAGCGAAGTATACTGATTAAACTTCCATACCGGGCTTCTAATGCGATCTCTGGACAACAGAAGAGGAGCTCTCTAACGGTGAGGCAGGCTTGTATACAAGGGGGTCAATCCTTCCCTGAGCTTTTCTTCTTCTTTTTCTTAGTTTGCTCGGTTCGGGCTAATCTTCTTGATTTTTCGATTCTGGCATATTTATCTGCTAGAGCCATCATGTCAGAGAGGTTCTTTGAGTAGTTGACCTCCATTGCCAAGTAGAAATCACCCTCCTTTGATACTCTATCGGTCAAGGCAGACATAACTACCTCATGATTGAGATGATCTACTTCCAGCATGGCCGTGTTAAAGTGGCCAAGATAATTTCCCAAAGACTCCTCCTCTCGCTATTTGACCTCAGAGAGGGAGTCAGATTTTCTCCGATGGTGATGGCTGCTAACGAATTGGCTGATGAATAGACAGCTCAGCTCATCAAAGGAATTGATGGAGCCCAATTTCAAATCATTGAACCATGTTCTTGCCGATCCTCTGAGAGTGAAGGGGAAGGCTCAGCACAGGATCGCATATGATGCTCCATGAAACATTATGATGGATCAAAAACTGCTTAAGTGGTCATTCAGATCGGCGGATCCATGGTACAGCTCAATGGCGGGAAGCTTAATATAGGAAAGGATTACCTCTTGCATAATCTCCTTAGTGAAGGGGATGCCATGTTCTGCCTTCCACTAAGGAGGTGAAATTTGCTTGACAACATCCAATTCTTGGCACAACTCCTGGCGCATATCTCGAAGTTATCGCTGAACTCCTTTATCTCGAGTGATAGAAGAGAGAGGACGAGGGAATCATGGTCGTGGCATAGAGTTATGGTTGGAAAATACTTAAGAAAGAGAATGAGCCCACCGAGATCCAAGCAGGCTCTTATCTCCGGCTTTATGCGGTGCCGATCTAGCCCCTTTATGATTGGGTTGCTGCAGATGGCTCGCAGCCTCGAATGAACTGAAAGAGGGGATCGCAGGCAAAACAGGGGCAGTAACTTCATCGAAAAGCTGTGGAGCAGGAATAGCTGGTAGAGGGGTTCTGTGGAGCCCTAGCACAACTGAGTCAGGGTTTGGACTTGTTGGACTAGCATGATGAACTTGTCCTGGGTGACCAGAGTTGCTGATGGTGGTCTAGGAACCTTTATCGGCGATGGCTGTAAGGGCGCCACATTGTTTGCGGAATTAGGCCTCTGGAAGATGACATAATCTGGGGCATCTGAGGTTTCTTTTCTTTGATTGGCCATCAGAGGAATTGTTCTTCCGATCAAGAACCTTGTCTTCTTGATTTCAAGTTTAATGGGACTTGAGGGCCCTTTCTCGAGCATCAATCTGTTGCCGTAGAAATTCATTCTCCGACTTGGGTACGACTCGCTCCTAGATTGGGCAGCAATCTCCTGTCTAGATGAACCTACAGGATAGTCTCCATGCAGAAAATGTTGAGCATGACCTCCATGGAAGACCATCCGACACCCAAGTCAGTGGCAATTTCTCAGCAATCAGATATGAGGAGAAGGCTCTAGCAGAAGAGTCCCTCAAGGATGGCCTCTCGAGAGCTTAAGAACTATGTTTAAGCTTTTTTCAGTTCAGAATGAGCATAGGGGCATAGAGCAAACCTGAAAAGGCCTTAGGACCATGTATTTATAAACTGTTGGAACAATGGCTGGTTAATACCTGACTTTTTGGATGTATCTTGGGAAGCTAAAAACTGGTACGATTCGAATTTGGTTGGTTATAGGGCCGATAGGATTTGAATCCTGTTAGTTAGATGATCGACGACCAAGAAAGCTGATAGGTGCTTTGAGATTGGGTTATTTATAAGCACTAAGCTATTTTTTGCTTTACGGGCTTTATTTTCCTTCTTGGAAATGCCGGGAACCGACGTGATTGGAATCCCGTCAAATAATCAGAGATTTAAACTTTCGTTGATTGGCATCAAAGGGTCATGCTCGACTCCTCACTTCTATTTTAAGAGGATCGCTTTGAAAATCAGGTGCTCAGAGCCGTTCATCGTACAGAGGACTTGGTGTAATGCTAGATAGCAAGGGCGCTTGAGCCGAAGGAGGAAATAGCTTGGTCTTGCCAAGGCATGAAGATAGCTTGGTCCTACCGAGGCATGGGAATAGCTCGGTCCTGCCAAAGAATGAGGGTTGCTTGATCCTACCGAGGCATGAAGATGGTTAAGTTTGTCCGAGGCGTGGCAGTTTTTTTTTTCTGAACGTGACAGTTGATGAGTCAGGAATCGAAAATGATCCTAGCCCTTTGTCGTATGCACGGATATTAATGCAATGATGATTTTACCCCACATCAACAACAATTATCGCCATCACGACTTTCATCATTATCATAATCATCCAAATTCAATAATCCTACAAATTAATATAGTATGATAAGGATAAAAATTTAATATAAATAAATAATATAAACTTTAAAAATATAATTATTATCATCATTTGAAGTATCTTGAATTGCACATAATGCCAATTCATGATGAAATATATTTATTTCATTGGGTGCTATTAGAGTTAATGGATCTTCTGTTAGAAAAATTATTTTGATTTTACAAAAATCCTTTTCTAGAAAATGCTAGAAAATTAATTTAAAATTTAAATTCAAAATATAAACTAAAGTTAAAAAGAATCAAACCGGTCGAGGCATGTTAGACACTGCCCTAAGGACAAGTTTTCGTCACTGCCCTAAGGACAAGTTTTCGTCCTCTCATGCGGGTTGTTGGCGATTTGTCCCCAAGGTACAATGACCCGGCTCGATCCGATCCTCCTACCGCGAGCACGATCGGTGAAGGTGCAAACCCAATGATACTTCATATGCCCAAATAAAAATAATAATAATAAATTGTTAAATAAACCTTTTACCCTATAGCTTGTTGAGACAGACTCCCAAGAGACAGACTCCTAACTCCAAGCACTTGCAGCAAAAGAATCTTCAACAATTGAATAGAGCTTTTAGGATTTGAATTTTCTTACTGTCTATTCTTTTTCCCTTAGTATATATATATATATATATACACACGTTAGGCCTTGTTACAGTTCCTTACAGAACGGAAGGAAAAGCGGAATGCTCAAGCGAACGCTCGAGCGTTTTCGGAAGTCACGGAACGCGAGAAGCGGAATGCTCAAGCGAATGCTCGAGCATTTTTGGAAGTCACAGAACGCTCGCCGAGCGTTTCGCTAACGCTCGGGCGAGCCGAGCGCACTATCCCATGCGAGCATTAAATGCTCGTGTGGGTTCGTTACTTTACCTTTTTTAACTTTTAATTTTCTTTTAAATGGTAAAAAGTCAACAATTCCCCACAAAAGTAAAAAAATAAAAATAAAAATAAAATAAATAATAATATTAATATACCAAAATTTTTAGGGCATCTTATACTGCGCAATGGGTGAGGTATTCTGTGGACTTGAACCTCACTTAGTGTTGATTGTATACATATGAAGGAACCATGGTGGATTAGACCTTGAACTAGGTCCTTGACTCAGACTTCTACTAATCACACACACAGCATGAATCAATTGGGTTTAAGCGGTCAGCGCATATTAAAGGCCTTGCGCTTAGTACCTTGATTTTTTATGAGAATTTCTTAAGGTTAGCCCAAACCTTTAGTCACGGCCTAATATGATAATTCTCATATAGGTGAATCCTCCAAGGGTATTTATGACTAATACCCTGCAGATAACCTACCTCGGAGCCATTAAGAGAATCACTCAACCTTACAGAAATTTACTTTGTCACTTTATAAGAGCACTCATCATAGGGATGGGTTGAAAATTTTTTCCAAAATTTATGCTCTAACACGATCACTCAATCAGCTTCGTTTTTACCACATTGAACCTCATTCATGAGATCTCAAATCACAGAGGTTGGGTATCCATTACTGATGACCAAATAATGGGCTTAAGCCCCATCCACCTCGATGAATCTAGGACTCCACTCCTAGATAATCCCTTAGTTAATTGATCTGCCAAATTCTTCTCAGATTTGACAAATTCCAAAGAGATAGCATCAATTTTCTTATGTTGTCTTATAGACTTATGACGAAGCCGTATATGGCGATTCATCTTTTTATTGGTACTCTTTTGATTTGTCAGTTCAATTGCGGCCTTATTATCACAATGGATTGATATAGCTGGAACTGGCTTAGGTACCAAAGGTAGCTCTGATATTAGATTTTTTATCCACTCTGCCTCATTACAGGTGGTATCCAGAGCTATCAACTCGGCCTCCATGGTGCTTCTAGAAATGATAGTTTGCCTAGTGGATCCCCAAGCAATAGCAACACCGCCAAGAAGAAAGAGATATCCAGTAGTTGATTTTAAATAATGAGAATCAGTGACCCAATTAGCATCACTGTAACCCTTAACCACCTCAGGGTATTCAGTGAACATCAAAGAGAGATTAAGTGTTCCCTTTAAATATCGAAACACTCTTTCTAAGGCTACCCAATGAGATTGATCATGATTTTGATTATATCTACTAAGCTTTCCTACAACATAGGCAATATCAGGTCTTGTCTTATTTTCTACATACAAGAGAGATCCTATAATTTGAGAATACTTTAATTGATTAATTGGGTCACCTAAATTTTTCTTTAGGTGAAAGCTAGGATCAAAAGGAGTAGATATTGATTTAAGATTGGAATAACCAAACTTCTTGATCATTTTTCTATAGAATGAGAAAGAGAGAGAGCTATCCCTTCATGGGACTTGATAAGCTTCATCCCTAGGATTACATCCGTTTCTCCTAAATCTTTCATATCAAACTTAGAAGAGAGAAAAGATTTAACACTTGAAATAATTTAAGAGATGTTCCAAAAATTAAAATATCATCTACATATAAGCAAAGGATTACATAATCATTGTCGATGATTTTAGAATAGACACACTTATCATGATTATTGATTTGAAATCCAAAAGATAGAATAATTTGATCAAATTTCTCATGCCATTGTTTAGGAGCCTGTTTAAGACCATAAAGGGACTTGATAAGTTTACAAACCTTGCCTTCTTGTCCCTTTACAACAAGACCTTGAGGCTGTTCCATATAGATCTCCTCCTCAAGATCTCCATTTAGGAATGCAGTCTTCACATCTATTTGATGAATGATTAACTTATGAATGAAAGCAATAGCAAGAAGTGATCTAAGGGTTATTATTCTAGCTACAGGAGAATAGGTATCAAAGAAATCTAACCCTTTCTTTTGGTTATACCCTTTGGCTACTAATCTAGCCTTATACTTTTCTATTGAACCATCAGGTCTAAATTTCTTCTTCAATACCCACTTACACCCTAAAGGTTTGCTTCCAGGGATAAATCAGATAAGATCCAAGTTTTATTTGTAAGATTGAATTAAATTAGAAAGAATAGCTTCTTTCCAAAAAGGAGCATCGGAGAAGACATCTCTGAAAAAGAAGAAGGTTCGCCTTCGACTAGGAAAGTAAAGAAACCTTCACCAAGGTCTTTTTCTTTTCTTATCCTTGAACTTTTCCTAAGTTCAGAAGGTCCACCTTTAGGATTAGATCTTTTCCTTTTCTTTGACTCATTAGAGGGCCAAGCTTTAAAAGAATCATGAACCAAGAAAGGATTAGAAGAGAGTTGATTTGGTACTTGGTTCTTGAAAGGAAAAACATTTTCAAAATAAGTGGCATCTCTAGATTCGATAAGAGTATTATTTGAGATGCCACTTATATCACAGTTTATCACTAGGAACCTATTTGTACTACTATCTAAGGAATAACCTATAAAGATAGCATCTATGGTTTTAGTTCCTATTTTTCTTCTCTTAGGTTCAGGTATTCCTACCTTAGCTAAGCATCCCCACACTTTAAGATAATCTAGCATGGGTGTTCTACCTTTCCAAAGCTCAAAAGGTGTTTTAGGACTATCCTTAAAGGATATCATATTTAAAATATAACATGCAGCTAAAAGAGCTTCCCCCCACAAGTTCTCGGGTATGCCTGAACTTATTAACATTGAGTTAACCATATCCATTAATGTACGATTTTTTCGTTCAGCTACACCATTGGACTGAGGAGAGTATGGTGG
This sequence comes from Calamus simplicifolius, assembly GCA_900491605.1. Lineage (NCBI taxonomy): Eukaryota > Viridiplantae > Streptophyta > Magnoliopsida > Arecales > Arecaceae > Calamus > Calamus simplicifolius. Next base: position 27,939 of record UESW01001793.1, on the reverse strand, counting down.
TGTAATTTCATGAATAATCCCATATTTTGACAAAATAAAGTCATTTCATTTGAGGTATATTCACCACCGCGATCTGACTTGAATTTCTTAAGCTTTTTCTCAGTTTGGGTTTCAGCTTCTACCTTATAAATCTTAAACTTATCTAATGCTTCATCCTTAGATTTTATCCAATATATATAACAATATCGAGAGAAGTCATCTATGAATGTTACAAAGTAACGACTTCCTCCCATGTAGGAAACTTAGTAGAGTCACATACATCGCTATGGACTAATTCAAGTGCTAGGAATTATATCCTAAAGCCAATCATTTGATGATTATGCTAATATAAATTACATATAAATTGATATATTAATAAAAGTTATTTGGCAGTTTATTCATTACAAGAACATCTTCTTAAAACTCCTAATAGTAATGAAGCCCTCAGGATCTTCCATCATGATAAAGAGGATTTATCTTTGAAGGTCCTCAAAAGAGTTTACGACCAAATGATATACTATGAAAGGGCTATAGTACTATCAATTATAGGACGTTGTATATCATATTTGTTGGTTGTTCTCTTAACCAAGGAGTGTAGAGACACTGGTATGACATATGTGAAAGTGTAGGAGTACATTTCACCGAACGTGACTCATTTCTAGATACTCTGTTGTCAAGAGTTAATCCGAGAAGATATGGGTATAAGTATCCTTTAGACCGAAGATCACAATCGGTGACTTGCAAGCAATTCATTGTACTTAGGTGCCGGACACTGAATTTTTAATCCAGCTACGAAAGGTTATTGGGTGCAGTCAAGTACTTGTGGTAGTCAGTTGTGGATCAAGATAGAATTTGACCTATCCCGTTAAAAGGAGAAATGCTTGTGTTTCAATTTAGCAAGACCTTGGCCAAGGCACTTCATGTGAAAGTCACATGATCACTAAAGTTGAAATCACTTTATGGATTTGCTGTTTAAAGTTGACAGGCTCTTAAGCCATCCTTAGCATTTGTGGTCAAAAGGATGAATTATACGGTAACTGTTTCTTAGGGTTCTTGGAGTTTGCTCGGTAACTCTTCGACCTATCCGGACATCGGGTTCCATTGCTAGATGGGCACATCGATTAGTATAGAAAGTTGTTTCTATACTATCGGCTTAGGTTCGAACCTAGAGAGTCACACACATAGAAGTTTCCTAGGATGATCTATTTGCTGATCAACGATTGAGAATCGTATATGATTTAATTAATCAATTTGATTGATTGAATTATCTCAATTGGGTTAAATACAATTGAATAAGATTCAATTTGGTTTAAGTCTATTAGAAGGACTAATCAATTTCAAATATTGATTTGAAATTAGACTTGATTTGGATTTAAATAGATTCAGGACTAGACAAATTTGATTTGGGCTAGGACCATGATCTATTAGGTTCAGTCCAATAAATTCAAATCAGCTTAAACCAAAACCCGAACCCAAACCCTCGCATAAGGATCTCACATGATGAGATGGCTAAAATCTTATCTCATAAGAGATTAAATTCTCATGTAGAATTTAATGTATAACATTAATCTTCTTCAAATGGTTCCGTTGGAATTCTAAGTGTTAGAATTCATGTACCTCTTTGAATTAACCAACGATGGAATTCTAAATGTTAGAATTCACATCTCTTTGGTTTTCACCGAACGTCGGAATTAACCAAACGCTGCTTCTCTTTGGTTTTCACCGAACGACAGAATTTTGTGTTAGAATTGAGCCTATAAATTAGAGGATATTCTTCACCAATAATTGAAGAACAATGAAATGTTATGGATTGAATTTCTAAAGAGTTAGAATAGAAAATCCTGGTGTAATTCTGGTGTCAGCAAAAGTTAGGTGGATTTTAGAAGAAGATTCAAATTGGAGGATTCAAGATCAGCAAAGTTGTTTTTCCGCGAGCTAGCACTCCCGGGAATCCAATCATTCGGGGCTTCATGTGGATGATACTAGAGGCTGAACGATTGAACGACTACAGAGCAATAAGGATTTACCTACTGTTCTTAAGGTAAGTGATTTGATCCCTAAATCTTAAGGCAGGCTTCAAGATAAGTAGCATGACTTCTCATCTTGAAGATCAAGATATGATCTTGATGTTTTTATTTATATGCATATTTTAGATCAAACGATCCAATATATAAGGCAAAGATATGATCTTGATACATGTTAGATAGATTAATATGTAATGTTTAAGTTTCCGCATTAATAATTGTTATTAAATTTTAAAATATGCATGCCTCGGAGATTGTTTCTCCTTTCAAGTGGTATCAGAGCCATGGTTTCGTCTTGATCTAATTTATTGCATGTAAATTAATGCTTCTATTAATTTGTAATCAAAGCTAAAATGGATCACCAGGCTATTCGGTCATAGATGGATTAAAAATCCAAATTACCCATTCAACAAGGTATTCTGTGACATATTGCCGTGACGTTATGGTTCTTGATGTTTAGTCAAAAGATAATTCAAATTAATTTTTGGCATCAAAACACAGATTACACACATTCTCAAGAGATGTTTTATATTTGATACATATTGATGTTGTATAAAAGCATGATATTTGCATGTTTAGTATAAAAACATAGATATGAGATATGATGGCATGATGTCTATGTTATGAAACATACAAATATTTATGAGAGTCTTATTTGAATGTCAAATATTTATTCATAATCTTTTTAGATATGATTTAAATATAGGAATTATGAGTAGTGATATAATGCAAGTGATGTTTGATTGGAAATATATGACATGTAAACATGAAATATATTTAATCTTTTGGGTTAGCTAAATCAGGTCCATAAAGGGTTAGACCCTAAGGTTTAAATCAACTGGACTATAAGAGTATTTGATCAAATCTAAATTAATTAGATTAGGTTAAGGGTGCTCTAAATCAAACAATAGTTGTAGTTGATCATGTCCTTGTCTTTGATTAAACCAAATGGAAGTAAATTAGGCTCCGTGGTTGAGCATGAATATCTTAGATGGTCAAATCAAAATTGGTTAACCATATGATGTCAAGGTGAGTTGGCAAGTTGCTCTAGGATCAACGATCGAATGGTTTTTAATTGGGAGCTACTCGTATTGATGCGTCTTTAACGAGTTAATGGCATATCCCTCCCATCGATCTCACTTACCTGGTCATATGGTGAACCATTTATGATTCGATCATTTACCTGATTCGGGTTGACCCATGCCTGTAAGGAATCAGTCTGACTGATTTAGGTGCCACTTAACCTGACTTAATCTTGTCTCATTCTACTGACTTCATAGATTCAGTGGGAGAACTTGATTAGTTAATTTGTCTTAGATTATTAAATCCTCTAAAATTATTAGGTCCTTAAAATGAAATAGTTATATGATAACTAGATCATAGCCTCCCATTAAGGTGGGTGATAATGAGTCCGATGTCTTGATAATCATTGGAGGTACTCCATGCCTGGTGCTTGTCAACCATCGGAATTATCATTCATTATATGATAAGTCAGCGTAACTATTAAATAGACAGTCAGGTGGGCCGAGCTTCACTCGGGCTTGGTTGTCTATTGATAGGTTACACTGATTATATCATTTAATGGTTGGACCTAACCAGAACTTTCAGTGGAGGCACTCCATGCCTGCTAAAGAGGAACATGGGCAAAACTGAACACTAAGAATTGTTTGGGAAAACAATTGGTTTTGAACCTACTCTTAGATGCATATGGGTTGGCCAAGCTTCACTTGGGCCTGTATGTAGTCTATGTAGATCTTAGTGCCCACTAAAGAATTAAGAATAATTCTTCGAATTGGGTGTAGAGGCTGCCAATTTGAACAAAATAGTGGAGAATCTTTAGACTAAAGTCCAAGTATTTAGACTGAATCAATTTATATACTACTAAACTTTAGTTTTTCCTTATGCAGAAAATGGCCACTAATTTATCATTAAGGTCCCTATTGGATAGTGACAAGTTGAATGGTTTAAATTTCAATAGCTGGTTTAGAAAACTTAAGATCATCCTTGAGCATGAGAGGATTCTATATATTCTGAATAATCCTGCACCAAGAGATACCTAATGCAAACACTCAAAGTTCTGAGAAAGACACTTATCAGAAGTGGCTCAGTGATAGAACTAGCGTGCGTTGCATCATGCTAGCAGCAATGAACGATGAATTCGGTCGCCGGTTCGAGAATGCTCAGCCAGAAGAAATCATTCAAGCGTTGAATGAATCTTTCGGCACACCCGACGACGTTGAAAGGCACAAGACTAGTTGTGCTATTTTTAATGCTCGAATGAGGGATGGATCTCCTATCACTGATCATGTATTGTACATGATCGAGAAGATAGAACTTTTAAGCAAGCTCGGCTTTTCCCTACATGAGCAGTTGGGAAAAGATGCGATCCTGAATTCCTTGCCTCCATCCTTCCGACCTTTCCTTACTCATTTTCGAATGACAAAGCCTGCAGTCAACTACCACGGTTTGTTGGGGTTGTTACAGAACTTTGAGAAGGACAACCAGCTCTCTAAGGGTTTGGTTAATGTGGTTGAAGGATCTAAGGTAGGGCGTCAACCCTTTGGGAAAGGGAAGAAGAAAAGAATAAGAAAAAGGTGCAACATGCTAGGACATCTATAAGTCAGATGCAGAAGAAGAAAGTTGATAAAAGTCAAGCTGAATGCTTTCATTGCAAGATGCCAGGGCACTGGAAGAGGAACTGTCCTCTTTACATTGCCACACTTGATCCAAACAGGCCAAAGAAGAAAAAAGGGCAAGATGTTGCTCGACAAGGTATTTATATGATAACACCTTGTAATTTTTCTGTATATGATAATCAGACCTGGGTATTGGATACCGAGAGTCCTTTTAACATTTGCAATTCATTGCAGGGACTACAGGTCACTAGAAGATTTGAGGACAATGAAAGATTCCTTAATGTCGGCGATGGAAGATTAGTTCCAGTTCTGGCATTAGGAGTTCTTGAAATAGTTTTCAATAGAAATGTCATTGTACTAAATGATTGTCATTTTTTCCCAACATTCTTGTTGAACGTAATTTCTGTAGGCCTTCTGGCCAAAAGTCATTATGAAATTTTAATAAAGGATGTTACTTTGAATATCATTATGAATGGAGTCACTGTAATGACTGGGCATTTATCTAATGGCATTTATATATTATCACAGCCTATGAATGAGTGTACAAATCAAGTAAGCACCCTAAAATAACTGATGTCATATTTATCTTTGGCACCATCGGCTGGGTCATATCAACAAGAACAGATTAAACAGGTTAACCCAGGAGGGCATCCTTCGAGTTGATGATTGTGAATCATTAACTACCTGTGAATCCTGTCTTCTTGGTAAAATGACCAAGTCATCTTTTACTGGAAAAGGTGAAAGAGCCAAAGAGCTATTGGATCTAGTACATACTGATGTATGTGGACCAATGAGCACTTGTGCCAAAGGTGGATATTACTACTTCATTACTTTTACAGTGACCTTTCTAGGTTCGGTTATGTCTATCTTATGAGACATAAATCTGAGTCATTTGAAATGTTCAAACTATATCATAAAGAAGTAGAAAAACAAACAGGAAAATGTATTAAGACCCTTCGATCAGATCGAGGAGGCGAATACCTTTCAAATGACTTTGTGACATTTAAGGGAGAATGGGATTCTCTCCCAATGGACTCCTCCAGGAACACCGCAGCATAACAGAAAGAAGGAATCAAACTCTGTTAGACATGGTTCGGTCCATGATGGGTTTTGCAAGCTTACCAATATCATTTTGGGGATATGCATTAGAATCAGCTTGTCATATTCTCAATAAGGTTCCAAGTAAGTCTGTTTCTAAAACTCCACATGAGATGTGGTATGACATAAACTAGTTATCACCTATCTAAGAGTCTGGGGGTGTCCGGCTTATGTGAAACGTGCAAAATCAGACAAACTTGAACCCAAATCTGACAAATATTTTTTTATCGGCTATCCAAAAGAAACCAAAGGATATTACTTCTACAATACTGAAGAACAAAAGTTGTTCATTAGTAATAGAGCAGTTTTTCTTGAAAAGAAGTTCCTTAGGGAAGGAACAAATGACTCTAATGTTGAACTTGAGGAAGTTCATCAAGTAGAAGGAACAACACAACCCATTGAACCCTTAGAATCTGAGTTGATTAGATCAAACTCAAAACCATTTTAGATGCACCATTAAGGCGATCTGGTAGAGTACCATACCAACTGGATAGATACTTAGTTTCTTGGTCCAGAACGAGATCCTATTGAGCTTGATGAGAACAACGAGGATCCGATCACCTATATGGATGCTATGCAAAGGACTGACTCTGATAAATGGCTTGATGCCATAAAATCCGAACTTGATTCCATGAAGGAAAATAATGTATGGACATTAGTTGACCCACCCGAAGGGATAAAACCCATAGGGTGTAAGTGGGTTTTTTAAGAGGAAAAGAGGCGCAGACGGAAAGGTAGAGACCTACAAAGCACGTCTGGTTGCTAAGGGGTATCGTCAATGTTATGGTATTGACTATGACGAAACGTTTTTTCCTGTGGCAATGCTGAAATCATTCGGATTATGCTAGCTATAGCAGCACACTTCGATTATGAGATTTGGTAGATGGATGTTAAAACCGCTTTTCTAAATGGTAATTTAGAAGAACAGGTGTATATGATACAGCCTGAAGGTTTTATATCTAAAGACGAGTCTAAAGTGTGCAGGCTACAGAAGTCCATTTATGGACTTAAGCAAGCATCTAGGAGTTGGAACATACGATTTGATAATGTGATCAAATCTTATGGCTTTGTTAAGAATAAAGAAGAACCTTGCATTTATAAATGGGCTAACGGTTCGTTATTGTATTTCTTGTATTATATGTGGATGATATTCTCTTAATCGGGAATGATATCCCTGCATTACAAGGAATAAAGACATGGTTATCATCACAATTCTCCATGAAAGATCTGGGAGAAGCATCATACATCCTAGGGATGAAGATCTATAGAGATAGATCTAAGAGGATGCTTGGTTTATCCCAATCTACGTACATTGATACCGTGCTAAAGAGGTTTAGCATGGAGAATTCCAAGAAAGGCTATCTTCCGATAGGCCATGGAATTCATCTTTCTAAGAAGGATTGTCCGACAACTCCTAATGAAAGAGAACGTATGAGTCGAATTCCATATGCTTCGGCAGTAGGATCGATTATGTACACCATGACATGTACAAGACCAGATGTGGCATACTCACTAGGAGTAGTGAGTAGATACCAATCTGATCCAGGAGAAAAACACTGGCAAGTTGTTAAGACAATCCTTAAGTATTTGAGAAATACTAAGGACCAGTGGTTAGTCTATGGAGAGTCTAATTTGAAACTTGTTGGATATACTGATTCCAGTTTCCAATCAGATCATGATGATAGCAAAAGTGTATCGGGTTTCGTGTTTATCCTAAATGGTGGAGCTGTTTGCTGGAAAAGTTCAAGCAACATACAGTGGCAGATTCAGTGTGCGAGGCAGAGTACATCGCTGCATCAGATGCTGAAAGAAGCTGTGTAGCTGCGAAAGTTTATCTCCGAGCTTGGAGTGACACCTTCCATAGATAGACCAATCCTGTTGTACAGTGACAACACTGGTGCCATAGCTCAAGCAAAGGAACCACGAGCACATCAGCGCACCAAGCACATACTGCGCCGGTTTCATCTTATTCGAGAGATTATAGAACGAGGTAACATAAATCTTCAGAAGATTGACGGAAAGGAAAACCTAGGCGACCCATTTACTAAAGCACTCAGCATCAAGGTGTTTGACGACTATAAGTTGAAGATAGGTATTAGATACTGTAATGAGTGGCTTTAGGCTAAGTGGGAGTTTGTTGGGAATTGTATCCTAAAGCCAATCATTTGATGATTGTGCTAATGTAAATTACATATAAATTGATATATTAATAAAAGTTATTTGGCAGTTTATTCATTACATGAACATCTTCTTAAAACTCCTAATAGTAATGAAGCCCTCAGATCTTCCTTCACGATAAAGGAGGATTTATCTTGAAGGTCCTCAAAAGAGTTCGCGACCAAATGATATACTATGAAAGGGCCATAGTACTATCAATTATAGGATATTGTATATCATATTTGTTGGTTGTCCTCTTAACCAAGGAGTGTAGAGACACTGGTATGACATACAGGTGAAAGTGTAGGCGTACATTTCACCGAACGTGACTCATTTCCGGATACTCTGCTGTCAAGAGTTAATCCGAGAAGATATGGGTATAAGTATCCTTTAGACCTGAAGATCACAACCAGTGACTTGCAAGCAACTCATTGTACTTAGGTGCCGGACCACCTGGATTTCTAATCCAGCTACGAAAGGTTACTGGGTGCAGTCAAGTACTTGTGGTAGTTGTAGATCAAGATGGAATTTGACCTATCCCGTTAAAAGGAGAAATGCTTGTGTTTCAATTTAGCAAGACCTTGGCCAAGGCACTTCATGTGAAAGTCACATGATCACTAAAGTTGAAATCACTTTATGGATTTGCTGTTTAGAGTTGACAGGCTCTTAAGCCATCCTTAGCATTTGTGGTCAAAAGGATGAATTATACGGTAACTGTTTCTTAGGGTTCTTGGAATTTGCTCGGCAACTCTTCGACCTATCCGGACGTCGGATTCCATTGCTAGATGGGCACATCGATTAGTATAGAAAGTTGTTCTATGCTACCAGCTTAGGTTCGAACCTAGAGAGTCACACGCATAGAAGTTTCCTAGGATGATCTATTTGCTGATCAACGATTGAGAATCGTATATAATTTAGTTAATCAATTTGATTGATTGAATTATCTCAATTGGGTTAAATACAATTGAATACGATTCAATTTGGTTTAAGTCTATTAGAAGGACTAATCAATTTCAAATATTGATTTGAAATTAGACTTGATTTGGATTTAAATAGATTCAGGACTAGACAAATTTGATTTGGGCTAGGACCATGATCTATGTAGGTTCAGTCTAATAAATTCAAATCAGCTTAAACCAAAACCCGAACCCAAACCCCTCGCATAAGGATCTCACATGATGAGATGGCTGAAATCTCATCTCATGAGAGATTAAATTCTCATATAGAATTTAATGTATAACATTAATCTTCTCCAAATGGTTCCGTTGGAATTCTAAGTGTTAGAATTCATGTACCTCTTTGAATTAACCAACGATGGAATTCTAAGTGTTAGAATTCACATCTCTTTGGTTTTCACCGAACGTCGGAATTAACCAAACGCTGTGTCTCTTTGGTTTTCACCGAACGGCAAAATTCTAAGTGTTAGAATTGAGCCTATAAATTAGAGGACATTCTTCACCAGATAATTGAAGAACAACGAAATGTTATGGATTGAATTTCTAAAGAGTTAGAATAGAAAATCCTGGTGTAATTCTGGTGTCAGCGAAAGTTTGGTGGATCTTGCAAGAAGATTCAAGTGGGAGGATTCAAGATCAGCAAAGTTATTTTTCCGAGCTAGCACTCCCGGGAATCCGATCATTCGGGGCTTCGCGTGGACGATACTAGAGGCTGGACGATTGAACGGCTGCAGAGCAATAAGGATTTACCTATTCTTAAGGTAAGTGATTTTATCCCTAGATCTTAAGGCAGGTTCAAGATAAGTAGTATAACTTCTCATCTTGAAGATCAAGATATGATCTTGATGTTTTTATTTATATGCATATTTTAGATTAAACGATCCAATATATAAGGCAAAGATATGATTTTGATGCATGTTAGATAGATTAATATGTAATATTCAAGTTTTCGCATTAATAATTATTATTAAATTTTAAAATATGCATGCCTCGGAGATTGTTTCTCCCTTCATCAAGAAGCATTGAACTCCTTTTACTGATTTAAAAGGTTTTCTTGGCATCTTGGCTTGAATACAAATCTTACATTTGAACTTTCTATCAATGTGAACTTTAGGAATTAGATTAAGAATTGTCTTGTAATGAATACGATCAAAATTCACATGATCAAGTCTATTATGCCAAACATTGAAGATTCAACATTAAAAGAAGAGGACTTTTATTAGATAACTTAGATGATACATTTAATTTAAAAGGAACTTCACATACAAAGCCTTTACCAACAACATTATTACGAGTAATTCCAACTTTATTTGACTCTAAAACAATTTTATATCCTCTAGATATAAGGAGAGATCCACTAATCAGATTTCTTCTAACACTAGGAACTAACAGCACTTCATGAAGGACCAGGATCTTCACAGATGTCATCTTTAGATCTACTTGACCTTTCCAAGAACTTGTGCTGAAGAGTTATTCCAAGTGTCACACCTCCTCCACTTGATTCCTGAAAGGTGGAGAACCAGGAGTGATCAAAACAAACATGAACATTAGCTCCTGAATCAAGCCACCAATCACAAGAAGATTGGGCTGAGTTAATTAAGAATTTTGAATTTACCGACCTAAAAGAAGGCTCAGCACCACTCTCAACCACGTTAACTTGTGGTTTAGATGATTTCTTTAATGGTTCATCTTTCGGTGGTAGCAGTCCTTCGCCACATGATTTGTCCTTCCGCACACAAAACAGAATGTGCCTTTATAATTTTTTGACTTCTAATTCGGTCGGTTCTGATTTGATCGGTTCTGAGAAGGTTTGTATGATTGGTTGGATCTAGATTGAAATTTTTTCTTCTTAAAATTCTTTCCCTTAGGTTGAATTGATTTGGAGTTGGATTTGACTTGGTCAGATGGATTTTAGGTCCAAGGTCAGTCTTTTGATTTTGATTGAGCTTAAGCCGGTGTTCTTTTTCAATCCTAATAGAGTTAATCACTTCTGTTAGGGTCAAGCTACCTTGCTTATGGCTTAGCTCTCGAGTAAAGGATGACCAAGATGGTGGAAGGGCATCTACTAAGGCTTGGACCTTATAGTTTTCAGAAAAACTACGGCCAGTCAACTCAGACTTTCTAAGAAAATCTTGGAATTCATAAATTTGTATACTAATAAGTTTGGAATCTACCATTATGTACTTTCAAAATTTTGAGATGGTGAATCGATCTAGACCAGCATCATCCATCCCATATTCAGCCTCAAGGGCATCCCATAATTCCTTAGCAGTTTTAGTAGGAAGGTAGATATCATAAAGATTATCAATATGGCACTTAAAATTCTATGTATACAATGAAAATATATTTCTTGAAGTTTTTATGTTGATGAAGACGAAGTATCAACTATACTAGAAGAACCTTGTTGAGTATTGGATTTGGAATCTGATAATTCTATTGCAAAAATAAGCCTAAAGTGGTAAGCCAGTATTTCACTTGACTTTGCCACCTCCTAAAGAATGATATTAAATTTTTCAGGTTTGATTGCATTAAGATCATCAGAACCCATTTTGAAAAAGTTGGTTGCTTAATTCGTTCTACACAACGAAAAAGTTAAAAGTTTAGCCTTATAATTTAAATTTTTTAAATTAGTAATTTTTAGATTTTAAATTTAAATTTAAAAGAATTAAATCTAGAAACTACTTGCATAATAATAAAACCACTAAGCAAAAATTAACTCAAATAATTTAATTTTGAATTTGAGTTTCAATTTTTTTTATTTCAAAATTTGAATTTAAATTTAAATTTTAAATTTTAATTTTTAATTCAAAACACTTTTTTTTAAAATTACATATAATAAAATCTAGCAATTTCTAATGATAAGAAAACTTGTCATTTATTTTGATTTTACAAAAATTTTTTCTAAAAAATGCTAGAAAATTAATCTAAAATTTAAATTCAAAATATAAACTAAAGTTAAAAAGAATCAAATTGGTCAAGGCGTGTTAGACACTGCCCTAAGATAAGTTTTTGCCCCTCATGGGGTTGTTGGCGATTTGTCCCAAGGTACGATCCGGCTCAATCGATCCTCTACCGCGAGCATGATCGGATGAAGGTGCAAACCCAATGATACTTTAGATGCCCAAATAAAATAATAACAATAAATTATTAAATAAACTTTTATCCTGTAGCTTGTTGAGACCGACTCCCAAGAGACAGACTTCCACCAAATGCAGCAGAATCTTCAACAATTGAATAAACTTTTAGATTTGAATTTTCTTACTTGTCTGTTCTCTTTTCCTTAGCATATATATATATATATATATATATATATATATATATAAATATATTTTTAACTGTTAGGCTTGTTATCATTCCGTTCAAAAAAAGGAAAGAGGAAATGCTCGAGTGAACGCTCGAGCATTTTCGAAAGTCATGTACGCTCGCCGAGCCTTCCGCAAACCGCGTGTTCCACGTGAGCATTTATGAGCCTTCCGTAAACACTCAGGCGAGCCCAACATATCCGCGTGGTTCGTTACTTTACCTTTTTTTTTTTACTTTTAACTTTCTTTAAATGGTAAAAAGTCAACATCTTCTACTACTAAGTACTAACACCCGTTCGCAACTCGAAACTTGGAAGCTGAAAGAAGCAAAGGCCAAAGAATTTGAAACGAAATGGACAAGCCTATGACCTATTTGATTCAGACTGAATTGGTCAATTCATGGATGAATCACCAATTAATCAGATTATTTCAGATATTTTACACATCTAATTTTATGTTAAATCAAATTAATTTGACCTTTGAATTCTGATTTAATCGGTTCAATCAATCGATTTGATCCGATTATAACTACTATTGTTGTATACTCTAAAATATTTTTTAATTCTAAATCCTAATTTGACTACACGTAAAACCCGTAAAGCCGAAGAACTTTGATGGATCTAACGGGACTGTGTGAAGAGTGAAGAGTATGATAAATGGTTTGCCGGTCAGATCACGCTCACTTGGCAGCCAAACATATCATGATGCTTGCTGTGGCTCGATCGCACCAATTTTCTCCGGCCATGTAAAAATGGGAAGCCAAGGGGCAAGTGGCAAAATGGCAAATCCTCATAGCCATGAACCTAATCCATTAAAATATGGGTCGGGCCTGGGACCCCTTGTCTCAATCCATCGAATCCACCTGGCACGTGTCCGTACCATCCGGGGTCCACGTAGGGCCGGGTCATAAATATTAAATCTCGTGAGATCCAAAGAAAGGGTAGGGAAAAAAGAAAAGAGAGAAAAAAATCACTGAAAGCGCTGCTGGAGACTTCTGGCACACCTCCGGCCGTCCAAAACACGACAACGACGAGGTCCACCACCTCCTTCATACGAAAAAAAGTTAAAAAAACCATCACGGATAAACCACCGCAACCCTTTTCCCGGATCCAGCTGCCATTTGTCATCCCAAGCAGAGAGAAAGGCAAGGCACTAACATATATCCACCGGAATCTTCCGATTTTATGGCCCTGATTTCATCTATTTTTTACTCTAAAGAAAAATAACTCGAGACCACCGCAAAACCTGATCTTAAAATTGAACTCATCAATCAATGGCAAAGATATTTACCTGCGTCTCAAGATGGGGAACCTTATGGCGGAGATATCGATGGAGGCCGTTCTCCACGGAGACACGCGCGAGCTTTTCGGTGTCGACGTTGGCGGCGCGGAGACGGGTGAGAGGGCCGGGGGAGAGACTTGGGTACGAGGAGAACACCTCCCTCGCCACGATGCAGTTGAGCACGGCGTCTCCGATGAACTCCAACCTCTCATAGGACATCGCCGGTTTGTATGGCAAGTAGAAGGAGCTGTGAGTTAAAGCCTCCTCCACCAAATCCTTGTTTCTAAATGTATAGCTCAGTATCTCTTCCACCATACGCACCTCCTCCTCTTCCATCCTGGGTGCCGTGCCTATTTCATTGATGATTTCCTCTCGCCCCTCTTTTCTCCCCACGGCTTCCCCTTCCTCTGCTTTCATTTGCGGTTGATTTCAGGGGCGATGCGTAGCGGGGTCGGAGGAATAGAGGAAAATTTTATAAAGCTCGTCCTCGTCCGGATGGAGCTGGTGGGGTTTTTGACAAACGGGGGGCGGGATCTTTAATATAGGGATAATTTGGGATCTGCTACCGATCAAGTCAACGTTGCCTTGCCTTTGATTCCTCCGAAGCGTGATCGATTTGCTCGTTGCTGGGATGAGGAAACCAGAGGAGATTGATTCAGCGGCGAGGCAGCTCAGCCACATAACAAGATGAGTTGGATGGTCCGTCCATTTAAAGAAGTGCTTCGATTTTGTTTATAGGTGGGATTGGCGAAACGTTGCGGACCGGACGGTTGAGATCATGGAAAGTGCCAGGACGGTATAAAAGCGGGATAATTGCTGTACGAATACAAAGAGATTGGGTCACGCCGATTCCATGTGGAACCGGTGAACGGGTCGCCTCCGAAGCACTGCTTCGATGCGCACACGGTAATTTTGGCAGGAAAGAGAGAGGTACAGGGAAAACTTCCCAAATGAAGACTTTGGATAAGTCGGAGCATGTGGTTCTTTAGGGCATCAACGAAGTGCGTCATGTGAATACTTTTCTCATGGCGCTTTATTTTTTATTTTTTATTTTTGTCTTCATTGGAAAGAAATCATGTCCGTATCCTAAAGGAAGCAAATGGATCCTTGCCACTGATATATAAATCAAAATTATTAAGAGTGAATCTTGGATGCATGCACCCCTTCTCATGCATATCTAAACAGGTACATGGAATACTTTTCAATCCGGTATCATTTGATAATTAATATAGTAGGTAAAATTTTTACAAAAAAATAATGTTAAAGTAAAAGCATCTTTTTCAAGTGGCATTTTTCATGTTAGATCGTAACAACAACAAAGTTTTACTTAAAATGGTATTTCAAGTAGGGCTTCTTAAAAGCACAATTTAAAGTTACGCTTTTAAAAAGCATCATTTCTTTGCACAAATGAAACTTTATGTGAAAGTGAAGTAGCGCTTTTAATATGCCACTTGAAATGATGCTTTTTAAAAGCATCAATTCAAATGATGATTTTTTGCTGCCATGATGGACATAAAAAAAATTACTTAAAGAGAATTTTTAACTTTAACATAATTTTTACAAAAAAAATTATCTTCACATCGATCGTAAAACAATGCCGTTTGATATCGATTTCAAAAATAACTTCAGGTACATGCATGTATGAGCATACATTATATATATATATATATATATGAAAAGATTTAAAAGAAATATTATAAAATTTAGCAAATTTTTTCTTTTATGAAAAGGCATAAATAAAGATCATTTTAATCAAGATTTTAATTTTATAAGATAAAATTTATTTCTGCTTTCCAATGGAATGCGTCGCAACTTGCTTTTGGCAATTAACGTAATGGGATCAAAATAAAAAAACTTATTCCAATACTTTGAAAAATAATCAATCCAAACATATAAGATATTTCATTGAAACTTAAAACCATAATCCTACTCCCCCTCCCTCCTCCTCTTGATTAAAAGTATTTTTTTAAAAAAAACTTTATATACTTAGTAATTTTTTGCTCTCACTAAAAGACATATTTTTCTAGTCTTTGCATATGATAATGTAAACACATAAATATTTGGTATTACTATGAAAATGCAATACTCTCTCTTCCCTCTTTTCTTGCTTATTTTGATTAAATAAATATTTTGCATGTTAATGAAAAGTATTAATTATCTTATCTTATGTCATATTTGGCATTGATACGAGGTAAAATCGTCACTGCGCTAGCTAGTAGATGTGGCAATCAGCAAGGCTCACTTCTGGGTTCTGATTCGCTAACCGTCACAATTAGAAAAGGACAAGCTGCGCCAACTGCAGCCTTCATATCTCGACAGGATCGAGCTATCTAAGAACCTCGGCTGGGCCGAGCATTATCCTTTCAAATAAAAGTGTTATCGCTGCACCAAAATCATGTCGGATATCTCAGAATCAATTTCTCAAAATAGAAACGAATTTTTAAATTTTGATAAAGTATTCATTAGCTCATCAACAGCCAATCCGTAACTGACGGGATTTCGGCCTTATTGAATGCCAACTTCAAAAATGCGCTCAAAAAATTATGTAACTATTTACCATCTGGACAACACACAAAAACCAAATCTCAAGGCCCTTTAGGTAGAAAAAAGGTTCTCATGCTCTCTGAAGGCATTCTCTAAGCTTAAGAACTCTAAGCAGAGGCTATAACTCCTACAAAAATCTTCTCCTCACTCCTGCTTGCTGAGGATTTTTACTGACTCGAGCATCGAAGGGTCTTCAGCAGGGATCATCCCCTATGATTCCTATGTGAGAACTATTTTGCAAGTCATCAGGATGAAAGAACGCTATTCGGATCCCACGCGACATGCACCACTCCCAGGTCGAGAATGAGAATCAGTAGCAATAGGCATCATTGCCATTTTTAATTTTCATTTCAAAATATAGAAACTAAGACAGAAATGATATTTGGTAACTCAACTTTTATTTTCAATTATTAAAAATTCCTTTCCTAACATTTAGAAATTTTAGATAAAAAAATTTTGTCGTTGGCACTATCACCAATCCGGATAATCTCCACTACTACTATAGTTGTCTATTATCGTAATTACAAGTATTGTCAATTACGACCATCAGCTTTTAGTCAACACGAGTGATTATTATCATTACCATCAAATAAAATCTAAGTGGTTACAATCATCAAATACAATTCAAGTAACTATTAAATAATTTTTGAATTTTAGTTAAAATTTTGATTTTATTTTTTTGAAAAATAAAAATAAAAAAATGATGCTAAATGCAATCTTAATTAAAAATTTTATTAAATGTTGGTACAATCATATGCCTTGGAATCTTGCTCTCATCTAGTTACAAATCGATGCTCTCCTGGTTCCTCAAAAAGAAAGAAAAAAAATATTTTAGATGCCAAAAGATACTTTCAAGTATAAAATATTAGAAAATTTTGCTAAATATTATTCTTTGATTTGGGGATGGTACACATCGAGATCTAGGTAGCACTCTTCTCTTTGGGCAAGGTAATCTTTACGCAGGAAGCATATGGGATGGTCCCTACGAAAGACCCTCCGACGCTCAAGTCAACAAAAACTCTTAGCAAACAGATAAAAGGAGAAGGTTCTGGTAGAAGGATCTCTCTTTTTGAGAGGGTTTCTCAGGAGTAATGGCCTTTGCTAGAGTTGTGAGAATATGAGAGCCCTTTTTTTTTCTTACCGAAAGGGTCAAGGGACGTGGTATTTATGCACCGCCAGAATGGTGAGTGATTACCTAACTTCTCAAGCGTGTTTTAGGGAGCTGGCATCCGATAAGGCCGAAATCCCATTGGTTACGGGGGATCGACAGTTAATGAAGCTGACAGGCGCTTTATTAGAAATTTGAAATCCCGTTGATCATAGCCGGAGTGCTGTATTTGACTTTTGTTTCTGTTTTGGGAAGTTCACTCCGCAATCCTTACGATCGGGATGGTTCATCCTTTGAGATATCTAGCGTGGTTTGAAGTAGCAATGATGCTTACATTGAGGGGATGATGGTTGATCTTACCGAGGTATGGAGATGGTTTGGCCTTGCCGAGGTACTAAGATAGCTCGGCCCTGCCAGGGTTCTGAGATAGCTTAGCCCTATGAGATTCGGAAATAGTTCAGCCATGCTGAGATACGGGATAACTCGGCCCTGTCGAGTTTGGAGATTGCTAATGCCAGATCATCTCTCTTAAATGCCCATGAGGGAATGGTGGTCTTCTCCTTTTGTGGCTAATTATCAGTCCCAAGGTGCCATCACTTAGCAGAGAATAAGCGGTGAGGCCAGGTGCTGCGTGTCGTAGCACAACGATTAAAACACCTTAATTTTACTATTAGAATAGCGAGAGTAAGGGATTGATTCCATAGGGACTTTAGCGATTATCTTGAAATAAATTTATAAATTTAACTAAATAGATAACTAAGTAGATAATTAGTAGTGCAAAATAATAAGATATGGTCTATCTTATAAGAGCACGGCTCGTACCCGTAGATCACGGCCCATCCCTTTTAAGAATAGATCAGTCTAAATTATTTTCACTTAAATAGAATTTAATAACAATTAAACATGAATAGAAACTTTATTTCATATAAATTAAAAAGTTATGACATGAAGAAGGCAACAAGAGAGTAATAAATTCTCCAAGACCAAATCAAAGATGGACTGAACCGGGTCGAAGACTTTCTTCCCAACGTCTCCAGTCACGAACTCGTCCTGGGAACATCTGCCTCTAAGAAGAACCTCCCTGCCACAGATGCACAGAACCTCCAGGAAGAACACGAACGCAGAACAGAGTCTCCACGATGGATTCTACGAACGTCTAGGAACAGCAACGAACTCTCCTTCACAGATGGAACAGAGCAGATCACGGCTGGAACATATCTCCTTCAAGCCACGGCACGATCGTCTCCTGCTTCAAACAAAGCCTCCACGAACCATGGATGAACACTGCCTCCCCCCAATTCTCCCATTGCTATCCCTCCTCGCTACTATTTATAGAATTCCAGATGCGGTGAGGACGCGGACGCGGTGCAAAGAAATCCCGGAGATAGTGCGGATAAGATTCTAATTCCTTCCATATGAAGTTTCTATGTTGAATTTGAAGATTTTCAATCCAATTTATTTCTGGATTGGTGGAGGATAAGATTGGATTGGATGAGAGAAAGAATCGGGAGAGATTTCTGCTTAGAAAACGATGAAAACGACAACCATTGCCGTTTTTACTTTGAGATGTGTGCTGAAACAGATAAATCAATGTAAAATCAATTTCGGGCTCATCTTAAGTCCGATTTGAGTGCCGTTTGCATCATTAAATTTCTAAAATCGAGCTCTTTAAATTAATAAGGTTTTATCTAAAATATTATATAAAATATTAAAATATTAAATAATAATAGGTACGTTAAATTATTAATTAATAGATTTAGTGATAATTATTTATTCATTTATCACTCCCCCAACTTGAATCTTACTCGTCCTCGAGCAAATAAGAAATTTAGAAATATGTACCAAGCTAGTCCAAGAATTGATAGTTATCATACAGTTCTTTTTTTTAAAATTTATGGTTAGATCATAAGGGAGGTACTTCATTGGATTATTAAGTTTATCCAATTAGTGATAAAGTGTAGTCCATAAGAATTTATAGAAGTCTTCCTTCACCAACTTTCCACTTCTCTAATTAAGTCTTCTAACTTAATTTGGATTGGGTGTAATGTCTTTTGTAATTTAGTTCCCTTGTATAAAGTTAGTGCAATGTCCTATCCCCTTGCTTTCTAATTAACCCTTGTAGTGAGCTTTAGGCCAATGGCTCCCAAACCAATTGGTTTTAGGGCATTAGGTGTAAAACACCCCTCGGACTTACTTGCTCGAGTCAAAAAGCTTTAGGTAGGGCTGACTCTACTTAGGTTCTTTTACATTCTCACCTTTTTACGCGAACAACATCACTTTCTTAGGTGACGGGGTCCGGTTACTCAGTGAAAGATGTTAAGAACCTAATTTATTAACTTTAAGAGAGATTTTTTTTTTTTTTTTTTCTTTTTTTTTCTTTTTTTTGAATAACATTTTCACCCATACCCTTATTAAGTAGATTGTACTTTTTAGATTAGTGGTCAGGAGGGTCTGAAATTATTCTAAAAATTTTTCTGGGCTAAACCCTACCTTTTATTAGGTTTTCTTAATAATTTATTCCTCAGTATCTCAAAAATAATCTAACCATTAATTCATTAATAGACTACTTGATTAACTTCAAATCAAGACAGAATTTGGTACACATATCTGATTATAGTTTTACTTAGGATTTACTTATTCTTTTTCCTCCCCCCCAACTTAATTTCCATTGTCCCTAATGGAAGAAAAATTAATTTCAAGGAAAGATACTACCTGGTAAAGTATTTGAAGGTTGAACGTTTCATTGTTGCCATCTTCTTTCAATCTGCCTCTGTTGCTCTTCTCTGGTCATGCTAAAAGAACATACTAAAAGAAAAAAAATTAAAAATAACTAATAAACTGGGTTGCCTCCCAAGAGCGCTAAGTTTAAAGTCTTCAGCCAGACTGTGCTACTTATTATGATAATGTTGGGTTCACAAGATCAATTGATTCAACAATTTCTCCATCATTAATTTCTTCTATGTATGGTTTCAAACGTTGGCCATTTACTTTGAATGTATTTCTTGCTTGGGGTCTTTAAGCTCTACAGCTCCATGAGAAAATACTTGAGTTACTATAAAAGGTCCATTCCATCGTGAATGAAGTTTTCCAGGGAAAAAGTGTAATCTTGAATTGTAAAGCCATACTTTTTGATTTGGTTCAAAAAATTTTCTACTAATAAATTTGTCATGATATGCCTTGGCTTCGTTCTTTATAAATTTTTGAGCTTTCATATGCATCATTTCGTAGCTCTTCTAACTCATTCAATTGGAGTTTTCTATTGACACCTGCATTTTTCATATCATAGTTAAATTGCTTGATGGCCCAAAATACACGATGTTCTAATTCTATAGGTAAATGACAGGCTCACTACAAGAAAAATAAAAAATAGCGATGCAATTTTAGTGACGCAAAGATGCGTCGCTAAAATTGCGACTATATTGCGATGCCACCGCGTCAAAAAAACATTGCGATGCAAATAGCGACGCATTAGTGACTCAATAAAACATAAAATAAAAAAAAAATTTAAATTTAGCGACGCAAAAATGCATCGCAATATTTATAAAATATATTTTTTTAAAATATTATTAAAGGAATAAATATTGCGATGCAGCTAAGTGCATTGCAATGTTTTTAAAAAAATTAATTATATTAAATAGCGACGCATTAGCGACGCAATAAACATAAAATGAGAAAAATATATTAATATAGCGATGCAAATATATCACAAATATTAATAAAAAAATTAATTTTTATAAAATATAATTATGAAATAAAAATATTGCGATGCAACTCAGTGCGTCGCAATATTTTTGAAAAAAAAAAATAATTTTAAATAGCAACGCAATAGACCAGAAAATTATAAAAATTAATTTTAATTTAGCGATGCACTAATTGCATCGTAATTAATTTAAATAAAATTAATTTTTATAAATATTAATATGAAAAAAAAATATTGTGATGCAATACAGTGCATCGCAATATTTTTTAAAAACTTAATTATTTTAAATAGCGACGCATTAGCGACGCAATAAACCAAAAAAATATAAAAAATATTTTAAATTTAGCGATGCAATAATTGCATCGCAATTAATTTAAATAAAATTTATTTTAAAAAATAGTATTATGAAATAAAAATATTGCGACGCAATCCAGTGCATCGCAATGTTTTGTTAAAAATAAATATGTTAATTAGCGACGTAATAGCGATGCAATAAAACAGTAAAGTAATAAAAAAAATTTTTATTTAACGATGCAAATTAATGTGTTACAATATTTTAAAAGAAATTCATAATGCCAAATTAGCGAGGCATTAGTGACGCAATAAATTAAAAAATATAATTAAAAATTAATAATGTCCGAGATCGGTCATCGTCGACCGTGATCGATCATGGCTTCGATCGATCGCAATCGTCGGGTCGTCGCCAATCGGATCGATCACGACGGTCCGAGATCGGTCGTCGCCGATCGGGATCGATCATGGCTTTGATCGATGGCAACCGTCGGATCATCGCCGATCGCGATCGATCATGGCTTCGATCGATCGCAACCGTCGGATCGTCACCGATCCGATAGATCGCAACAGTTCGAGATCGGTAATCGCCGACCGGGATCGATCATGGCTTCGATCGATCACAACCCTCGATCGTCACCGATCCGATCGATCGCGACGGTCTGAGATCGGTCATCGCCGATCAGGATCGATCATGGCTTGGATCGATCGCAACCGTTGGATCATCGCCGACCGGGATCGATCATGGCTTGGATCGATCGCAACCGTTGGATCGTCACCGACCGGGATCGATCATGGCTTGGATCGATCACAATCGTCGGATCGTCGCCGATCCGATCGATCGCGATGGTCCGAGATATGTCGACGCCGACCGGGATCGATCATGGCTTGGATCGATCACAACCGTCGGATCATCGCCGATCCGATCGATCGCGACGGTCCGAGATAGGTCGACGCCGACCGGGATAGATCATGGCTTGGATCGATCGCAATCGTCGGATCGTCGCCGATCCGATCGATCGCCACGGTCCGAGATAGGTCATCACCAACCGGATCGATCATGGCTTGGATCGATCGCAACCGTTAGATCATCACCGACCGGTATCGGTCATGGCTTCGATCGATCGCAACCGTCGGATCGTCGCTGACTGGGATCAATCATGGCTTGGATCGATCGCAACCATTGGATCGTTGCCGATCCGATCGATCACCACGGTCTGAGATAGGTCATCGCCGACCGGGATCGATCATGGCTTGGATCGATCGCAACCGTTGGATTATCGCCGATCGGGATCGATCATGGCTTGGATCGATCGCAACAGTCGGATCATCGCCGACCGGGATCGATCATGGCTTGGATCGATCGCAACCGTTGGATTGTCGCCGATCCGATCGATCGCGACGGTCCAAGATAGGTCGACGCTGACCGGGATCGATCATGGCTTGGATCGATCGCAACCATTGGATCGTCGCCGATCCGATCGATCGCCACGGTCCGAGATAGGCCGTCACCGACCGGGATCGATCATGGCTTAGATCGATCGCAACCATCGGATCGTCGCCGATCCGATCGATCGCTACAGTCCGAGATCGGTAGTCGCCGACCGGGATCGATCATGGCTTGGATCGATCGCAACCCTCGATCGTCGCCGATCGGGATCGATCATGGCTTAGATCGATCGCAACCATCGGATCATCGCCGACCAAGATCGATCATGGCTTCGATCGATCACAAACCATCAGATCGTCACCAATCCGATCGATCGCGACAGTCCGAGATCGGTAGTCGCTGACCGGGATCGATCATGGCTTCGATCGATCGCAATCCTTGATCATCACCGATCCGATCGATCGCGATGGTCCAAAATCGGTCGTTGCCGATCAGGATCGATCATGGCTTGGATCAATCGCAATCGTCGGATCATCGCCGACCGGGATCGATCATGGCTTCGATCGATCGCAACGTCGGATCGTCGCCGATCCGATCGATCGCCACGGTCTGAGATAGTTCGTCGCCGACCGGGATCGATCATGGCTTGGATCATTTGCAACCGTCGGATCATTACCGATCAGGATCGATCATGGCTTGGATCGATCGCAACCGTCGGATCATCGCCGATCCGATCGATCACCACAGTCCGAGATAGGTCATCGCCGATCGGGATCGATCATGGCTTGGATCGATCGCAACCGTCGGATCATCGCCGATCGGGATCGATCATGGCTTGGATCGATCGCAACCATCGGATTATCGCCGACCGAGATCGATCATGGCTTCGATCGATCGCAACCATCAGATCATCACCAATCCGATCGATTGCGATAGTCCAAGATCGGTAGTCGCCGACCGGGATCGATCATGGCTTCGATCGATCGCAACCCTCGATCATTACCGATCCGATCGATCACGACGGTCCGAGATCGGTTGTCGCCGATCAGGATCGATCATGGCTTGGATCAATCGCAACCGTCGGATCATCGCCGACCGGGATCGATCATGGCTTCGATCGATCGCAAACCGTCGGATCATCGCCGATCCGATCGATCGCCATGGTCCGAGATAGGTCATCACCAACCGGGATCGATCATGGCTTGGATCGATCGCAACCGTCGGATCGTCACTGACCGGGATCGATCGCAACCATCGGATCATCGCCGATCTGATCGATCGCCACGGTCCGAGATAGGTCATCGTCGACCGGGATCGATCATGGCTTGGATCGATCACAATCATCGGATCGTCGCCGACCGGGATCGATCATGGCTTGGATCGATCGCAACCATCGGATCATCACCGACCGGGATCGATCATGGCTTGGATCGATCGCAACCGTCGGATCATCGCCGATCGATCGATCGTCACGGTCCGAGAGATGCCGTTGCCGACCGGGATCGATCATGGCTTGGATTGATCGCAACCGTTGGATCGTTATAATTATTAAAAAAAAGTAATGAAAATGTTTAAAAAAAATATTAAACAAATATTGCGATGCCGTAGCGATGCATTTTCAAAAAAAAAAAAAAAATATTGCGACGCAATGTATGCGTCGCAATTATTTTTAGTAAATTTAATTTTTATCAGTAATAATAAATAAAACAAATATAATATTGCGACGCATTCGTTGAGTCACAATGTTTTTTCTATAATATATGTAATGAAAAAGTTTTAAAAAAATATTGCGACGCAATTTATGCATCGTAATTATTATCATAAATTATAAATATTATTATTTATAAATATTAAAAAATTATTACAACACCGTAGCGATGTATTTTGAAGAAAAAAATAAACAAATATTGCGATGCAATGTATGCATCGTAATTATTTTTAGTAAATATATTTTTATTAGTAATAATAAATAAAATAAATATAATATTACGACGCATTCGTTGCATCGCAATATTTTTCTATAAATATATGTAATAAAAAAGTTTAAAAAAAATATTGCGATACAATTTGTGCATCGCAATTATCATAAATTATAAATATTATCATTTATAAATATTAAAAAAATATTGCGACGCCATAGCGATGTATTTTTGAAGAAAAAAATAAACAAATATTGCAACGTAATGTATGCATCGCAATTATTTTAATAAATATTTTTTATCAGTAATAATAAATAAAAAAATATAATATTGCGACACATTAGTTGCATCGCAATATTTTTTCTATAATATATGTAATAAAAAGTATAAAAAAAATAATTGCGACAAAATTTATGCGTCGCAATTATCATAAATTAAATATTATCATTTAAAAATATTAAAAAATATTGTGACGCCTTAGCGACGCATTTTCAAAGAAAATAATAAATAAATATTGCGACGCAACTATGCATCGCAATAGTTTTTAGTAAATATTTTTTATCAGTAATAATAAATAAAACAAATATAATATTGCGATGCATTCGTTGCGTCGCAATGTTTTTTCTATAAAGATATGTAATGAAAAAGTTTAAAAAAAAATATTGCGACGCAATTTGTACGTCGCAATTATTATCATAAATTATAATATTATCATTTAAAATATTAAAAAAATATTACGATGCCTTAGCGACGTAATTTCTAGAAAATAAAAATAATTTTTCCACTGGACATTGGCGCCAAGTTAGCGACGCATTAGCGACGCAATAAATTGCGTCGCTATTTTTCATAAAAATATAATAAGGCCAAATTAACGATGGATTAGCGTCGCTGCCGTGGCCGTCTTCTCCGTCCACGGCCGCTGCCGTGGCCGGCAGTGGCCTGGCCACGATGGCCAGGCCACAGTAAAAAAAAAATTTGTTGGCTGTTACAGGGGGGGGGGAACCCCCCCCATTTTCTCTTCTCCGGCCACGGCCGCTGCCGTGGCCGGCAGTGGCCTGGCCACGGTGGCCAGGCCACAGTAAAAAAAAAAATTTGTTACAGGCCCCCCCCCCCTTGACCTTCTCCGGCCACGGCCGCTACCGTGGCCGGCCGTGGCCTGGCCACGGTGGCCAGGCCACAAAAAAAAAAAAAAAAATCTTTTAACAGGGGGTGGGGAAAACCCCCCCTTTTTCTTGTCTTCCGGCCACGGCACCGGTGGTCAGGACAAAAAAAATATGTCTGTTACGGGGGTGGGGAAAACCCCCCATCCCCTTTTATCTTCCACGGCCACGGTGGCCATGCAAAAAAAATAATTTTATTTATGCAATAATTTTGTGCATTTGTAGTTATTTACAATTTTTATGTCTTGATTATTTACATTCTGCTTCAAATTGAATGATGCATTAAATTATGTAATGCTAGAATGAAAGTCTTGTTGTATTTTATTTAATTTCAGCAAAATTAGTAGTTTCAATGATTTATATTTTAGTCTTCACAAATTTATATTGACATAATCTTAAGAAGTCATTGACTATATATAGAACACTATGTATATGTATAATTGACAAGAATTTAGAATAACAAGCATAAGTTCGATTGTCTTCGGATTTTCATATTATTAATCACAGCACTATAACCTTTAGACCCGTTTGAGAATTTGTAAGCCTTAGTCTTGCAAATTCTCAAATTGTCCTGGTGGACAGTTTGAGAATATTTTTTGCGATATGTTAGTCTGCTATTAATCATCGTTGGTTGAGATTTCGGTTTGTATTTGCTCATACGTTCTCCTAGTGTGGCTTATATACCACACATTTAGGAGAACATATGGGGAAATGCTGCCGAAATTTCAATGTAACCGATCGATGATAATTAATAGCAGAATAACATATCACAAAAATATTCTTGAATGGGATAGGGCCTTACCTTTTAGACATGGAGTGAAGGTAGAATTAATTTAAGACACTTGAATGCTTGTGAAGTCTCATGATTAAACGCACCGCCTTGCGGCCCGACCCGAACTCAAGCCCTACCATTAGCCATGAACCTGTGCTCGGTCCTTGCTAGCACGCCAAGGATCGTAGCCGTGGCTCGCCCTTGCATGGTAGGGACCTTAGTTGCCTAAAAAAAATTGGTTTAGTTATAAATGATTTAATGGTTGTTATTAACCTTAGTTGTGTAAAAGAAATAATTTAGTTATATATTTAGTAATACTAATATAGTTTTATTTTGTGGTTTCTTTAATGGTTTACCAGACTTTGTATAAGTCGGTCAAAAATGAGCGGGGCTCGCTCGTGGATGTATGCAAGGATAAAAGATGGCTTGCTTAATCCAGATTTTCTGAATGGATTGGAAGAATTTATCGCATTTGCATGTAGCCAACCTGAATGGATGGATGGCCTAGGATTAGGTGCCCATGCAACTTCCACAGGTGTCAGAATAAAGCCTACAGAGATGTGGAAACTGTTAAGGTGCATTTGTGTAAGAAGGGGTTTGTTCCTGATTACTATGTTTGGTACTGTCATGGTGAACCAGAGGATATTCCAGCAGCTGTTATAGGCCAACAAGAGTCAATTCCCGTAGATGAACCATTTGTGAATTTAAACACATATGAACAAATGGTGATGAATGCATCGGGTAATGAATTCAATCAGAATACATTTATGGAAGAACCAAATCCAGAAGCACAACAATTTTACGATATGTTGCGTGCTGCAAATCAAGAATTGTATCCTGGTTGTGAGGGTCATTCCCAGTTGTCTACAGCTGCTCGATGTTGAATATTAAGGCAGAACATCGATTATCAGAAAAGGCGTTCAATTCTGTAGCTGGGTTAATCAAAGAAATTTTGCCAAATGATAATGTTGCGCAGACAGTTTTTACGCAACAAAGAAGTTGTTGCGTGGGCTTGGGCTCCCAGTTAATAAGATCGATTGTTGCTTGAACAATTGTATGATATTTTGGGGTGAAGACTCAGAGCTGAGATGGTGTAAGATTTGTGGGCAATCGAGGTTCAAAAACACCGAAGGAGGAGCCGGTACAAGTAGGAGGAAAAGTGTGCCTTACAAGAGGATGCATTACTTTCCTCTTACCCCACGCCTGCAGAGATTATACAGATCTGAGGCAACAGCTGCTGATATGAGATGGCATGCCGAACATGAATCTAAAGAGGATGAAATGCGGCATCCATCAGATTCAAAGGCTTGGAAGCATTTCAATGAAAATCATCCTGATTTCGCTGAAGATATAAGGAATGTGAGATTAGGTCTTTGTACCGATGGCTTCCAACCATTTGGTCAAGCGGGGCAACAGTATTCATGTTGGCCTGTGATACTGACTGTATATAACCTTCCTCCGTGGAAGTGCATGAAAGATACTGCAATGTTTTTAACCGTTTTGGTTCCAGGACCATCAAATCCAAAGGAAAAGATTGATGTCTTTCTGCAACCGTTGGTGGCCGAATTGAAAATGTTGTGGGAAACAGGAGTCGTAGCCTACGACATTTCTATGAAACAAAT
>UESW01001792.1:63845-355104 GCA_900491605.1 Calamus simplicifolius | reverse complement strand
ATATAGAATTTGCATCATATTATATAGCAGGAAGCATTAAGTCATCACATGAAAATATTTAATATGATTTGTTAACGATAAATCTTAAATGCATCTCATAAACTCAAATATCTTAAGAAGTATTTCATAAACTATTAAGTAAAAAGTTCATAAATAATTGAATAACATCATATGACAATCTTCAATGCTCTAATCATCCTGAAATAAAAATAAAAATAATAATATTAGTACAAAAGTTTGATATACATAAATAAAAATAATAACTTATTTTTTAAAAACTACACATCATTTGCATTTATCTTATTATAATATATAAGTTGATATTGATTTGTTTGAATCTTCAATGGAGATAGAATAGTTAGTTATCCAACATAGCAGGAGAATTGAGATCATGAACAATTAGTGAGGACACCAAAGTTCGAAAGAGGCTTCGATCTAATTCAGTAAGGCTTTAATTCTTTCATGTGTCCTGTAAATAGAGTAATAATTTTACTTCATTGAATTTGAGCCATGCAATTAAAGTTGGTTTATTTTAATTTAGGTTCCTAAGTCTAAGTAGGGTCAAATTGGTTTGTATTTAGAGAGTTTAGTAGTTGGGTTCAAGAGAGGTATGGAATTGGGTTCAAGGTAAGCAAGTGAGCTTGAAGATTGGATGCATTCAACCACTCCAACAAATCAATCCAATGTGGATGCCACTTCAGCAAGCATTGTTGGGTGCCATGTCAACCTCTTGGTGTACCTCATCAAGCCACATCACCACATGCCACGTCACCAAGGAGAATTCAAATTCAAAGGAGTTGTCTACTTTTCTCTCCTCTTTTTAAGCTTAGTTATAAGTTGTTTCAACCTCCCACCCTTATAGCTAGCTTAGGTTGCAACTTTCCATAAAAAGCTCCATGTAATTCGAATTTTTAAAAGTCCCTTAGAGGCTTATAAATACTACTCCAAGCTCTCTTGTAAAGACAATTTATGATGAATGAAAGTTGAGTTTATTTTCTTCCATTTGTGTTGGCAAATATCCTCCGAGAGGGAGTGGGTAAGAGGCCCTTAGCTACTATTTATTTTCTTCTATTTGTGTTGGCAAATGTCCTCCGAGAGGGAGTGGTTGAGAGGCCCTTAGCTACTTCAAGAAAGTCATCTTCACGTCAAGATCCATTAGCCATTCTCCATTCTATTCTACCATCCCATCCCATCTTTCAAGGTGCAAGAAGACTCCACAAAGAAGGCCGACCAAGCTACCTCAAATCCATCAAGATCCTCAAAAATTTTAGGTTCCAAAGAAGAAGGTCTTCCATAACAAGAAACAGATACAAGAAGTCCTGCATCTAAAAAAATCTCCTTATCATCCAAGAACTTCATCCTTGAGTGTAAACCTTTCAATTTCTGATATATTAATGGCCGGATACCCCTCTTTTAACATTTTTCGATTTGAAATATTAGAATAACTAAGCCCTAGCATGTGTGGTTTCTTAGCCACAAAGATCTTTTCTCTTTACTATTTTGAAGGATTCTTCTTCAAGTCTAGTTTAACATGCATATCCCTTTATAAAAATTTCTGCTCTTTTACATGAAAATATAGCCTAGCTTCATTTCATTTTTTATTTAGTTATTACTATCTCCTCTATATTGCATCATTTCAAATCATCCCTCATCAAATTTGTATCAGAGCATGGTTGGTTAGGGCAAAATTTTTAATTTTTGCTTGCTCGTTGGATTATCTGAACATTATACTATATGGTCTGATGTTTTAATTGTTGCAGCATATAAAAAATTTAAAAATTTAAAAATTTTATTTTGTTAGGTTCTTTATAATTCAAAGTAGTTTTTAAAATTTTCTTAAGCATTATCTCAGACTGTGAATTTTCTGCCAGCCGAAATAAGGCCTGAGAACAAGTTCTATTCTGTTTTTTTTCTGACGTGACTGAGTTTCAGGAACTTTTCAACAAAGCAATGAAATTTAAATATAATTTTCTTTCACCTGGAGTATCAACATTGGGTTAAGAGTGTTCTGTAATTTTTTTAAATTTTCTAAATATGTTACATAACACTTTCCTGCCTCAATTTGGAGTTGCAACACACAGAAAATTCTGCACATAATTTTAGGATTCATATGAATGTTGCATACATCTCATGATAAATCAAGTTAAGGGCATCAATATGACATGGGGGAAGGATTTCATCACCTGTCCTTATCCCAAAACCATAATCCTACATAACAACCCTAGCCTTTAATTAAAAAAAAGGATTAGACCCAAATTACTCTAGTAAGTTAGGGACACCCACTGATCGGATTCAGGCTAGTATCGAGTCACTGTGTCAATTACTCTGTGTGTGCTCCGTGCTTAGTGTCTAGAATGGTGGTTCAAGGGCTTCTGTGTTGGTCCGCCTATTGGCCAATCTAAAATTGGTATCTAAGCTGGCAATCAGGGACCTACACTCCCCTTACACCTGCCTGGTTAGGTGCTGAGTTCTACATATTAGTTTTCCACTTTGATTAGGCATCTAGTTTGGGTTCTAGGTTTTAGGAGCCATTAGTCGTTATGGTCGTCTTGTATGCCTAATTGCATTGCATGAAAACTAGATTAGGGACCCCATACCAGCATAATCCAGGTCAACCCAGTGTAGCCATGGACCCAAATCTAGATGTTTTAATGAGGACTATGACTGAGCAGTTTAATCAATTGAACACTAGGTTTGACCAAATGCAAGAAAGGATTGATTTCTTAGAAGAATCTTATATGACTCCTGCTGAGCCTCAATCACCCAGAATGACACATCTGAATCCTAGAGTCCAATATCCTGAACCTATTATTGAACCCCACTAATGAAGACATCATCATGACTACATTGAACAAGATGAAAGAGCTCTTAGGAGTATTCGACTTGATGCACCCACTTTTGATGGGGACCTAGATCCTAAGGTGTACATAGATTGGGAGGGAGATATGGACCAATATTTCAAATGGTATGAAATGTCAAAGGACAGAAAGTTCAAATTTGCCAAGCTTAGGCTAATCGACAAGCTAGGTTATACTGAAAAAATGTTGAGCGACTGTGTAGGCAAAGAGGAGACATGCCAATAGGTACTTGGAGAGCCATGAAAATCAATATTAGGAAGAAGTACCTACCTATTTTCTATAAGCAAAGGTTACTGGACCAATGGTAATGACTAAGTCAAGGGAATAGGCCTGTGTCGAAATACATTTCTAAGTTTGATGAATATGTTATGTGATGTAGTATTGTTGAATCAGAAGATGTAACCCTATTCAGATTTAGAGCCGGTTTAAGGGAAGAGATTTAGAGATAACTGTTCCTTAGAAAAGTCTATGACTTAGAACAAGCATACCAGGTAGCTAGGGACTTTGAAAGATTCCAAAGAGTACCATTTGTCCATTGGTGTTAACCCAATAAGATGAGTGCCCCAAGCCAAAAGCCTAATCCAAGCCAGACTAACTTTAGCCGACCCATACCCAATACTCCTTTAGTCCGAAAGATTGATAAAGGAAAGAGTCCAGAAATTCAAAGGAGTAATACTCAAAACATACATTGTTTCAAATGTCATAACGTAGGTCATTATTGAAGTCAATGTCCTACTAGAGCCTTGCATATAGGAGAAGTAGAGGAGAAAGTTGATGAATCAATTGAGAATTTGGAGGAAGAGATTTATGAAGCAGAAGTGAATCTAGTTAATGAGTATGATGGAGATGAAGAAGTTTTAGACTCATCTGAGTTTTTAGGAGTTATTAGATGTATCTTAACCCAGACCAAAGAGCAGGAAGACTAGTGTAGGACTAACATCCTACAAACTTTTGTCAAAATAGGAAGAAAGCATGCAAAATCATTATAGATAGTGGGAGTTATGTTAGTGCAATTTCAACTAATACTGTTAAGAGTTTAGGATTACCGACTGCTTCCGATCCCAACCCTTATAAGGTTTCCTAGATAGATTCCACTTCGATACCGGTCAAGTTTAGATGTTAATTTCAGATGCAATTCCAGTCGTACCTAGAGAAAGTTTGGTGTGACATACTTCCAATGGAGGTTAGTAGCATTATTCTTGGCTGACCTTGGTTATATGATCATGATGCTACTTTATTCGGTCGATCTAATTCTTGTTCCTTTAATTTTAATGGAAAGAAGATAGTTATAAACCCATTTCCACCCAAAAACAACATTAAGAGAGGATCTAGTAACTTGAAGGAAAAGAAACAGGGGTTGCATTTGATGAATGTTAAAGACTTAGAAAAGGAATTTAATGAAGATTCACCAATTTGGATTCTATCAACCCAGGAAATCTAGAACCAACCCCAGAAGGAACAACCTCAGGAAGTAAAAGAAATTTTAAGTTTCAAGATGTCTTCCCTGAAGATCTACCTGATCACCTTCTGCCACTTAGGGATATCCAACATGCCATAGATTTAGTCCTTGGCGCTACATTACCAAATCTACCACATTATAGGATGAACCCTAGTGAGCATGCTGAGTTACAAAAATAAGTTGGAGAACTCCTCCAAAAGGGATTCATTAGAAAAAGTTTGAGTCCATGTGCCATACCCGCGTTATTGACCCCTAAGAAAGATGACACTTGAAGGATGTGTGCAGACAGTCGTGCCATTAATAAGATCACAACTAAGTATAGATTTTCTATACCCCATTTAGATGACATGTTAGATATGATGGTTGGTGCAACAATATTTTCAAAAATGGCCCATTTTATATCCTGTTCCCAAACTTTTGATGCCTCTAGGGTAGCCAAGCTTTTTCTCGATCAAGTAGTCAAATTGCATGGGTTACCTAAGACCATAGGAACAAAACTGAACTTCTCAACTGCTTACCACCCCAGACTGATGGATAGACCGTAGTAGTAAATAGAAGTCTAGAAAACTTATTGAGGTGTCTTGCAGGAGAAAGTCTAGGAACTGGGATCTGCTATTACCTCGTGCTGAATTCGCTTACAACAACTCAGTCAATAGGACTACTGGTAAAAGTTCCTTTGAGATTCTTCATGGTTATAAACCTAGAAAACCTATCGACCTCATTCCATTACCCACTCATGCACAAATGTCTAAGTCCGTCGAGTCATATGCACAACATATTATGGAATTGCATAAGGAGATTAGTAAAAAAATTTAAATGAGCACTGAAGTCTATAAGCATATGGCTAATTCACGTAAACAAATGAAAGAATTCAATATAGGGGACTTTGTCATGGTTAAACTTAGATCCGAAAGGTTATCATCGGGAACAATAAAGAAACTGCATGCTTGAGGAGCTGGACCTTTCAAAGTATTAAAGAGAGTTGGACCTAATTCATATGTGTTAGAGTTACTATTAGATTGCATTAGTTCAACATTTAATATTTTTGATTTGAAAGAATACAAAGAGTTGGCATTAATTCTTAGTGAGCCTTTTGGACCTTACCCAGCTTTTGAGAGTGAAACCCTACCAGAGTGTCCACCAGCAATTCAGTCAGAGCACAGAGATAGGATTGTACGTATCTTGGATGACCATGCAATTACCAAAAAAATAAGGGCTATCAACGTTATCTGGTTCGATGGCAAGGAAGGCCAGAATCTGAGGATTCCTGGATCACCCGAGAGGATTTCCAGCAAATCAATCCAGACCAGCTAGAAAGGTATCAAAGTTAGACCAGTCTTACTCGATAGGGTCAAATTCATCTTATCTCAGGAGAATTGGTGCAGACACCAAAGTTCAAAAGAGGCTTCGATCTAATTCAGTATGGATTTAATTATTTTATGTATCATGTAAATAGAGTAATAATTTTATTTCTTTGAATTTGAGTCATATAAATTAAAGTTGGTTTATTTTAATTTGAGTTCTTGAGTCCAAGTAGGGTCAAATTGGTTTGTATTTAGTGAGTTTAGTAGTTGAGTCCAAGAGAGGTATGGAATTGGGTTCAAGGCAAGCAAGCGAGCTTGAAGATTGTATGCATTCAACCACTCCAACAAATCAATCCAAGATGGATGCCATTTCAGCAAGCATTGTTGAATGTCATGTCAACCTCTTGGTGTACACCTCATCAAGCCATATCACCACATGCCACGTCACAAAGGAGAATTCAAATTCAAATGAGCCGCCTACTTTTCTCTCCTCTTTTTAAGCTTAGTTATAAGTTATTTCAACCTCTCACCCTTATAGCTAGCTTAGGTTGCAACTTTTCATGAAAAGCTCCATGTAATTTAAATTTTCAAAAGTCCCTTGGAGGCTTATAAATACTACTCCAAGCTCTCTTGTAAAGATAATTTATGATGAATGAAAGTTGAGTTTATTTTCTTCCATTTGTGTTGGCAAATGTCCTCCAAGAGGGAGTGGGTGAGAGGCCCTTAGCTACTACTTATTTTCTTCTATTTGTGTTGGCAAATGTCCTCCGAGAAGGAGTGGATGAGAGGCCCTTAGCTACTTCAAGAAAGTCATCTCCACGCCAAGATCCATTAGCCATTCTTCATTCTATTCTACCATCCCATCCCATCTTCCATGGTGCAAGAAGACTCCATAAAGAAGGCCGACCAAGCTACCTCAAATCTGCCAAGATCCCCAGGAATTTCAGGTTCTAAAGAATGTCTTCCGTGACAAGAAACAGATACAAGAAGTCCTGCAACTAGAAGAATCTCCTTGTCATCCAAGGACTTCATCCTTGAGTATAAACCTTTCAATCTTTGATATATTAATGGCTGGATACCCTTCTTTCAATATTTTCTGATCTGAAATATTAGAATAACTAAGCCCTAGCCTGTGTGATTTCTTAGTCACAAAGATCCTTTCTCTTTACTAGTTTGAAGGATTCTCCTTCAAGTCTAGTTTAACATGCATATCCCTTCATGAAATTTTTTGCTCTTTTACATGAAAATATAGCTTAGCTTCATTTTATTTTTTATTTAGTTATTAATATCTCCTCCTAGATTGCATCATTCCAAATCATCCCTCATCAACAATGGAAGGAATATGACTTGAAATAAAATTTTTAAAAATAGTAAAATATTATAAATAAGTTAAATATAATAAAAAGATTATATAAAATATAATAAGTTACCTTTTTCTCAAATCTTAGCCAATCTTGAAGACAAATCATAGCTTCAACAATATCAGGATCTAATGAACTTTGAAATGCATCTATCACTCGTCCACCTATACTAAATGCTGATTCTAAAGCTACAGTAGATACTGGAATTGCCAAAATATCTTTTGCAATCCGAGATAAGATAGGATACTTTGGACCATTAGATTTTCACCAGCCTAAAATATCAAAAGCATCACCTTCAACCCATGGCCAAATATATTCCTCCATATATATATATCCAAATCTGTTCTAATTTATTGCTGCTGTGCATTCTTCTTCATAAATTATGCAAACTTTCTTTTTCTTCCTTCCATCTCATCAAATTTATCAGAAATATATCTGCTATCTCTCGATGAACCAATGTCATGAGTAATTGGAATAGAAAATGAAGGAAATTTTCTTTCATACTCACTATAAAGATTCCGAATAACATTTTGAACATCACTGACCTCTTTTTCTCCATTTAAAGAGTAAATATGTGAGTAATAAAATTTTATCATCTTCATTTTGTAACGAGGATCTAAGAATGAACACACTACTAGCATAAGATTAGATTGTTGCCAATATTTGTGAAACTTCTCCTTCGTTGATAATGCCATAGAGAGAAAAAGTTGATCCTTAGGATTTGTGCACCATTCAACAATTTGTAATTGAATTTCATAAAATTCTTGAAAAAAAGAGATTTGTAGTTGGATATATTATGCCTGAAAGGAGCTCGGTGATATTATAGAAGTTTTTCAAAGCTTGACACAATGTTTTTACCTCTATCCAATTGTCATTTGTTGGGCACATATCAAATTTGTATGGATCAAGACACTGCAATATTTTAAAAGCCTCTTTATAATAACAAGCATCCCTAAGGTAGTGTTTGAAATAGGAAATAAGAGGGGATATCCAGGAGATATCCCTTCTTATTCCCAAAAGCTATAACTATAAGGGATAGCTGGGAATAAAGTTAACCAAAGGGATAATTTATGGTTAACCATGGGTTATCCCCTCAATTTATTCCCTAGAAAATACAGGAATAGCTGGTTATCCCTTCAAATAAGAGTTAAAAAAATATCCTATGGATTTACCTTTTTTGCATTTGATATGATCAATGGGATAGCCAAGGGATATCCCTAGGAATAACCAGGGGATAAACTCTATCCCGTACATTTATCCATGGATAATATTTTTTCTATCAAACACTACCTAAGCATCATGTATGTAGAGTTTCACTGTGTTGGGACATCAATTGACAAACCTCTACGTGTATCCAAATTACATTCTTTAGCCCTCTTTTCAAACTCCTCTAACTGTAGTGAACAGCTTCGAACAATCTTCACCATTTCTCTGATATTTTTAATTGCTATATTAATTTTTTTTAGTCCATCCCGCACAACTAAATTAATAATGTGTAGCACATATCACATGAAAGAACTGGCCATTACATACAAGTGTTTCTTGAAGCCTATCCACGATTTCTTTGACACACACATCATTGGCGCGATCATTATCCAATGTTAATATAAATAACTTACGATCAATGTTCCAATCAATCATATTTTTGATAAATGTATTAAACAAATTGACTCCAGTATGTCTTCCTCCCATATGCATAAAATTAATTATTTTCTTTTTTAAATTTCAATCATCATCAATGAAATGTGTTGTCACACATAAATAAGACTTATTATATCTAGAAGTCCATAAATCCATAGTTGCACTTATTCGACATGAAAGTAGACCAAACATATCATAAACTTTTTTCTTTTCCTCTAAATATGTTTCCATAATCCCTTTTCTAAGGGTTATGCGACTCTTTAATTCAAAAGATGATCTTAAAGACTTAATAAAATAAATAAATCCTTCATGCTCAACCATAGAAAATGGGTATTTATGCATAACAAATATCCGTATAAGCTTCTTGCGACTAACATCTCCATCATATGTATAGGTGCTCAAAGAACAAGTGTCATCCTCTTTTTGCAATGATATTTGTAACATTAGTTGGCCTTTGATATTAGCATTCTTCAAAAATGAATGACACTTATCAAGATGATTTTTTAAATGTGTTATCCCCAAACTACTGGCTCCATTAAGTATTCTTTTGCAGTGATTACATCTTGCTTCTTCTTTTTAAAATTTTTTCCATCAACTTTTTTTCTAATTCATACTTTGTAAAATCATCCCAAATTTTAGATGTTAGCCTTTTTTTTGTCTTTTCCTCTTTGTTTGATTTGTAGGCTCAGCTGATTTGCTATTTGCATCTTCGATAGTTCCACTAGAAGACATGATATATAACAACTGCATTCAAAATATAAAAAATAAAATATATAATAAGAAAATTCATGATCACACAAGTCAATGAGAATTCCATCACCCAAAAAAAAAATGTTAACGCACTCAAGCAGTCATTTTCCAGATTCGCGTTGGTGCCCTATGAGATGAGACAACTCTAAAGGTCCCTTTTGAATTCTTAATCTAATCTTCCATCACCTATAGTTTGTTTCATAAAAGTATATCCTTCTCCTGTTACAACTGCTTCCCATCTTTAATTTTTGGTTGGTAAAATGTGTTATTGAGCCCCAAAGGCAATATAGGACATTTACCCTGAATAAGATCATAAACACCCTATGAATCACACCAAAATCTCATAAACACCCTATGAATCACACCAAAATCCCTTCAAGCTACATCAGACAGCTAATCAGCATGCTACTGGTAGGGGCTTTATAGCATTCTCTTTGTAGACTTGGTTGCTAACTAAAGTGAGTGAATGTTATCAATAATCTAAGCACACAACCAAGAGAAAACACTCAGAGAAATCCATCACTTTGTGACATTTATTATGGATTTAAATATCCCTCAATTCCCTTAATGGATGAAAAAATATGAGACAAAATATTATTCCATCCTGATGTGAAAGATTCACGCTACATGAACTAATATGCATATCTAATGAATTCATGAAAAGTATATTATGGCACAAAGAGTGAATTCATTTGCAGAAGATTTTTTTGAAACAGCAATTTTCAAGATCTCATTAGATGTAGAGGATCAGTTCCATCATGTTTCTGGGTCCATAACAAAGTTTAGTCTCAAAGCTTATACATGGTAAAATATGTCCTCTAAATCAAGGCAAATATTCGCATCACAAGATTGTTAAGGAAAAAGAGAAAATGAAACACTCATAGTAGATTAAATAAAAAGTTATCATGCAAATGGATCATAGATATCAGCAAATACAAATTATTGAGCCAAGTGCAGAACAGCCATGATGATAGGGATATGGATATGGATACTAGCTACATGTGGGAGCATATAATAACCATGACTTACAGAACAATATTTCAACATCAATAATATATCCAGTAACATGCCATAATATCTATTGTATCAAGTCTGAAAAAAGGAGATTGAAAGCTATATACAAAAATAAAAGAAATAAAAGAAGAGAAGAGAACACAGCTGAGACTAGAGAGCAATAGATAAAGGCATAACAACTCGGTCTCCTAGCTTCCCAGATTGTTCACGAATGACAGACCAAAAATGAAAAAACAAAAAGAAATCCGAACGCAAAAAGCCGAAAGACCGACGCGTCACACCCCGCTACTAGAGCTTTCGTATTCCAGAACCAAAAAAGAGGCAAAAAAAATGATCTTTTTATTCTCAAACATTGGAAAGGAGAGGAAGGGATCGTTCCAATGGGGTTGAAGGAGACGAAGGATTCGACCTTTAATACACGACACCAAAAGAATCCAGCGGCACAAGAGACGGATGGCAATCAAGACCGAATGCCTCCCCATAGGCCGTGCCGTCCGATTCGACCAGAAGGTAGGATCAGACGCGGAATGTGGAGCCGTACCGGTGCTTCGTGGGCGCTCTAGTGGAAGACGAAAAAGAAAGAAGAAATGGGACGTCAGACTCTTCCCATTCTGCACCGTACGCGATCATATCATCAGATGCCTCTCCGCC
This sequence comes from Calamus simplicifolius, assembly GCA_900491605.1. Classification (NCBI taxonomy): domain Eukaryota; kingdom Viridiplantae; phylum Streptophyta; class Magnoliopsida; order Arecales; family Arecaceae; genus Calamus; species Calamus simplicifolius. Next base: position 344,066 of record UESW01001792.1, on the reverse strand, counting down.
TTCTTTTTTTTTTTACTAATAAAGCGCTCAACCGCTCAACCAATCCACCACCATTTTTAATAATATAAATTTAAAAATGGATATTCGTATCCATATTTAGAAAAATAGATAAATTTGTATCCATATCCCTATCCAATTAATTTTTGAATTAAATATCTAAATTTATATCCGAATCCGATTAAACTATAAAATAAATATTTAAATCTGTATAATTCAAATACGAATACGGATATGATCGGAGTTTATCCGACCCATTTTCAGCCCTACATAGCACTCCTTGATAGCTTGAAATCTAAGACAAGGATTCAATATTGTTGACCTTATATTGATTTTGATGCTTACATAATAATTAAGTATGATACTAATGATCTTATAGTTGAGCTAAACAAATTTCAGATGAATCATCAAGAAGATGATGTTACTTCAAATTGGATTTCTTTACAAATCAAAGGAAAGGTATTACAAAGGTAAAATGAATGTAATGCGATTATATTTTTTAAGTCCAAATGTTTTATCAAGTTCAAATGTTTTTCTAAGTCTAAATGTTTTATTATGGCTCTTCAATGTTTTATCATTCATTTTTTCAGACTAAATCTATCTTTGATGATTTATCATGTGAAAATTATTTTTTAAAGCATTGAATAACACTTGTTCAAATTCCATTAAGTGCAATCAATGACAATATGTAAATCCTACTACAGTCAATGGCAATCCTATAAATCCCACTAAATGCAATCAATGACAATCATGTAAATCCCATTGAAAGCAATCAATGGTAAAACTATAAATCCTGTTAAAAATCAAACCGTGGCTTCTTTTGCGTGGACGGCTTCTTGTCTTGGACGTCCAATTTCATGTTGGTCTTGGCCTTTGTTCTGAACCTTTTATTGGAAGACCAACTCCCTCTCATTGGATGGCCAACTTTTCAAAATTAGCCAACCAGTTTTCAAAAAATTGTCATCCAACTTTGCTTTAGCCAAGCATATCTTGGTTCTGGACATCCAACGTTTTATTCCCTTTGCATTGGACGACTGGGTTTGTGGTTTGGGAATCCAACTCTTATCTCTTTTTCCAACCAATTATAGGCATCCATGTTTTGCATGCTCTTGGGATTTTCTCTATAACTACTTTTGAATATGAAACTAGGCGACTGATATATAAAAATTGATCAACATTGTGTTAAGAAAATTTGCAACGACTATTTTCTAACGTTCTCTTGCTTTGCTATTTAATTTTATTTTATCTTACAACGGCTATATTTTTGTTGTGTGTATAAATATCCCATTTGCATAGTGATATACAAGTGAAGAAAAGAGTGGAAAAATGAGTGGAAAAAGAAAAGAAAAATAATTAAAAAATAAGAGAAAAAGAGCAAGAAAAATACTTTGAAAGAGAATTTCATTCTTGGAAAGATTGTTGGAGAGCTACATTGAAAATCCTAGAAGCCACTTGAAGATCTTTCATCGTCCTATCCTTAGCATGGCGTGAAAAGCTCCGACCACTCTTGAATAGCATTCAAGTTTCATCAAAAGGCTTTATTTATTGCTCCGACGTGCTCAAAGAAAGAAGAAGCCATCTTGTTGAGTGTTCTTCAAAATTTGTAAAGTATTCTATTTTAAATATCTACTCATTTAAGGGGCTTATTGTACAAATACATGATATTCTTGTGCCTTGTTCTTGTGTTTCATGGTTATGAAACTTGTAAGGGTAAAGGTCTACCCGTGTTTGATTGAAAGGTCTCCTTGTACTTGTAAATAAGAAGACTAGCCAAGAAGGCTAGTGTATAAGATCCCCTTGTACTTGTAAATAAGAAGATTAGCCCGGAAGGCTCGTGTGTAAGGCTTGCTTATGCCAGTAAATAAGTTTGCTAGCCAGGTCAGCTAGTGGTATTAGTAAAATTTCTGTAAACCCCTGGAAATTTAATAGTGGGGAGGTTAACTCTCTGTATTAATTGGGGTGGCACCTGGTGTTATTATAACATTTAAGTTCCCTGTATGCCGCTTGGATTCTCGAGTCGCGTCTGATGGGTTTTCGAGTCCTTGGCTGAAGCGTTGCATAGGGAATTATTTATATGATGAGGGGGGACTCCCTCCATCATCCGGGCGTCCGCTTCCATCAGGTAATCCCCTGCCTCTCAGAGAGAGAGAGAGAAAGCATGAGAGAGAGAAAGAGAACCAGAGAGAGAGAAAGAGCCTGAGAGAGAGAGAAAGAGAACCAGAGAGAGAGAGATAGAGAGATCACGAGAGAGAAGAAAGGAGGACCCGGCCGATCCCCTTGGTTCAGGCCCGGCGGCGTGCTCGCCGCCGCGCCGGGCCTGATACCTGGCCGGCGACCCCGCCGGCGCCGGGGGAGGCGTCCGGCGGGGTGGTGGTGGAGAGAGAGAGGAGAGGGAGGGCCAATTGGCCCTCCTCTCGCACGGTGGCGGAAGCCGCTTCGGCTTCCGCCGGTTGGTTCGAGCCCGGCGGCGTGCTCGCCGCCTCGCCGGGCCCGAGTCTTGGACTGCCGCCTCCACCGGCGCCGGGCGTGCGTCCGGTGGAGGTCGGCCGGCCATGGTGGCCGGTCGTGCCGCCGGCACACTTCCGTGCCGCGCGGAGGAAATAGAGAGAGAGTGAGAAATTGAGGGGAGGGAAAGGATTTGGCGGCCGACCGCGGCGGCGGCCGGCTCTGGCCCGGCCACCGGTGGCCGGGCCGCCCTCAATTTGGCCGGCGGTGCCCCGGCCGCCGGCCATGTCCCCGTCCCCTGTTCGGTGAAACAGGGGATCGGGAGGGAAGTAATGAGTTGAACCGGGCCGGCTGGGCCGGCCGGTTCAGGCCTTTTGGGCCGGGCAGTGAGCAGACTTCGGGCTGGATTTTGGGCCCCGTAACGGGCCGGATTAGAAAAATAAATATATGGCTAGAATCTGGGTGAATTCTAGTTTCATGGGGTAATTTTACTTCCCCATTGGGTGTGTAGTGGGAGATATTCGAGCCCAAAGTAGGGCCCGTGAAATAGTTTGGGTAGAAATCCTAAGGGTCAATTTAACATTCGTATTCTAATAAATTAATTGTGTAATGATCCTGTAGGTGCTCAGACATCCGAATAGCTTATATACCTCTTGGATTGCGTACTGAGGTAAGTAAGCCAGTTATCAGTTTATTAAATAAGTTATTTCAGGATATGCGTAGTTAAATTGTGAATTGTTATTGGCTAATTGTGTAAGTAGATGAATACTATGATTCATGTGTGGATGCTATGCATGTGAGATGCAGTTATTATGCATGTGAGATGCTGAATACTATGATTTCATGTGTGGATGCTATGCATACGAGATGCAGTTATTATGCATGTGAGATGCTGTTATTATGCATGTGAGATGCTGTTGCTATGCATGTGAGATGCTGTTGCTATGCTGTTGCTATGCATGAGAGATGCAGTTGCTGTTGCTATGCATGAGAGATGCAGTTGCTGTTGCTATGCATGAGAGATGCAGTTGCTATGCATGAGAGATGCAGTTGCTATGCATGAGAGATGCAGTTATTATGATATTGATGTGATATATTACATGCAATTGTTCAGTAAGTATAATCCACTGTTTTACTACATGATTGATGTATTGATGTATTGATGTGATGTGAGGTACTGTTATGTGTCGCCACGGCTCTCCTTTATCCTGTTATACCACACACACGTCTAGAGGACGTGTTCTGGTGGATTTCGACATGGCGTGACCCTGGTATTTTGACCCTTTCAGTAGGGGGATACTTCTAGGGAATGCTTGTTGGTACATTATTGGCGTGACCCTGGTATCTCGACCTATTAGTAGGGGGGATACTTCTAGGGAATGCTTGTTGGTACATTATTGGCGTGACCCTGGTATCTTGACCCTTTCAGTAGGGGGGTACTTCTAGGGAATGCTTGTTGGTACATTATTGGCGTGACCCTGGTATCTTGACCCTTTCAGTAGGGGGTACTTCTAGGGAATGCTTGTTGGTACATTATTGGCGTGACCCTGGTATCTCGACCTTTCGGTAGGGGGGATGCTTTAAGGGAATGCTTGTTGATACATTATTGGCGTGACCCTGGTATCTTGACCTTTCAGTAGGGAGATGCTTTAAGGGAATGCTGGCTGGTACATTATTGAGATATTGCAGGGCCGTGGGTCACATTTACAGTTACCATTGAGAGTATAAACAGTGGGTTTACTTATAAAGTATAATTGAGCAATTATGGATGCAAATGATTGGTATTATATTCATAAGTGCCGCCGCGGTTCTCCTTTGCTATGGCCATACACATCTAGAGGATGTGCTCAGATGAGGCATTGCAGGGCCGTGGGACACGCATGATATAATACTTACATAGCATAATGGAGTGATTGTGAATGCAAAAGAATGAATTATATCAATATGTGCCGCCACGACTCTCCTTTGTTATGGGGCATTGCAGGGCGTGGGACACATATGATATAATATAGCAATGATGAATTTGTGTAATGCTTTATATGCACTGATAATTTGCTATGATATAATACAACAATGATGAGTGCAAATGATTGAATTATATTTATATGTGCCGCCGCGGCTCTCCTTTGTTATGGGGCATTGCAGGGCCGTGGGCACATATGATATAATATAACAATGATGGGTTTACTTACATTGCATGTTTGAGTATTTGTGAAATGTTTATGCATGCAGATCATTTATATGCTTATTGATTGCTATGCTATGATTGGACTGCATAACATGGTTTACTTACTGAGTGTAATCTCATAAAAATATTATAATGTTTTTGCTACAGGACCATGAGATTTGAGAATAACATGTTGGAGTGATGGACCTCAACTCAAATAAAATATAGATTTTGTCTTATTGCTATACCAGTGTATTTATGTGTAGGAACCATAGGTTCGTTGGAGCTTCTATTTTGTGGATTCATATGTTGATGTAACCCCAGTAATGCTTATGTGTAGGGCTTGTAGCCCAAATCTTTAGTTATGGATTGTATTAAAGACATGGACTTGAATGATATATAGGTTATTGCTTTTCTTGAATTCAGTGTCATGTTTCGGGACGCCTTGCGTGCCCGGCACGCGGCGGGTTGTCACCCTAGCTCAAAATTTTTGGGTCTGGGGCGTGACAGCTTTTATGGTATCAGAGCTTAGGTTTTGACCCTAGGGACACAGACATATTGACATGATAACAGGTAGAGAACTTTTGACCCTAGGGACACAGACATATTGACATGATAACAGGTAGAGAACTTATGACCCTAGGGACACAGACATATTGACATGATAACACGTAGAGAACATATTTTGAGACACCTGACACTTTAGTTTATGATGATATTAACCACATCTAATTTACAGAAAATAGTTATGGCTCGCCATACTAGGAGCCAACTGTATGAGGAGGACTCTCTGGCCGGTAATGCTGATCAGCCGGTGGGTCAAGGAACTACTGGAGGTATGGCCCCTGCCAACCCAGTAGGAACTGAGCACCAGTGATTCCAGTCTGAGATGCTTCAAGCTCTCTCGAGTATGGCGCAGTCTATGCAGGACATGCAGCATCAGAGTGCGCAGCGGAAGCGTGGTGGGCCCATAACCCACAAGACCCAGGTTATGATCTTAGGGACATATGCATAATGACACTCTAGGCAAAATACTTGGATGACATTGAGACAATTATGACTTTCAAGGAATTTCATGAATTATGCTTTGGGAGCTTGAAATTTAAAGTTTATCAAGACATTAATTGAATTACAAGTCTGATAGGAATTGAGAATGAACCATCGCAAGCCAATGATATTATGTGGGCTCCCTGGCTGGTAGCCTTGTCCAGTGGGGAGGCCTGGGGGCTTCTAGAGGTTTTAGCTCCATAAACTTGTTGGAAATGATTCGTAGCAATTTAGACCTTTAAATAATATGAGAGATGAAATTTTAATTGAATATGCAATAAAAGATAGATAAATATATGGAATAAACCATAGTAGTGGAAAATTGCAATTGATGACTAATATAACTAAACACCAGTATGTCCATATTGCAATTGAGTTGATATATGGATCTTGAGGTATAAATTGAATTTGAATGTGGATGAATATAATGAATTTTAATTGTAGAACTTACATTATTGATATTGTAAGATTATGAACTCATCTGCTGGTTATAGGGATGATTAATATTGATGATATTTTGGGAATGGAATAGTTAATTACATATTTTTGATTAATTGCAATTGAGTACTTTCTGAATTCGAGACTGGATGGATAAATTATCAATCAGCCATGAGTGGCATATCTATATTCAAAGAAAATGAATTTTAATTACGATAATTATGAAAGATATCTTAAATGATTGGCATGATGTTCATTAGTGTTAGATTGAAGTATTCAAGAGTGAAACCAAGTATATTATGATGATTGATATAAGTGTCGTAATGATTAATGGTACATTCAACTATTCAAGAGTTGAGAGAGCATTGAAAGAAAATTATCTTATATCTAATTCACGAGAATTTCAAACTGTCTTATTAAGGAATCGAGAGTACCTGATATGTTGCTAACCTTAAGCATGGAAGACATTATACATGTAATAGACAACTACAGAAACCAATAAGATTTTAGATGTTATACCGTGAGCCTGTGTAATGGATTTAAGAGGTGCTTGGTATTGTTCTTGCCCTCAATGAAATTACTTAATTATTGATTACCAAGCCAATATTCAAATGGATTTATTTCAATTGTCTACGATATAAGGAATAGATTTCCTTCATATTGAGATGATGTGAAAGCGACAGTTTTGGACTGAGTTTGTTTAACAACTATGAAAAGTATCATTATTAAAGCAGTTTTTGTAGCTCAAAGTTAATAGAAGAGTTATGTTAATGATCAAGAGAAAGATTCGAAATTTCAGGTTAAAGATCAATTGGAAGCTTTGCTAACCAATGATGTTATGAGGTCTGTGTTAGAGGTGACTTGTGTCACAAAACATTAGTTCATTAGAAACTTTGATCAAGATGAAGGAAGTGTCTTATAGCTTAACACTGCTTTCATTACTCTTTGGGGTGTTCAATGTGTTTCAAATCTTTATAACTGAGGAGGTATATTTTAAACCCCGTTATGTGCTAGAACTTGAACCAATTTAACTTAAGAAAGAATTGACTTATGAAGATCAATGAAGTATAGATGACCGTGACTTTTAATAAAATTTAATTGATTATGAGAGGGAAAATTTGGATTCTATATTCTATTGGATGTATATCAATTTCGAGGACGAAATTCTTATAAGGAGGGGAGAATGTAAACCCCGGAAATTTAATAGTGGGGAGGTTAACTCTCTGTATTAATTGGGGTGGCACCTGGTGTTATTATAACATTTAAGTTCCCTGTATGCCGCTTGGATTCTCGAGTCGCGTCTGATGGGTTTCCGAGTCCTTGGCTGAAGCGTTGCGTAGGGAATTATTTATATGATGAGGGGGGACTCCCTCCATCATCCGGGCGTCCGCTTCCATCAGGTAATCCCCTGCCTCTCAGAGAGAGAGAGAAAGCATGAGAGAGAGAAAGAGAACCAGAGAGAGAGAAAGAGCCTGAGAGAGAGAGAAAGAGAACCAGAGAGAGAGAGAGAGACAGAGAGATCACGAGAGAGAAGAAAGGAGGACCCGGCCGATCCCCTTGGTTCAGGCCCGGCGGCGTGCTCGCCGCCGCGCCGGGCCTGATACCTGGCCGACGACCCCGCCGGCGCCGGGGGAGGCGTCCGGCGGGTGGTGGTGGAGAGAGAGAGGAGAGGGAGGGCCAATTGGCCCTCCTCTCGCGCGGTGGCGGAAGCCGGTGCCGGTTGGTTCGGGCCCGGCGGCGTGCTCGCCGCCTCGCCGGGCCCGAGTCTTGGCCTGTCGCCTCCACCGGCGCCGGGCGTGCGTCCGGTGGAGGTCCGGCCGGCCATGGTGGCCGGCCGTGCCGCCGGCACACTTCCGTGCCGCGCGGAGGAGAGAGAGTGAGAAATTGAGGGGGAGGGAAAGGATTTGGCGGCCGCCGCGGCGGCGGCCGGCTCTGGCCCGGCCACCGGCGGCCGGCCGCCCTCAATTTGGCCGGCGGCGGCCCCGGCCGCCGGCCATGTCCCCGTCCCCTGTTCGGTGAAACAGGGGATCGGGGGGATAAGATTGAACCGGGCCGGCTGGGCCGGCCGGTTCAGGCCTTTTGGGCCGGGCAGTGAGCGGATTTTGGGCTGGATTTTGGGCCCTGTAACGGGCCGGATTAGAAAAATAATTATATGGCTAGAATCTGGGTGAATTCTAGTTTCATGGGGTAATTTTACTTCCCCATTGAGTGTGTATGGTGGAGATATTCGAGTCCAAAGTTGGGCCCGTGATTGGTTTGGGTAGAAGGAATCATTTCATTCCAGATTTAATAAATTAATTGTGTAATGATCCTGTAGGTGCTCAGACATCTGAATAGCTGATATACCTGTTGGATTGCGTGCGAGGTAAGTAAGCCAGTTATCAGTTTATTAAATAAGTTATTTCAGGATATGCGTAGTTAAATTGTGAATTGTTATTGGCTAATTGTGTAAGTAGATGAATACTATATTTCATGTGTGGATGCTATGCATGTGAGATGCAGTTATTATGCATGTGAGATGCTGAATACTATGATTTCATGTGTGGATGCTATGCATGAGATGCAGTTATTATGCATGTGAGATGTATGCATGTGAGATGCTGTTGCATGCTGAGATGCTGTTGCTATGCATGAGAGATGCAGTTGCTTGCTATGCAGAGATGCAGTTGCTATGCATGAGAGATGCAGTTATTATGATATTGATGTGATATATTACATGCAATTGTTCAGTAAGTATAATCCACTGTTTTACTACATGATTGATGTATTGATGTATTGATGTGATGTGAGGTACTGTTATGTGTCGCCACGGCTCTCCTTTATCCTTATACCACACACACGTCTAGAGGACGTGTTCTGGTGGATTTCGACATGGCGTGACCCTGGTATTTTGACCCTTTCAGTAGGGGGATACTTCTAGGGAATGCTTGTTGGTACATTATTGGCGTGACCCTGGTATCTCGACCTAGGGGGGATACTTCTAGGGAATGCTGTTGGTACATTATTGGCGTGACCCTGGTATCTTGACCCTTTCAGTAGGGGGGTACTTCTAGGGAATGCTTGTTGGTACATTATTGGCGTGACCCTGGTATCTTGACCCTTTAGGGGGGGTACTTCTATGTTGGTACATTATTGGCGTGACCCTGGTATCTCGACCTTTCGGTAGGGGGGATGCTTTAAGGGAATGCTTGTTGATACATTATTGGCGTGACCCTGGTATCTTGACCTTTCAGTAGGGAGATGCTTTAAGGAATGCTGGCTGGTACATTATTGAGATATTGCAGGGCCGTGGGTCACATTTACAGTTACCATTGAGAGTATAAACAGTGGGTTTACTTATAAAGTATAATTGAGCAATTATGGATGCAAATGATTGGTATTATATTCATAAGTGCCGCCGCGGTTCTCCTTTGCTATGGCCATACACATCTAGAGGATGTGCTCAGATGAGGCATTGCAGGGCCGTGGGACACGCATGATATAATACTTACATAGCATAATGGAGTGATTGTGAATGCAAAAGAATGAATTATATCAATATGTGCCGCCACGACTCTCCTTTGTTATGGGGCATTGCAGGGCTGTGGGACACATATGATATAATATAGCTAATGCTTTATATGCACTGATAATTTGCTATGATATAATACAACAATGATGAGTGCAAATGATTGAATTATATTTATATGTGCCGCCGCGGCTCTCCTTTGTTATGGGGCATTGCAGGGCCGTGGGACACATATGATATAATATAACAATGATGGGTTTACTTACATTGCATGTTTGAGTATTTGTGAAATGTTTATGCATGCAGATCATTTATATGCTTATTGATTGCTATGCTATGATTGGACTGCATAACATGGTTTACTTACTGAGTGTAATCTCACAAAAATATTATAATGTTTTTGCTACAGGACCATGAGATTTGAGAATAATATGTTGGAGTGATGGACCTCAACTCAAATAAAATATAGATTTTGTTTATTGCTATACTAGTGTATTTATGTGTAGGAACCATAGGTTCGTTGGAGCTTCTATTTTGTGGATTCATATGTTGATGTAACCCCAGTAATGCTTATGTGTAGGGCTTGTAGCCCAAATCTTTAGTTATGGATTGTATTAAAGACATGGACTTGAATGATATATAGGTTATTGCTTTTCTTGAATTCAGTGTCATGTTTCGGGACGCCTTGCGTGCCCGGCACGCGGCGGGTTGTCACCCTAGCCCAAAATTTTGGGTCTGGGGCGTGACAATTTCCAAGGGATTCTTGGGGAGTGGATGTAGGTGCTAGGGTTGGCACCAAACCACTATAAATATTTTGTGTTTGGTTGTGCTATTTTCTATGATTGATTGCATATTATCTACACCACACTACACTTGATTTATTTATGAAAAAATTTCTAAGTGCACATACTTGTTAGTCTATTGATTTTTTTAAAGAACCCAATTCATCCTTCCTCTTGAGTTGCTATATCTAGGCAACAAATATGGTGTATCGTTTCAAACTTCCGTGCCAAAATAGAATTTTGCAAACCAAGTATTAGAGCTCAAATTATTTTGAAAAGTTCAAAAAAATTCAGAAAAGTAACTTGAAAAAATCATTGAATGATTCAAATTCAAGGAAATTCAGATCAAATGAAGCTTTATGTTTCAAAAAGAGATGTATGTCGAAATTCAGCATTTTGTGTTGAAACTCTGAATTTCAAGAACACTTGAAACATGATATTCAAAAGGTGCATTGTTTGACTCCCCCTTTGGTTTTGAATTTATGTATTGGTATCTTCGAAATAAAGTACATATATATATAGATCTCAAAACAAGAAATGTATGCAGTTCCAATTCTCCCAAAACAGAGAATGTGTGTTTCAAATCAGAAAATCAGAGTGTATGCTGTTTCAATTCTTCCCCTTTTTGTCATTAATCAAAAAGAAGGTAAAAGGATATGCACATTTTCACTGTATGTCTTTCCTTCAAGGAGTGGTATAAATAGAGCAAATAAGTAACAAAGCAACATATAGTTTTCATAAATTAAAGCATTTGATACAAACCACACATGTTCATACAAAAACCATAGTGTAATACATTAGAGTTTCACATACATAATCATTATACAAACCAAGATGTCATAAGTCCAAACAAGTAGCATCCAGTCATATAAAATATTCAGTCCATCATAAAAACATACAATCATATCATCATTGATTAGAATTGGGCCGAGAGTAAGAGGATACGATGGTGCGACCGCGTATTGAAGGACAAGAAGAGAGATGTGGAGCAGGACAGTAATATGGATATTCTAGCTGGGATAGCTGCTGCATAAAGCCATAAACTTCTTAGATCATATTGTGGCACTGTTGAATAAAACTGGTAAGACAAGAAAGAGTAGCCTCAGCAGTCTTAGTCTTGTTCTTATTAAAGAACATTTCAGTACCAGCCCAATCAGCCTTTTCCATCAAAGACATCATGTCATCTCGTAGCCTGGAAATCTCATAAAAGATTTTACCAATATCCACTTTCTCCTCTCGATGAAAAACTTTTCATTGAGTACATTGATAGAGTGCTCCAAACCATCCAAACGCATTCTAATATCATTAAGAGAAGCATACATGGATGAGATGTGGGGGATCCTAGATGAATCACTGGAATGTAAGGCACTCTCCCCAGAGCTCCCGATGGATACAACATTAGATATCCTTTTAACCAGATTGTCCATATCTTTAGGATCTAACTTGATAGTTGTGGATTGACTGGGTTGGTTAGAAGGTTGAACAGGTTTTGGTACATAAGGTGGATTGTTGTCAAGGGGTGGATTGTTGTCAAATGGTGGAGTGTGTCAATATTCATAAAATCATGCAATTCAAACATATAAGGGTAAGCTGGAAATGAAGAAGGATAAGCATGAGATGTAGAAGGTCTCTCCCCCTGAATAGGTGCGGCAGGCTTTTGCACCTTCTCCTTGTTTCTAGTCCACTGGCCATTTACCTTAGAGATATCCATATGGCTAAGGGAATGCTCATTATAAAAATATGTATGGCTCAATTTACAAATTGCTTCACCTCTAACTCTAATACCAAAATGTTTAAAAATATGGGTGAGAAGAAGGCCATAGGGCAGGGCCGCTCTAGGTCTACCATTTGCTTCCTTCATAACATTACACATCAAACTGGAAAATTTTATAGGGGTCTGGCTTACAACATGGAACCTAATACTAAGGTCTCTATCATTTACATAATCAAAACTATCACTTCTAGGTGCTAAAATTTTGGATATCATGTGGTGTAGCAATTGCATTTTGGCATTTAGATCCTTAGCAAAAGTCTTACCAAAATGTGAAGAACAACACCTTCTGTATTCTCTACTATTAGTAGTATCCTCAAATAAACCTTCATCAAGAGCTTTTAATGTGGATCCTAAGGTGGGATAATCAAATTCAATTTTAACATCTTTCACACTTGAAGAAACACTACCACCTCCAAAACTAATGTTGTGATAAAATTCCCTAATGTTGACCTCATATTGATTTTGATGAATACAAAATAATTAAGTATGATACTAATGATATTATTGCCGAGACTAAGTAATTTCAGGTAATCTATCATGTAAGAAGGTGCTCACTTTCAATTGAGTTAAATTTTATATCAAATGATAGGTAACACAGGTAAAGTGACATTTTTATGAATGCATTTTTAAGTCGAAATGGTTTCTAAGAGTTTGTGATTCAATATGAGTTTTTCAAAGAATTTGGATTTCAAAATTGTTTAACTGATTTCATGTGCCTAGTGTGCATCTTTTTTTCAAGATACAGAACTATCTTTCGATGTTTCTCATGTAAAAATTATTTTCCAAAGCATCTCACTTTGTTTGAAGTTATAGTGCATTGTACTTAACTATCTTACAAAGCCTTTGTGTAGTTTGAGCAGCCAGAACTTCATCCCTATCCTTGTAATTTTTTTTTTTCTAAACTCTGCTTGTGCCAGAACTGACTTGATCCTTTTTCTTATGTAGGTTAGATGCCCAAATGGGCATCCAACTCATGGAGCCACAAGTTAGACGCCTAGTTGGGCATCCAACATGAGATTCCAAAAAGTTAGACACCTAATTGGGCATCCAACCTTGTGAGGACATAAAGTTAGATGCTCAATTGGGCATCCAACATTTTGAAAATTTTGGTTAGATGTCTAGTTGGGCATCCAATTTCCTGAGTTTCAAAAAGTGGATGCCCAACTGGACGTCCAATTTGAGTTTGCCTTCTGTTTGCTTTTTGATACTCGCGTGACAAATGTTTTGGATGACCAATTGGACATCCACTATTGCAACCTGATACTAAGATATAGAGAAAAAATTTATTGAACGACCAATTGGTTGACCAATATGTATGAAAATTTTTGCAACGGCTATTTTCTAATGGTTTAATGTAATTCTGTTTTCATTCTTCTATCTCACAACGGTTGTAAATGGCTATATTTTTTTTGTTGTGTATAAATAGCTCTTTACATAGAAATTTGAGTAGTAGAAAAAGAAGAAAAATAAGAGAAAAGAAAGCAAGAAAAATCATTGTAAAGAGAGAGTTATTGTGGGAAGAAATAATTGGAGAGCCACATTGATATCTTTGAAGCCACTTAAAGAGCATTCATTGTCATATTCTTGGTGTGGTATTAAACCTTCAACTATCTCTTGAAGAGCATTCAAGCTTCATCAAAGGCTTCATTCATTACTCGGTGTGCTGAAAAGAAAGAAGTCCTCTTGAGGAGTGTTCTTCACAAGTTATAAAGTATTTCTTTGAATATATGCTCATTAAGGAGCTTGTTATATAAACTCTGGTATTTTGTTTCTTGTGCTTAAGTTTCCTAGTTGAGAAATGTGTAAGGGTAGAGGTCTACCCGGGTGATTTTTTGTGAGGCTTACTTGTGCTCATAAACAAGTTTGCTAGCTAGGCCGCCTAGGAATTGTTAGTAAATTTTCAAGGGGTTCTTGAAGAGTGGATGTAGGTGCTGGGTTTGGTGTTGAACTACTCTAAACTTATTGTATTTTATTGTGCTATTTATCTATGATTACTTGCATACAATCCTTACTACACAACACTTAATTTATTTGTAAATTTTTTTTGTGCACATACTTGCTAGTTAATTTTTAAAGAACTCAATTCATCCCCCTCTTGGGTTGTTATATCTGGATAATAAGTGGCATCAGAGCAAGTGCTCTTGTTCTTAAGGCTTAAAAAGCTTTAAGCCAAAGATAATGGCAGCCATATTAAGTGAAGGGTAATCCACTAATAGGCTATCCTTATTTAATGGCACAAACTATTCTTATTGGAAAGTAAGGATGAAAATCTTTATCTTGGCACTTGACTACGACCAATGGAGAATCATAGTGAATGGTCTACACACACCCACATTGAGATCTAATGGCATGAAGATTCCCAAACCGAAAATAGAGTGGGATGAACATGATAAAAAGATGGCTTAGCTAAATGCTAAAGTTATGAATATTTTGTACTATTCTTTGGATGCAAATGAATTCAATCATATTTCTACTTGTTCTTCTGCAAAAGAAAATTGGGATAGACTTGAGGTTACCCATGGGAAAAAATCAAGTTAAAGAATCCAAAATAAATATGCTTGTTCATAGATATGAATTATTTAAAATGGATTCTACTGAAAGTGTTACTGATATGTTTACAAGATTTATCGACATCATTAAAGTGTTGAAAAGCCTAGGAAAATCATATACTAACAGTGATTTTGTTAGAAAAATTTTAAGATCCTTACCTAGGTCTTTGGAGGCCAAAGTCACTGCAATAAAAGAAGCCAAGGACCTTAACTCTCTATCACTTGAATAATTGGTCGGTTCATTGATGACTCATGAGCTACAGCAGTGACAACATATTGATAAAGTGAGTCAAAGAAGAAAAGGACAATGGCACTAAAAAGTGCCATAGAAAATGATGAGAGTGAAGAAATCAGCAATGATAGTGAGGAGGATGATGATGAGATGGCACTCATTACTCAAAAATTTAAGAAATTTATGAGAAAGAAGAAATTTGGAGGAAGAAAGAAATAATTCATGAAAGGGGAGCATAGTAAAGAGAAGGATAAAAATTAGCCCCTTATAAGTTATTTATCTTAAAAGCTGGGATATTTTAGATCAGAGTGTCTCCAATTGAAGAAAGGTCCTAAAAAATAAAGAAGAAAGCCATGGTAGCCACTTGGAGTGACAGTGATGATTCTAGCTCCGAGAAGGAAGAGAAGAGCGAAGTTGCAAATCTTTGTTTTATGGCAGATAACAGCGAGATAAGCCTTAGCTTTCTTGATGATTTTACTTTTGATAAATTACATTATGCATTTTATGAACTGCTTGATAATTTTGCTAACTTGAGTTCTAAAAATAAAGAGTTAAAAAATCAAGTTAAGAACCTAAGTTTGGAAAAAGAAAGATTTTCAAAGGAAAATGAATCTTTGTTTCAAGAAAATAAAGATTTGAAAAATGAAGTTGATAAGTTGAAACCTACAATAGATTTAGTTTGAGTTTTACAAAACTTAATATGATTTTAGATAGTTAAAGAGCTATTTTCGACAAAGTTGGATTAGGATATAACCCCTTTAGAAAACAAAAGCTTTTGAAAAACATCTTTGTACATACTGGTCAATCTTGTATTGTTACATGCTTTAAATATGGTTTAAAAGGACATAAATCTTATGCATGTAATAGCATTAAGAAAATTTGGGTTCCAAAAGGAACTATATTGACAACTCCAAAGGATTCAAGAAAGCTTGGGTACCTAAAAGTAAAAACCTAAAATGTATGTGTGGAGGTGTATCTTGCAATCCATGGAGCTAAAAGAAAATGGTACCAGATATTGGGTGTTCAAGACACATAACGGATGATGAATCTTAGTTCATCACTTTGGAGGCTAAGGATGGAGGTGTGGTTACTTTTAAAGATAATGGCCAAGATAAAATTATTGGCATTGGTAAAATAAGTATCATACCTCATGCTTATATTGATAATGTTTTACTTATAGATGGATTAAAAGATAATTTGTGAAATATTAGTCAATTGTGTGATAAAGGTTTTAAAGTGATTTTTGAATCATTTGTTTGCATAGTTTCAAATCCTGCTAATAATTGCATGAAATTTATTGGTCGTAGGCATGAAAATGTGTATATTGTTGATCTAAATGACTTGAATGACCATAATTTTGATTGTCTAGTTGTTATGAATGCTAAGATAAATGAATCTAGTTGATTATGGCATCGTAGACTTGCGCATGTTAGCATGAATTTGCTTTCAAAATTTCTTAAAAAGAATTTAGTATAAGGTTTGCCTAAATTAAATTTAAAAAAAAGAAAAATTTGTGATGCATGTTGGAAGACAAACTAGAGTTTTATTTAAATCCAAAAATGTGGTTTCAACTTTTAAGCCTTTGGAATTATTGCATATAGATTTATTTGGACTGATTAGAACCACAAGTCTAGGCAGTAAACATTATGGTTTTGTAATTATCGATGATTTTTCTCAGTTTACTTGGGTTTATTTTTAGCAAGCACAGATATGAAGCATTTTCCCCATTCCATAAATTGTTCAAAAAGATTACAAATGAAAAACGAGTTTTGGTTTATCTATTCAAAGAGATCATGGAAAGGAATTTAAAAATCATCTTTTTGAAAGTTTTTGTAATGAGCATGGCATAAATTATAATTTTTTTGTACCTAGGACACCTCAACAAAATAGGATGATAGAAAGAAAAAATAGGACATTAAGAGAGATGGCCCATACCATATTGTGTGAAAGCAATCTTTCAAAGTACTTTTGGGTAGAAGCAATTAATACTGCATGTTACATTTTTAATAGAGCTTTAATAAGACATGTTTTGAAAAAGACCCCCTATGAACTTTGAAAAAATAGAAAATCCAACATTGTATATTTTCATATTTTTAGATGCCGTTGTTTTATCTTGAATAATAGAAAATCTAACTTGATAAATTTGATAAAAAAATCTGATGAAGGGATTTTTCTTGATTATTCTTCTTCTAGTAAAGCATATAGAGTTTTTAACAAGAAAGCATTAGTAGTAGAAGAATCTATTCATGTTGCATTTGATGTATCTAATGATCTTCCATCAAAGGAGAGAAAGGTAGTTGATGATGCAGGTGAAATTGAAGATCAAGTAAAGAAGCTCACCTTGGAGGAAAAAGAAGACTCAATAATCCAAGTAGATCAAGAGGAGGTAAATAATACTATTCATCATAAAGAGCCTCAAGCTAATCATGGATTAGAAAAAGATTGAAGGTATGTACATAGTCATCCTAAGGAATTTATTATTGGTGATCCTTCACATGGTGTTAGGACTAGATCTTTATTTAGAGATGCATGTAATAACTTAGCATTTATTTCTCATATTAAACCTAAATGTTATGATGATGCTAATAATGATGTAGATTGGATTAATGCAATGCATGAAGAGCTGAATCAATTTGAAAGAAATAATGTATGAACTTTAGTAGATTGACCTCATGACCATCCAATTATTAGAACTAAATGAATATTTAAAAATAAATTGGATGAGCATGGTAATATAGTTAGAAATAAAGCAAGACTAGTAGCTAAAGGATAAAATTAGAAAGAAGGAATTAATTTTGATGAAACTTATGCTCATATTGCTAGACTAGAAACTATTAGATTACTTCGTGCTTTTGCATACTTCATGAATTTCAAGTTATATCAAATGGATGTGAAAAGTACTTTTCTTAATAGATATATTGCTGAACAGGTATTTGTTGAACAACCATCCGGATTTGAAAATCACTTATTTTCAAACCATGTGTTTAAATTGAACAAAGCTTTGTATGGTTTGAAACAAGCTCCTCAGGCATGGTATGATAGATTGAGCAAATTTTTGATTAGTAATAAATTTATTAGAAAAAATATTGATACAACTTTGTTTATTAAAAGAAAAAATGATGATATGCTTATTATTCAAATTTATGTTGATGATATCATTTTCGGTGCTACTAATGAATCATTGTGTCAAGACTTTGCTAAGCTTATGCAGGAAGAGTTTGAGATAAAAATGTTGGGAGAATTGAACTATTTTCTCAAATTACAAATCAAGCAAAGTAATGAAGGGATCTTCATTTGCCAAACTAAGTACATTAAAGAAATTCTGAAGAAATTTGGTATGGAGACCTCAAAGTGTATCGGTATCCCTATAAGCTTTTCTTGTAGACTAGATTCTAGTGGTACTGATAAGAATGTTGATATGAAATTGTATAGAGTCATGATAAGATCTTTACTTTATCTAACTGCTCGTAGACCTGATATTCTATTTAGTGTTTGTATATGTACTAGATATTAAGCTAACCCTAAGGAATCACATTTATTTGCTATTAAAAGAATTTTTATGTATTTGAATGGCACTAGAAACTTAGGATTATGTTATGATAAATAATCTAGCATTGACTTAATAGGTTACACATATTCAGCTTTGTAAGTTGTAAACTAGATAGAAAATCAACTAGCAAAACTTGCCAATTTTTAGGTGTTAACTTAACCTCATGGTTTAGCAAGAAACAAACTTCAGTAGCACTATTCACAGCCAAGGCTGAGGACATTGCAGCTGAAAGTTATTGTGCTCAAATTCTATGGATTAAGCAATAACTAAAAGATTATGGCATCAAACTTAATGGCATACCCATAAAATGTGATAACACTAGTGCAATTAATCTAACTAAGAATCCTATCCAACACTCTAGAACAAAACATATAGAGATTAGATATCATTTAATTAGATATCATTTTAATAATGGAGATGTTGTGCTTGAGCATGTATGTACTGATAAACAACTCGCTGATATTTTTACAAAGCCTCTTGATGAGTATAAGTTTTGTGAAATTAGAAAGGAGCTTGGCATGCTTGACCCTTCTATCTAGTGAGTTATTATGCTTGATAGATTTTTATATTCTCTTATGTTTGTGATTTTTGCATGAAACTTGATCCATATGAAACTCCACTGACTTGCCTTCATTGCATTTTGATCATTGAAATATTGGAATCTTTTGTTGCCATCCCCCATTGGATGACCAACTTGCCCATTGGACGTCCACTTTAGGAAGTGAATGACCAAAGAGCAAAAGTTGGACATCCACTTTCATGTTGGACGACCAACTTGTGATGTTGGAAGTCCAATTGGATGACCAACAACATGTTGGATGGCTGGGTAAAGTTTTCATGCTGAAATCCATTCTCCTTCCTTCCCATTTCAGCCATACTCCAAACCTTCAAGCCTCTTCCAAGCTTCTAAACTCCATTTCTAACCTTCTTCTTCCTAGATCTTTCCTATCTATACCGTGAATCATGGCACCAAAGATAAGATTTGCTTTTGGTGCTTCTTCTTCCCGAGGTCGTGGAGAAGGTTCCCCCTCTCGAACTTATAGTTTTCTGTTCATGGTAAGTAGATCTGTTGCCTATGGTAGACTAGTAGATTTTAAATTCTTAGCTAATGAAAATTTTCATATTAGTGGATTAATAGAAAGTCAAGGTTGAGGTTATTTGCTTAAGACAAAAGTACCAATTTATGCTGATCTTGTTAGGGAATTTTACCATAATATTAGTTTTGATGGTGGTAACGTTTTTGGATGATCTAAAAGAATTAATAGAATAAGCTAGTCTAGATGACAAGACTTTGTCAATAAAGTTAGGGTTCATACTAGTACAATATGTAACACCGCACCTAGTTTAGATTGTGCTTTAACATACTTTAAACTAATAAAAATACGCCAGCTCCAGGAGTAGAATATCTTATGAGTTATTTTTTTGATCGAGGTTTTGATTTGGCATACGCGGCCTGTACTCTCTATCGACGTACCATGATCTCAGAATACGATAGTGCCTAAGAGAGACGGATCGTAGTATGATAGATTAGATCCTTAACCTTCAATTATTAGATAGTTTATACTCTAAGCGGATGTGTCGTGATCTTCTGATACGGTACATGCCTGATAAGAGATAAATTATTCTAATTTTAAATTTACAAAAATTATTACTATTGCAACATTAAAAAAAAGAAGATAAAACATGTTTGCATGGTGGATTCAGATTTATGGGTTGCTTCTCTTACTGTTTGAATTTCGTTAATTAATTAGTTGTTATATTTTAATAACCACTATTCTTAATATAATCCTTTGCAGATAAATTTTCTTTTTCTTTTTTGTGAAATAATTGCCCTTGATCTTCGAGGATATGATCCCGATTCATCACTAGTTATAGTAGTGAGTAGGTTTTATTTTTGACTGCCAACGACAACGATCAGATAGTTTATCACCATGGACCACAAGATTAATAATTCTTTGTGAATGTCAAATTTTGGTTAATGCAACAGTATCTACTTGTCTCATCAATGAAATAAAAAGATAAACTCAATAGGTTAATAGTTCTATCAGGTCCCCAAATCGACATCTGATTCGGATGATCGTGATATGACAGCATGCCCTTAGAATAAAACCAATGCAAAGCATATTAATCTACAACAATACTCACAACCAGGTCATATCATCAAATCAAATACATCGAATATATTCTCAATATTAGAGTATGTGGAATTAAAGTCATCAAATGTATACAAATAATAGAAACTCTCTAATTTTTGTCTTAAGGACTGCAGCTCCTCAATGGATGATCCACATCCTGATCCCCTCCACCTGCACCTGCAACTCATTACATCAACTCCAAACAGTTGGTCCATTCGAAGATATTCCCAATTACCTTTTCATTCCAGAGTTTAAAGCTTTCTAATAAGGGATTTCATAGTGGAACCCTACACTTGCTTCTCCCAAGCATTAAGAACCACAGACCAAGACTCCTGATATTCACATCAAAAGTCTTCAAAGTGAAGTAGTCTAGGTCCTCGCCTTTAGGCTCCTGTGTTAATAAGGATTGGACAGTGATCTAACCTAATCCTAGGGAGGTGCTTCACTTCAGCCTCAGGAAATAATCCCATCCATTTATCATTTGCCAAAGGCTCTATGAAAGCTCTCTTAGATTTGAGTCATTCCTTCTTTCGTTATTATGCTATGCAAATCCCCAAAAAACCCAAATCACAAATTAACAACAGTCGACTGCATGAAACTTGGATCTATTCATTAGTTGCATCTATATTGAGATCATTCCATGCATACATTGGCTGCTAGCAAAGATAAAATCAATGTCCCCTAACCCGTTTCACCATAAGATAAAATTAACAAGGCTGCTTGCAAAGACAAAATCAATGTCTCATGCCCATGGTACAAGTGAGTTCCGAGACTTTGAGTTGATTTGAGACCAACACTTTTTAACAAATTGAGGCAAGTTTGCAAACTTGGAATAGTGGGTTTATTTACATGTGAACTGATGGAAAGGTCGGGATTTGGTCCAAATTCCAGATGTGTCAAATACTTCAGCTTATATCAACATGACAATCTGTTCTTGTTCGTAAGTCATATGTTGAAGCATGGTCATAGGTAGTCGATTGCTAAAATACGGTGAGTTAAGTAAACAATGAGAAATAATGAGAAAAAGAGGGCATCTGGATTTGCCTACTGAAAGCTTAGCTAGTCACAAGCATAATCGTAGCATCAATTATGCTTGCGAGCCATTGGAGGGAGTATTGCCCGAGCGATATGATGTTTTCCTTCCATAGGTGTAAACATGACTATAATTAGTGCTGATGGGGCCAATTAACCACATAGGCAATGGTGATCACATTGCAATGGTGATCACACTCATTCTGGCCTTGACCCATAGGCGTCAGGCCATTGCCCCCGGTATGATGGCATCGGATTGGCTACTCAGTCAGACCATCTCCACCGCAGGGCCACATCCATGTGCATGATCCCAAATGACCTCCGCTTCCTAAAACAAAAGCAAGGAATCTTTGGATGAGTACTGATTCATCACCAACACCCAGTTTCGTAATCCCTCTGACAAGAGACAGAAGATTATTAGAGAGGTAAGGAATGGGAAAAGAGCTGAGGACAAGTGGGTCCAACACCTCTCAAACTCCACTACATATTTGCCAACATCCCTCATGTTGGGCCTGGTGTGGTGCTATCAAGGCCCAGGTGGGCTAACTTGTATTGGGCTGGGTTTGAGTCCAAGGGTTGAGATTAAATCAAGTCACGGGTGTACACGGGCTTGGGGATTAGTTTAATCTCATTGGTTTAGTCCATGGGAGTTTTTTGTTGAGTCTGGGCCTGGCCCACTTCGTGGATGTATTTAAACTCTAGTCTCTAGGGTTTGGATGGAATAGAGAATAGATTCTTTTCTCCCAAAAATTCCCTTCTCTCATCATAGGGCGGCAGCCCTTTCTTTCTCCTCCCCATCTTCCTCCTTTTCAAGAAGTAAACCTAACAGGATTAGAAATCCTTAGTTCTAGTTCTTGTTGAACGGGGAATCCCATTGCTATTCATCAAGGTCTAAACCTAACAGGATTAGAAATCCTTAGTTCTAGTTCTTGTCCAACGGGAAATCCCATTGCTATTCATCAAGGTCTAAACCCTAACAAGTGGTATCAGAGCCAGGTTCAAGGAGTAATCTGGAGGCCTTCAAGGAGTTGAAATAATTTCAACAAATCTCGTCAAGGTACTTCTCTATTTTATAAAATTTATTTTTATGCTATTTTTGAAATTGGCCATGGGGAGTAGCATAAAAATAGAGGTTGAGAAGTTTGATGGGAAGGGAAGTTTCTCCATGTGGAAAGTCCGGGTAGAGGACCTCCTTGTGCAGCAGGGTTTAGATTTGGCTTTGGAGGAAAGGCCAGATGGGATGACAGACAAGCAGTGGATTTTATTGGAGAAGAAGACATGTTCAATGATCAGGGGCTGTCTGGCGGATTCAGTCCTCTATTCAGTGCTGGAGGAGAAGACCCCGAAGGGACTCTGGACGAAGTTGCACACCCTCTATATGGGAAAGAATATGTGCAACAAGTTGATGTTGAAGAAGCGCCTCTACAACCTTCGGATGTCAGAAGGTGGAGATGTGCTGGGTCACATCCAGATATTCGACCAGATGAGCAATGAACTTCTGAATGTTGGGGTCAAGATGGAGGAAGAAGATAAAGCACTTCTGCTTTTATGTTCAATGCCCACGTCTTATGACTCATTGGTCACAACACTGCTCTATGGGAAGGAGACATTAATTTATGAAGATATTATCTCGGTGCTTCAGACGAATGAGCAGAGGGAGAAGATGACCAAGGAAGCTGTTCCCCAGGAGGGTCTATCAGTTGGGGAAAGGATAGGCAGAGGTAGGGGCAGGGACAGAAGTAAGTCTGGAGGACGATCAAAGTCCAGGAAAGGCAAGAGAGAGTTGAAGTGCTATAAGTGTGGAGAGGTAGGACATTTTAAGAAGAATTGTCCTAAGTGAAAAAAACAGAAGGGAGAAAAAGGAGGATCTGAGTCAGTGAGTACAGTTGCAGATCAGGAGTTGGAGGATGATCTCTTGGTTGTATCAGATGATCACAGGCACAGCACAGAGATGTGGACCTTGGATTCAGCCTGTTCTCATCATTACACTCCCAACCGGTCGTGGTTCAGTACTTACACAGAGGTTGAGGAGGGAAATGTGACTCTTGGAGATAATCACCCTTGCAAGGTGGCAGGTATTGGCACAGTGAGGGTGAGGATGTTTGATGGTATGGTGCGCACTCTTATCAGTGTGAAGCATGTTCCAGAACTCAAGAAGAATCTGGTATCACTGGGGTACTTGGAGCGGACTGGATACAGCTTCAGCAGTCATGCCAGGAGTGGAGTTCTGAACATCTCCAATGGAGCCATGGTGGTGATGAGAGGGAGGAGGCTGGAAAATAATCTATACAAGATGGAGGGCTCTGTGATGACTATGAAATCTAAGGTGGCAGCTGTGGAGCAAGATCCCCGGGATGTGTACAGGATGTGGCATTACCGCCTGGGCCACATGGGAGACAAGGGGATGAAAGAACTGAGCAAGAGAGGTCTGCTTCCAGACTTGAGTAGCGGAGATATGGAGATCTGTGAGCCTTGTCAGATGGGAAAGCAGAGGAGAGTATAGTTCTCAGTCAGCACAGCTAGGAGTGCTGAACCCCTGGAGTTAGTACACACAGATGTCTGGGAACCAGCCCCAGTTTCTGCAAGGAATGGGGCCAGATACTTTATGACCCTGATAGATGATTTCTCAAGGAAGCTGTGGATCTACTTTATGAAGGAGAAATCAGAGGTCTTCACCAAGTTCAAAATCTGGAAGGCTGAGGTGGAGAAGGAGCAGGGTAAAAGTGTGAGTGTCTGAGGTCTGATAATGGCGGGGAATACACCAGCAGGGAGTTCCAGATTTTTTGTGAGGAGTGGGGCATCAGAAGGCACTTCTCGGTGATGGGAACTCCTCAACAGAATGGGGTGGCTGAGAGGATGAACAGAACACTATTGGAAAAGGCAAGATGCTTAAGGCTGCAGGCAGGGCTTCCAAAGATGTTCTGGGTTGACGCAGTAGATGCAGCTAGCTACTTGGTCAATCGGTCACCGCACACCAGGTTAGATGGAGACATTCCAGAGGAGATATGGTCTGGAAGGAAGACAAGCCTAAACCATCTAAGGGTGTTTGGATGCACAGCATATGTGCATGTTGGAGCTGGGGAGCGGAGTAAGTTGGATCCAGGTCTAAGAAGATGGTGTTCCTAGGCTACCCGCGAGGAGTCAAGGGGTATCGGCTATGGGACCCCTTGGAGAAGAAGGTTGTCATCAGCAGAGATGTAACCTTTGATGAGAGCTCAATCCTCCAGAATAGAAGTGGCATGGATGCACAGCAGGGACTACAGGAGGTAGAACACGGTAACACTAGTCAGATAACCTCCTATACAGTTGTGCCATTTGCTAGTGGACCAGGAGGATTTGAGATTCAGGTGGAGAGGACTGACAGAGGGGGTAGAAGCCAGGGAGTTCAGCAGGATGCAGCTGAACAGGGGACTGATACTGGGATCGCACAGCAAAGGCCCAGGAGGAACGTGCGACCACCAGTTCGATACGGCTTCGAGGATTCGTTGTCATATGCCCTGGTGACAGCAAATGGAGACCCTTTCACCTATGAAGAGGCTATGGAAAGTCAGGATAGAGATAGGTGGATCCATGCTATGGCAGAGGAAATGCAGTCTCTTCACAGAAATAATACGTGGCAGGTGGTCCAGCTGCCACAAGGAAAGAAACCCATTGGTTGTAAATGGGTTTATCAGCGCAAGGAAGGAGCTTCAGAACAAGAGGGTATCAGGTATAAGGCAAGACTAGTGGCCAAAGGATACTCTCAGAAAGAAGGCATCGATTATGGTGAGATATTTTCTCCAGTTGTCAGGCACACTTCCATCAGACTATTATTGAGTATTGTAGCAGCTCAGGACTTGGAGCTGGAGCAGATGGATGTGAAGACAGCATTCCTCCATGGTCATTTGGAGGAGAGCATCTACATGGAGCAGCCACCAGGGTTTAGAGAACCAAGATCAGATGGGAAAGTCTGTTTGCTGAAGAAATCTCTGTATGGGCTGAAGCAGTCGCCGAGGCAGTGGTACAAGAGATTTGACACTTATGTTAGGAGCATTGGACTTTCCAGGTGTGAGTATGATTCTTGTGTGTATGTTAAATCTCTGGATGATGGGTCTAGGATGTACTTACTCTTGTATGTAGATGACATGCTGATAGCATGCAAGAGTGAGAAGGCTGTACAAGAACTGAAGATAGCTTTGTCTCGGGAGTTTGAGATGAAGGATCTGGGGCCAGCCAGGAAGATCCTAGGGATGGAAATCATCAGAGATAGATCCAAAGGTGTGCTGCATCTGAGTCAGGGTGGCTACATTAAAAAGATTCTGGAGCGATATGGGATGAAGGATGCCAAACCGATAGCACTACCTTTGGCAGCACATTTTTCCTTATCGAAGACCATGTCACCACAGACTGAGGTGGAGGCTCAGGAGATGGAGAAGGTACCATATGCTTCTGGTGTTGGGAGCCTTATGTATGCCATGGTATGTTGTAGGCCAGACATAGCCCATGCAGTGAGCCAGGTGAGCAGGTTCATGGCGCAGCCTGGTAGGGAGCACTGGCGAGCACTGAAGGGAATCTTCAGGTACTTGGTAGGTACAGTTGGGGTTGGTATTTGCTATGGATAGCAAGAAGATACTGAGAGATCCAACTTATCCAAGGAGGCTCGTGGGCAGTTATATGGGTATGTGGATGCAGACTTTGGTGGAGATGTGGACACTAGGAGATCCACAACAGGCTTTGTGTTCAGCCTGTTGGTGGTCCAGTATCGTGGAGATCATGTCTGCAGCCCATCACAGCCTTATCTACCATGGAGGCAGAATACATAGGTATCACAGAGGCAGCAAAGGAAGCTCTTTGGCTGAAGGGCTTGATGCTGGAGATGGGACTTGATCAGAAGGTTGTCCAGGTGCATAGTGACAGCCAGAGTGCTCTGATGCTTGCGCAGAATGCAGTCTATCATGCCAGGACGAAGCACATTGACCTCAGATACCACAAGATCAGAGAGCTGGTGGAAGATGGTGAGGTGGAGCTGGTGAAGGTATACACCAAAGAAAATCCAGCAGATGCACTGACTAAGGTTCTTCCACGGGACAGTTTTCAAAAGTGTATTTCGTTGTTAAAGCTGATGGACACAGTGGACGTGCTGAGGCCTTGAAAGCACCAAGGTGGAGATTGTTGGGCCTGGTGTGGTGCTATCAAGGCCCAGGTGGGCTAACTTGTATTGGGCTGGGTTTGAGTCCAAGGGTTGAGATTAAATCAAGTCACGGGTGTACACGGGCTTGGGGATTAGTTTAATCTCATTGGTTTAGTCCATGGGAGTTTTTTGTTGAGTCTGGGCCTGGCCCACTTCGTGGATGTATTTAAACTCTAGTCTCTAGGGTTTGGATGGAATAGAGAACAGATTCTTTTCTCCCAAAAATTCCTTTCTCTCATCATAGGGCGGCAGCCCTTTCTTTCTCCTCCCCATCTTCCTCCTTTTCAAGAAGTAAACTTAACAGGATTAGAAATCCTTAGTTCTAGTTCTTGTTGAACGGGGAATCCCATTGCTATTCATCAAGGTCTAAACCTAACAGGATTAGAAATCCTTAGTTCTAGTTCTTGTCCAACGGGGAATCCCATTGCTATTCATCAAGGTCTAAACCCTAACACCTCATTCCTTCACGAAGCCATCCACCTCTCCTCTAAGATTCGTCTTGGTGGTGAGGAGAGGTCGGGAGAGATGCTGGGTATGTTCAGTGGCGAGGTGGTGGAGGCGACTCCAACGCCAACCAGTCCCCCTTTTGCCCGAGATCTTGGTAACCTTTTGTAGCAGCACCACTCCTAGCTTCCCCAGCTCCGAACGCTCATTCCCGACTCCTGACTTCATCCTAGCTGCCCGACTCCAACGCTTCAGGCCGTCGACACCGACTTCATCCCAACTCTCTCTCTCTCGGCTGCCTCCTGAGTCCCAGCTTCAGCTCTTGACTCCGTGGAATCCTGACAGTGTCCAGTCTTCTCTCAGCTCCTAGCCAACGCCAGCCCCGTTTGCCGATGCCATGCGCCCTCAGGCTCTAGTTCCCTATGCTGACTCCACGTCCTCGGGCATGGATAGCTCCTAGCAACCATCACCGACTCCCAATGGCACTGCCTCGAGCTCCTAACTCCAGCTTCCCCAATAGCTATCCCTAGTCCCTGCTCTCGGTCTTCCCCGATGGCAAACCCAACTTCAGAATCCATCAAAGGCTTTCGACCCTAGGCTTTGGGTGTCCTTGCCGACTCCAGCCCGATCGTCATCGACTCCCTGCTGCTCTTGGTCATCTAGACTCCACGTCTTCCGGCTCCAAATCCATCTTGACTCGAAGTCGTCGGACTCAGCTCTGTCCCCATCCCTTGTTTCGGACACGGCCTCTCATGTCGGCCTCGGCCTCCAGAGTTGGCGTCTTCTATTTGACCTCCGGAGTCGGCCTCGGCCTTCCGTATTAACCTATACTCCTACTCGGCCTCCTCATTGGCATCGGCCTTAGCCTGTCGGGTTCTGCTCTCAAATCCAGCTCTCTCTTCATCCAGCCACCTCCTGACTCAGCCCCAGATGGCACAGGCTCTATCCCCCATGGCTTCCATGGGACATGCAGCAACCCAAAGTTGTGGAGTCATATGCATAGGGGTGGGGACCACTCCTCTCCTTCTCCATGCAGCAATTCAAGGACGTGGAGTCACACGCATGGAGTCACCCTTCCTGGAGTTACATGCATCAGCCCAAAAGCTACATGCATCCGAAAGTAACTCCTATCTAATGGTGGTGGTCACCCTTCATGCGGCCTCCCGAGTAGGACCCGGCTCGGCCACTCCAGTAGTGCCCCAGCGGCCACATTGTAGCCCATATGCCCAACTCCACCACTGTTTGCACAGAACAACAAAAGGATGGCATGAGGGACACATCTAAAACTTTGATAGATAGGTACTTGGATAATGCTCAAGAGGAAATGCTTGGAGTGGGAGTAATAGCATTTAGAATCTCATTTCATAAACTTTTCCCATTCACTTAAACTCAATACATATTGACCTATTTATAGACATAGAAAGTGCCTATTGAGCTTCTCTCATAAATACATCATAATGTAACCTTTTAGTCTTTCCATGTGACTCTTCGTTTTCATAACTGACTCTTCATTCTTCTAGATATCTCTTAGACTTCCACACTCATTAATGTCACATAGAAAATACAAAAGACACTTAGACTCCACACTCATTTATTACAAATTAATTCCAACATCTCCCCTTAATTTATAATTTTTCATAATATCTTCAATTACTGATTTGAACTGCAACCAGAAGAAAAATCTCTTATGGCACATGCTCTTCTCTTTGATGTATGATGTGGATATCTTGTATCTACTTCAATCACTCTTTCTTCATCTTCTATGATAACTCTTTTTTTTATTGTCTGCTTCAACTCATGTAATTCTTTCATTACATCTTCATATTTGTTCTTCAACTCTTCATAGGCTTCATGCATATTTTGCGTTGATAGCTTGATAGCTTCAATTTCCTGAAAATGCACATCTTTCACAGTAATATTATAAGTATTTTTCAAATAGATAATTGCTTGTAATGCTGCAGTATTTTCTGCTTCCTTCTTTGACAAAGTAACATGACCATCGATCATAAAACTTTTACTTATATCTTCAAAAATAACTGTTGCCACGAAACTTGAAGAATGATCTGGTCCAAACTTTTCACTTGTATACCTTGCAGGAGAAAAATTTAGTTTTTCAAGCATTTCTTTGAGCATTACCTTATATGGCGCAACCACAACTATTACCTTCTCATCCTCCATTTTGCACAACCTCTGAAGACCACTCTTGTCTTCTTTCCTTTTGCAAAGTCCCTCTTATCTTGGACTTGCACACTTCTCAACGGATTCCTTTTGATCCGGAGACTTATCACCTTGCTGGAGGATATAGATCACGGCTTCACGAGCAACTCTTGTACGAGCACCTTCTGCACTCGGAGCTTTCTCTAGCTCTGCAACTGCTCCTTGACTCTTTGGCTCTGTGGTTTGCTTCAGGATCTACCAGGCTCTTTGGCTCTTTGGCTCTGTAGCTCTCTACTTCATGCCACTTTTTTTTTGTGGGATCGACCTAGCTCTGATACCAATTGTAGGATAAAAAATAAAACTTTGATAGATAGGTACTTGGATAATGCTCAAGAGGAAATGCTTGGAGTGGGAGTAATAGCATTTAGAATCTCATTTCATAAACTTTTCCCACTCACTTAAACTCAATACATATTGACCTATTTATAGACATAGAAAGTGCCTATTGAGCTTCTCTCATAAATACATCATAATGTAACCTTTTAGTCTTTCCATGTGACTCTTTGTTTTCATAACTGACTCTTCATTCTTCTAGATATCTCTTAGACTTCCACACTCATTAATGTCACATAGAAAATACAAAAGATACTTAGACTTCCACACTCATTTATTACAAATTAATTCCAACAATCTAGACTCCATGTCTTCCGGCTCCAAATCCATCTTGACTCGAAGTCGTCGGACTCAGCTCTGTCCCCATCCCTTGTTTCGGACACGGCCTCTCATGTCGGCCTCAGCCTCCAGAGTTGGCGTCTTCTATTTGACCTCCGGAGTCGGCCTCGGCCTTCCGTATTAACCTATACTCCTACTCGGCCTCCTCATCGGCATCGGCCTTAGCCTGTCGGGTTCTGCTCTCAAATCCAGCTCTCTCTTCATCCAGCCACCTCCTGACTCAGCCCCAGATGGCACAGGCTCTATCCCCCATGGCTTCCATGGGACATGCAGCAACCCAAAGTTGTGGAGTCATATGCATAGGGGTGGGGACCACTCCTCTCCTTCTCCATGCAGCAATTCAAGGACGTGGAGTCACATGCATGGAGTCACCCTTCCTGGAGTTACATGCATCAGCCCAAAAGCTACATGCATTCGAAAGTAACTCCTATCTAATGGTGGTGGTCACCCTTCATGCGACCTCCCGAGTAGGACCCGGCTCGGCCACTCCAGTAGTGCCCCAACAGCCACATTGTAGCCCATATGCCCAACTCCACCACTGTTTGCACAGGACAACAGAAGGATGGCATGAGGGACACATCTGGCAAGCACCATAATGGCTGCTCAAGCAGTACCTACCAACTCTGCCATGGCCTCCCTCGCCTGACGTGACTTGGCCCACTAACCAGCTATGCAGTCACCCACATTTGACGGAACATGACCTGCAGCTCTACCATGCTACCAAGGAAGCAAGCCTTATTAATGCTTCCCTTATCATAAATGCTCTAACAAGTAATCATGCCCCAAGTTTGACAAGGCTCCAAGGATCAATAAAAAGAGGTAAAAGGAACCCCCGACCAGGCAACTCAACCATAACAACTCACAACCACTCATTAACGCTCATACGCACTCGTAGAGAGCATCTCTCTAAGCCTCTATCTCTTTCGAGCTCCCTCAAGCTCACGACTATTGTTCAGGTTACTGATTTGAGTATCGGAGGGTCTCCATCGAAATCTTTAGTCCTTAAAACTTTTTGCAGGCTTCCGATCGAGTGAAACCCACTGGAGGATCCTCGATACACCGAAGAAGGCAACCGAATGCTCGTGGATGTTCGAGAAGGGTGATTTGACTACAACAAGTGCATATATCAAAGTGTTAGATTCAATACACTACAAGAGTATTTGATTTTAGTGACACCAAAAAATATCATCGCTAAATAGCGACGCAAAAAAATTTAATGATAACTTAACAATGAATTAGTGACGATCAAAATTAGCGACGCAAATATCATCGCTAAGTAGTCGCTAATTAGCGATGCAAAAAATCTGCATCAGTAATTAGTGATGCAAATACGTCATCGCTAATTAGCGACGCTCGTGCACATTCCAACGACACATATGGGTATTGCTAATTAGCGATGCACTGCCATGCATCATTGATCAGCGATTTGCATAGGTGCGCATGACACAGCAATGCGCACGTCGGATTAGCGATGCGCAATGGCGCATCACTGGTCCGCTTGCCTCCACCCATGGGCACACGGCCATTGGGACACGCGTAAGCTAGCGCATCGCTAATCCGGCATGCACTCGACCTGCGTAGGGCTGCATGCCCTCTCCCCCCACCCCTTACGTTGGCCCCCCATCGGCTCTCAGCCCGCCCGGCACCACGTCAGACCTCGGCTCCCCTCTTCGTCCCCGGCCGCTATAGCCCCACTCCTCACCTCAGATCCCTCTTCTCCCCCAGCCCCAGCCCTTGGCCCCCGGCCCCCGCCTTTGCTCCCGAGCCCCGGCCCTCGCCCTTGGTTGTTGACTTTTATTTTCTTGTCATTTGATGTCTTTTACCATGGATTTGTACCGATAGAAATGGGCTTTTCTTTGTCTTTTGGTGTTTGTTGTGAGTTTTAGGACAAGAAGGAAGGACAGGTTGTCGAGCAAGCTGGGACTGATGAAATTGACGTCCATGGTGATACTGGAAGGGCAGAGGATGATGCAGTGGTGGAGATTGATGTGGAGTTCAGGCCGATAGATCATCCTCTGGAGCCTCTAGGCGAGGACCCACCTGCCAAATGGCCAATGCCCGATTCTTCCTTTCTGAATGTGAGTGGCTTACATTCCAAATAGAGACCTTTTCTTGCTATATTTGTCTCTATTTCTCTGCAAAATTGACTGATTACTGGTGTGATGAGATGTTGTTCACCCGTATGCATTAGAGATTGCAATTATTTAGAATTTTTTTAATGGACTTAGTTTGAAATTTTGGCAGGTTATGGATTATATGGCTATCTCAAATGATATTAGGATTAATGTATGTTGATAATCTTTCAGATGATGATGCTGATAGTGATAGATATGAAACTGTCAAGCATATTCTTGAAAATTTTAACCCCAATATTAGATTGTGATCTAGCTTTTACTTAATGATCATGATTTTGATACTCAAAAAGAAAAGTCTTTTGTGTTGGCCTTTACTTAATAAGGGGATCTGGAATTGAATGTATGCTTAAATTATGATATCACTATAAGAAAAATGACTTTTGCCTATGATTTTTGCACCTACAAATTTAAAATAGTAGGCAAAAGATATCTTTTCCTATGACTTTTAAAAATCCTAGGTAAAGATTGGATATCAAAAAGGTTAGAGCCTTTCGCTACAATTTTCAAAAAATCATAGGGAAAGGTGTAGACCTTTCCCTAGGATTTTTGTGAAAATCGTAGGGAAAGGGTTTTCCCTATGATATTTGTGAAAATCGTAGGAAATTTTTTTTATCAACAAATTTTTGGAGGCAAAATCACCCATCAATAATTTTTTGGAAAAGTCTTTCGAAAATCGTAGGGAAAGGCTACAAAAATCGTAGGGAAAGGCGAAAGTCTTTCGAAAATCGTAGGGAAAGGTCTACAGCCTTTCCCTACTATTTTCACAAAAATCGTAGGAAAAACCCTTTCCCTACGATTTTCAAAAAAATCGTAAGGAAAGGTCTACAGCCTTTCCCTACGATTTTTTGAAAATCGTAGGGAAAGACTTTTTCTTGATCAACAAATTTTGGAAGGAAAAATCACCCGCCAATATTTTTTTTTGAAAAAGTCTTTCCCTACGATTTTCGTGGAAAGGCTGTAGACATTTTCCTATGATTTTTGTGAAAATCGAAGGGAAAACCCTTTACCTACGATTTTTACAAAAATCGTAGGGAAAGGCTCCTGTAATATTTTTTTCATTATAAACTTTTCCATACGATACTCATGAAAATCGTAGGGAAAGACTGTAGACCTTTACCTATGATCATTATGAAAATCATAGGGAAACCCTTTCCCTACGATCTTTATGAAAATCGTAGGAAAAAGTTGTAGACCTTTCCCAAAAATGCTATCCTTTCTCTACGATTTTCATGAAAATCATAGGGAAAAACCTTTCCCTACGATTTTCACAAAAATCGTAGGGAAATGCTGTACACCTTTCCCTACGATTTGCACAAAAATTGTAGGAAAAGGTTGTATACCTTTCCCTACGATCTTCATGAAAATCGTAGGGAAACCATTTCCCTACTATTTTCACAAAAATTGTAGGAAAAGGCTATAGACCTTTACCTATGATAAAATAAAAATCGCAGGCAAAAATTTCCTTTGCCTACGACATTCATGAAAATCATAGGCAAAGGTCCGAAGGAAAAGCTCCCTAAACCTTACCCCCTTGAAAAATTCTTTATGCATCGGACTTCAGTGCACAAAGCGCGCATAGGGCGCATGCATTGGCCGCGCGCCAATGTGAGCGCGCATGCAGAGGGCACTGCGGCCCAATGGATCATGGCATGCGCACATGCATGGTACACCGTGGCCCAATGGGCCATGGCACGCGCGCTCGGATGGACGCACGGCCAATGGCCGTGCCCGGTGCATGCTTTGTGCACCAGAATCTGGTGCACAAAGACTTTTCCTATCCCATGATGGTCTTTTTCAATTCTTCACAGCTTCCCTCATTCCGCCTCCCTTCGTCTGTGAGCTCCCAATCCGGAGCTTACCTGATCCTTCTCTAATGAAGGACTTAGGCCAAAGCTTCGCCAAAGCCCCAACGCCCGTAAGCTACCAATTGGTCTCCCAAGATCTTTTCTTTCTTCCCCCTCTTTCCTCCACTCTTTCTTTCTCCGCCATCGCCGGAAACCCTAACCCCAATCTACCTCTGAATACTAATCCTAACCTCAACTTCAATCCAAACCCCACCGTTGTGACACTGCCGCCTCTATCGATTTTGACCTTTGCCCCTTCGTTTCGGCCCATGGGCGCTCCTCCCATGCCCCAGTACTTCATCCCAACGATTTTTCTATCTTTCCCTACGAAAAAAATCGTAGGCAAAAGTCATTTTTCTTGTAGTGTTTTGAGGCGCTATAAGAAAATATTGAAATAGCGATAAAAATTTAGCATGCATCATTGCATCCCTAAATTGCGACCACATTGCGATGCCTCCGCGACAACAAGAAATTATGACGCAATTAGCGATGCATTCGCGACTCAATAAATTAGATAATTAAAAAAATTAAAATTTTAATTTAGCGACGCAATAATGTGTTGCAATATTTTTAAATTTAATTTTTATAAATATAATTATAAAATAAAAATATTGCGATGCAAAATAGTGCGTCGCAATATTTTTAAAAAAATTAATTATGTTAAATAGTGACGCAATAGTGATGCAATAAACCAAAAAATTTAAAATATAATTTTTAATATAGCGACGCAAGTATTGCGTCGCAATTATTTGAAATAAAATTAATTTTTATAAAATATAATTATAAAATAAAAATATTGCGATGCACTCTAGTGCGTCGCAATTTTTTTTAAAAATTTAATTATATTAAATAGTGACGCAATAGCGATGCAATAAAATAGAAAATTAATAAAAATAATTTTTCATTTAGCGACGCAAGTATTGCGTCGCAATATTTTTAAAAAATAATTTTTTTAAAAAAATTAAAAATAAATATAAAATAAAAATATTGCGACGATTTTGGTGCGTCGCAATATTTTATAAAAATTTAATTATGTTAAATAGCGACACATTAGCGATGCAATAAATCAAAAAATTAAATAAATTAATTTTTAATTTAGTGACGCAAAAAATGTATCGCAAAGTTTTTGAAAAAAATAAATTTTATAAAATATAATTAAAAGATAAAAAAATTAAAAATAAAACATTACGATCGCAACGGTGTGAGATCGGTCGTTGCCGACCGCGATCGATTATGGCTTGGATCGATCGTAACCGTCGGATCGTCGCCGATCGGATCGATCACAACGGTGCGAGATCGGTCATCGCTGACCGTGATCGATCATGGCTTGGATCGATCGCAACCATCGGATCATCGCCAATCGGATCGATCGCAACGATGCGAGATCGATCGTCGCAGACCAGGATCGATCATGGCTTGGATCGATCGCAACCATCGGATCGTTACCGATCGGATCGATCACAACCGTGCAAGATCGGTCATCACCGATCGGATCGATCGCAACCGTCGGATCATCACCGATCGGATCAATCGCAAGGGTGCGAGATCGGTCGTCGCCGACCGTGATTGATCATGGCTTGAATTGATCGCGAAGGTGCGAGATCGGTCATCGCCGACCGCGATCGATCATGGCTTGGATCGATCCCAACCGTTGGATCGTCGCCGATTGGATCGATCGCAACGGTGCGAGATCGGTCATCGCCGATCGGGATCGATCATGTCTTGGATCGATCGCAACGGTGCAAGATCGATGGTCGCCGACCGGGATCGATCATGTCTTGATTGGATCGATCGCAACCATCGGATCGTCGCCGACTGGATCGATCGCAACGGTGCAAGATCGGTCATCGCCGACCAGGATCGATCATGGTTTGGAGCGATCGCAACAGTGCGAGATCGGTCGTCGCCAACCGGGATCGATCATGGCTTGGATCGATCGCAACAGTGCGAGATCGGTCGTCGCCGACCCACTACAAGCAAATTTAGCGACGCTAAAATGCGACCACTTTGCGACGCCTCTGTGACAACAAAATATTGCAACGGTCTTAGCGACGCATTAGCGACTCAATTAACCAAAAAATAAAAAAAAATTAATTTTTTATTTAGCGATGTAAATAATGCATCGCAATATTTTTAAATTAATTTTTTTATAAAATATAAATATCGGAAAAAAATATTGCGACGCAACACAGTGCGTCGCAATATTTTTAAAAGAATTAAATATGTTAAATAGTAACGCATTAGCGACGCAATAAACCAAAAAATTAGAAAAATTATTTTTAATTTAGTGACGAACCAATTGCATCGCAAAGAATTTAAATGAAATTAAATTTTATAATATAAATATTAGAAAAAATATTGCGATGCAAATCAGTGTGTCGCATTTTTAAAAAAATTAAATATATTAAATAGCGACGCGTTAGCGATGCAATAAACTAAAAAATTAAAAAAATTATTTTTAATTTAGCGATGCACAATTGCATTGCAAATAATTTAAATGAAATTAAATTTTATAAAGTATAAATATTAGAAAAAATATTGTGACGCAACTCAGTGCGTCGCAATGTTTTAAAAAAAATTAGATATATTAAATAGCGATGCATTAGCGACGCAATAAACCAAAAATTAGAAAAATTATTTTTTAATTTAACGACGCAATAACTGCATCACAATTATTTTAAATAAAATTAATTTTTATAAAGTATAAATATGAGAAAAAATAATTGCGACGTAACATAGTGCGTTGCAATGTTTTTAAAAAATTAATTATGTTAAATAGCGACGCGTTAGCAACGCAATAAACCAAAAAATTAATTAGGAAAATTATGTTTTAATTTAGCGATGCACTTGTTGCATCGTAATTATTATAAATAAAATTAATTTTTATATAATATAATTATCATATTAAAAAATTACGATGCAACCCTTTACATCGTAATGTTTTTAAAAAAATTAATTATGTTAAATAGCGATAGGTCCAAAATCGATCGTGACCGATCGGAATAAGAGCTTGGATCAATCGCAACCGTCGGATCGTCGCCGATCGGACCGATCGCCACGGTTCGGGATCGGTCGTGGCCGATCGGGATCAGGGCTTGGATCGATTGCAACCGTCGGATCGTCAGCGATCTCCGACCGATCGCATCGATCTAGGATCGGTCATGGCCGATCGGGATGAGGGCTTGGATCGATCGCAACCGTCGGATCATCGCCGATCGGACCGATCGCCACGGTCCGAGATCGGTCATGGCCGATCGGGATCATGGCTTGGATCGATCGCAACTGTCGGATTGTCGCCTATCGGATTGATCGCGATGGTCCGAGATCATTGATCGCTGACCGGGATCGATCAGGGCTTCGATTGATGGCAACCATCGGATCGACGCCGATCGGTGCGATCGCCACGGTCCGAGATTGGTCATGGATGATCGGGATCAGGGCTTGGATCGATGGCAACCGTCGGATCATTGCCGATCGGACCGATCGCCATGGTCCAAGATCAGTTGTGGCCGATCGGATCAGGGCTTGGTTCGATCGCAACCGTCGGTTCGTCAGCGATCTCGAACCGATCGCAACGGTCCAGGATCGGTCGTGGCCGATCGGGATCAGGGCTTGGATCCATCGCAATCGTCGGATCGTCGCCGATCGGATCGATCGCCGTGGTCCGAGATCGGTCATGGCGGATCAGGATCAGGGCTTGGAGCGATGGCAACCATCAGATCGATGCGATCGATCTGATCGCCACGGTCCTAGATCGGTCATGGACGATCGGGATCAGTGCTTGGATCGATCGCAACCGTCAGATCGCCAGCGATCTTGGACCGATCGCAACGGTCCGGGATCGGTCGTGGTGATCGGGATCAGGGCTTGGATCGATTGCAACCGTCGGATCGCCAGTGATCTTGGACCGATCGCAACAGTCCGGGATCGGTCGTGGCCGATCGGGATTAGGGCTTGGATCGATCGCAACCATCGGATCGTTGCCAATCGGACCGATCGCCACGGTCCGAGATCGATCATGGCCGATCGGGATCATGGCTTCGATCGATCGCAACCGTCGGATCGTCGCCGATCTCGGACAGATTGCAACGGTCCGAGATCGGTCATGGCCGATCGGGATCACGGCTTGGATCGATCGCAACCGTCGGATCGTCGCCGACCGGGATCGATCATGGCTTGGATCGATCGCAACCGTCGCATACTCGCCAACCGGGATCGATCATGGCTTGGATCGATCGCAACCATCGGATCGTCGCCGATTCGATCGATCGCCACGGTCCGAGATAGGTCGTCGCCGACCGGGATCGATCATGGCTTGGATCGATCGCAACCATCGGATCATCGCCGAACGGGATCGATCATGGCTTGGATCGATCGCAATCATCAGATTATCGCCGATCGGGATCGATCATGGCTTGGATCGATCGCAACCATCGGATCGTCGCCGATCCGATCGATCGCCACGGTCTGAGATAGGTCGTCGCCGACCGGGATCGATCATGGCTTGGATCGATCGCAACCGTCGGATCATCGCCGACCGGGATTGATCATGGCTTGGATCGATCGCAACCGTCGGATCGTCGCCGAACGGGATCGATCATGGCTTGGATCGATCGCAACCATCGGATTATCGCCAACCGGGATCGATCATGGCTTGGATCGATCACAACCGTCGGATCGTCACCGAACGGGATCGATCATGGCTTGGATCGATCGCAACCGTCGGATTATCGCCGATAGGGATCGATCATGGCTTGGATCGATCGCAACCGTCGGATCGTCGCCGATCCGATCGATCGCGATGGTCCGAGATAGGTCGATGCCGATCAGGATCGATCATGGCTTGGATCGATCGCAACCGTCGGATCGTCACCGATCCGATCGATCGCCACAGTCCAAGATAGGTCGATGCCGACCGGGATCGATCATGGCTTGGATCGATCGCAACCGTCGGATCGTCGCCGATCTGATCGATCGCGACGGTCCGAGATAGGTCGCCGATCGGGATCGATCATGGCTTGGATCGATCGCAACTGTCGGATCGTTGCCGATCCGATCGATCACCATGGTTCGAGATAAGTCGTCGCCGACCGGGATCGATCGTGGCTTGGATCGATCGCAACAGTCGGATCGTCGATGGATGATATCGATCATGGCTTGGATCAATCGCAACCGTCGGATTATCGCCGAACGAGATCGATCATGGCTTGGATCGATCGCAACCGTTGGATCGTCGCCGATCTAATTGATCGCGATGGTCCGAGATAGGTCATCGTAGATCGGGATCGATCATGGCTTGGATCGATCACAACCGTTGGATCATTTATAATTACTCAAAAAAAAAGTTATGAAAAGTTTAAAAAAAATATTAAACAATTATTGCGATGCCGTAGCGACGCATTTTAGAAGAAAAAATAAACAAATATTGCGACGCAATGTATGCGTCGCAATTATTTTTAGTAAATATAATTTTATTAGTATTAATAAAAAAAGAAATATAATATTGTGAAGCATAATTTGTGTCGCAATATTTTTTAAATAAATATATCTAATTAAAAATATTAAAAAATTATTGCGATGCAAAACGGCGTCGCAATTATTATCATTAATTATAAATATTATCATTTATAAATATTAAAAAATTATTGCGATACCGTAGCGACGCATTTTAGGAAAAAATAAACAAATATTGCGATGCAATGTATGCGTCGCAATTATTTTAAGTAAATATAAATTTTTTCATTATTAATAAATAAAATAAATATAATATTGCGACGCATATTTGTGTTGCAATATTTTTTAAATAAATATATCTAATTAAAAAAATTAAAAAAATTTAAAAATATTGCGACGTAAATTTGCGTCGCAATTATTATCATAAATTATAAATATTATCATTTATAAATATTTAAAAATTATTGCGACGCACTATTTGCGTCGCAATTATTGTAATAAGTTATTATTTTAATCAATTAAAATATTAAAAAAATATTGCGATGCCTTAGCGATGCAATTCCTAGAAAATAAAAATAATTTTCTTACCGGACATTGGCGCCAAGTTAGCGACGCATTAGCGACGCAATTATTTACGTCGCTATTTTAAAAAAAATTAAAATAAAGCCAAATTAACGATGGATTAGCGATGCATTAATGCGTCGCTAAAACATAATAAATTTTAAAAAAAATATTGCGACCAATTAGCGACGCAATTTATTGCGTTGCTAATTGCTTATATATACGCCGGCCTTCTCTTCTTCTTCTTCCCCATCTTGACCTAGCCGCCGCCCTCCCCAAAAAATTTCGGCTCCCACCTCGCTGCTCCGGCTCCCCCCCTCTGGTGCTCCGGCTCCCCGGCGTTCTCCTCCAACTCCGGCGTCTTCTCTCGACCAAGGTAAGCCCCCACACTCTCTAACAAAATTTTTTTTTTGTAATAATTTCCCTCCGGCCACGGCCAAGACCGTGGCCGTCTTCTCCGGCCACGGCCACTACCGTGCTCGGCAGTGGCCTGGCCACGGTGGCCAGGCCACTGTAAAATAAAAAAAAAACATTGGTAACGGGGGGGGGGGGGAAACCCCCCCCCCCCCCCCCCTTTTTTTCTTCTCCGGCCACGGCCTGGCCACGGTGGCCAGGCCACTGTCACAAAAAAAAAAAAATTTTACAGGGGGGTGGGGAAACCTTCCCCACCCCCATTTTGTCTTCTTCGGCCACGGCCGCTGCCGTGGCCGGAAGTGGTCTGGCCACGGTGGCCAGGCCACTGTCACAAAAAAAAAACTTTTGGTAACAGGGGAGGGGAACCCCCCCCCCCCCCCCCTTTTTTTCTTCTCCGGTCACGGCAGCGGCCGTGGCCGGACAAGGCGGCCACCGCCGCTGCCGTGGCCGGCAATGGCTTGGCCACGGTGGACAGGCCACTGTCACAAAAAAAAACATTTCGTAACGGGGGAAAACCCCCCCCCCCCTTTTTTTCTTCTCCGGCCACGGCAGTGGCCGCGGCCGAACAAGGAGGCCACGGCCGGTAGTGGCCTGGCCACGGTGGCCAGGCCACTGTCACAAAAAAAAAACTTTTGGTAACAAGGGGGGGGGGGGGGGGGGGAAACCCCCCGCCCCCCCCCCCTTTTTTTTCTTCTCCGGCCACGGCCGCTGCCGTGGCCGTCTTCTCCGGCCACGGCCGCTGCCATGGCCGTCTTCTCCGGCCACGGCCGCTGCCATGGCCGGCAGTGGCCTGGCCACGGTGGCCAGGCCACTGTCACAAAAAAAAAAAAAATTTCGTAACAGGGGGGGAACCCTCCCCCCCTTTTTTTCTTCTCCGGCCACGGCCGCTGCCGTGGCCGGCAGTGGCCAGGCCACTGCCGTGGCCGGCAATGGCCAGGCCACTGTCACAAAAAAAAAAAAAAACATTTCGTAACAGGGGGGGGGAACCCCCCCACCCCCCCCCCATTTTTTCCTTCTCCGGCCACGGCAATGGCCGCGGCCGGACAAGGCGGCCACGGCCACTGCCGTGGCCATCTTCTCCGGCAACGGCCGCTGCCATGGCCGGCAGTGGCCTGGCCATGGTGGCCAGGCCACTGTCACAAAAAAAAAACAAACTTTTGGTAACAGGGGGGGAAACCCCCCATTTTGTCTTCTCCGGCCATGGCCGTGGCCGCGGCCGGACAAGGCGGCCACGGCCGCTGCCGTGGCCGGCAGTGGCCTAGCCATGGCCACGGTGGCTAGGCCACTGTCACAAAAAAAAAAAAAAAATTTTGTAACAGGGGTGGGGGGTGGGGAAACCTCCCCCCCATTTTGTCTTCTCCGGCCATGGCCCCTGCTGTGGTCGCCAGTGGCCTGGCCATCCTGTCAAAAATTAAAAAAAAAATTGGTAACAGGGCCCCCCCTTTTGTCTTCTCCGGCTACGGCCACGGTGGCCAGGCCGCAGTCCAAAAAAAAAAAAAAGTTAGGGGGGGCCACGGAGCTCTTTGGATAGACTGATTGTTATGTCTTGATTATGCAATAATATTTGTAATGCTAGATAGAAAGTCTTGTTGTATTATTATTTAATTTGCATAATGTTTATGCAATAATTAATTTAAGCAGAATGTTTATGCAATAATATTTGTGCATTTGTACTTATTTACAATTGTTATGTCTTGATTATTTATATTCTGCTGCAAACTGAATGATGCATTAAATTATGTAATGCTAAATAAAAAGTCTTGTTGTAATATTATTTAATTTCTAGCAACAAATTTGTAGTTTCAATGATTTACATTTTAGTCTTCACAAACTTTTGTATTCGACACAATAATCTTAAAAAGTTAGTGATTACATGTATAATTCACAAGAAGTTAAGAATAACAAGCATAAGTTCGATTGTCTTCGGACTTTCATACTATTAATCACAGCACTATAACCTTTAGACCCGTTTGAGAATTTGTAAGCCTTAGTCTTGCAAATTCTCAAATTGTCCTGGTGGACAGTTTGGGAATATTTCTTGCGATATGTTAGTCTGCTATTAATCATCGTTGGGTGAGATTTCGGTTTGTATTTGCTCATACGTTCTCCTAGTGTGGCTTATATACCACACATTTAGGAGAACATATGGGAAATGCTGCCGAAATTTCAATGTAACCGATCGATGATAATTAATAGCAGAATAACATATCACAAAAATATTCTTGAATGGGATAGGGCCTTACCTTATAGACATGGAGTGAAGGTAGAATTAATTTAAGACACTTGAATGCTTGTGAAGTCTCATGATTAAACGGATCGCCTTGCGGCCCGACCCAAACTCAAGCCCTCCCATAGCCATGAACCTGTGCATCGGTCCTTGCTAGCACGCCAAGGATCGTAGCCGTGGCTCGCCCTTGCATGGTAGGGACCTTAGTTGCCTAAAAAAAATTGGTTTACTTATAAATGATTTAAATGGTTGTTATTAACCTTAGTTGTGACCAAGAAATAATTTAGTTATATATTTAGTAATACTAATATAGTTTTATTTTGTGGTTTCATTTAATGATTTACCAGACTTTGTATAAGTCGGTCAAAAATGAGCGGGGCTCGCTCGTGGATGTATGCAAGGATAAAAGATGGCTTGCTTAATCCAGATTTTCTGAATGGATTGGAAGAATTTATCGCATTTGCATGTAGCCAACCTGACTGGATGGATGGCCCTAGGATTAGGTGCCCATGCAACTTCCACAGGTGTCAGAATAAAGCCTACAGAGATGTGGAAACTGTTAAGGTGCATTTGTGTAAGAAGGGGTTTGTTCCTGATTACTATGTTTGGTACTGTCATGGTGAACCAGAGGATATTCCAGCAGCTGTTATAGGCCAACAAGAGTCAATTCCCGTAGATGAACCATTTGTGAATTTAAACACATATGAACAAATGGTGATGAATGCATCGGGTAATGAATTCAATCAGAATACATTTATGGAAGAACCAAATCAGATGCACAGCAATTTTATGATATGTTGCATGCTGCAAATCAAGAATTGTATCCTGGTTGTGAGGGTCATTCCCAGTTGTCTACAGCTGCTCGAATGTTGAATATTAAGGCAGAACATCGATTATCAGAAAAGGCATTCAATTCTGTAGCTAGGTTAATCAAAGAAATTTTGCCAAATGATAATGTTGCGGCAGACAGTTTTTACGCAACAAAGAAGTTGTTGCGTGGGCTTGGGCTCCCAGTTAATAAGATCGATTGTTGCTTGAACAATTGTATGATATTTTGGGGTGAAGACTCAGAGCTGAGATGGTGTAAGATTTGTGGGCAATCGAGGTACAAAAACACCGAAGGAGGAGCCAGTACAAGTAGGAGGAAAAGTGTGCCTTACAAGAGGATGCATTACTTTCCTCTTACCCCACGCCTGCAGAGATTATACAGATCTGAGGCAACAGCTGCTGATATGAGATGGCATGCCGAACATGAATCTAAAGAGGATGAAATGCGGCATCCATCAGATTCAAAGGCTTGGAAGCATTTCAATGAAAATCATCCTGATTTCGCTGAAGATATAAGGAATGTGAGATTAGGTCTTTGTACCGATGGCTTCCAACCATTTGGTCAAGCGGGGCAACAGTATTCATGTTGGCCTGTGATACTGACTGTATATAACCTTCCTCCGTGGAAGTGCATGAAAGATACTGCAATGTTTTTAACCGTTTTGGTTCCAGGACCATCAAATCCAAAGGAAAAGATTGATGTCTTTCTGCAACCGTTGGTGGCCGAATTGAAAATGTTGTGGGAAACAGGAGTCGTAGCCTACGACATTTCTATGAAACAGAATTTCATCAT
Organism: Calamus simplicifolius; assembly: GCA_900491605.1. Lineage (NCBI taxonomy): Eukaryota > Viridiplantae > Streptophyta > Magnoliopsida > Arecales > Arecaceae > Calamus > Calamus simplicifolius. The sequence continues at coordinate 299,651 of UESW01001792.1, read as the reverse complement.
GAGAGCTGCTTTGATGTGGACAATAAGTGATTTCCCGGCATATGCAATGTTGTCTGGTTGGAGCACTGCTGGACGTCTGGCATGCCCTCATTGCATGTATGATTCGGATGCATTTACATTGCAGAAGAGTGGTAAGCAGTCATGGTTTGATAACCATAGGAAGTTCTTGCCCCCAAATCATCCTTACAGGCGTAACTTGATCGCCTTCCGGAAGAACAAAGCAGTCACAAAATTTGCCGAACCGGTTAGGTCCGGCACGGATATATTTGATTCTATAGAGCATTTGGGGTTGATGTATGCATGGGAACCAGATGCAGATAGAATAAATGGCCGTATATGTAAAGAACATAACTGGAAGAAGCGAAGTATATTTTGGGATTTGCCTTATTGGAGCACAAATCTCATCCGGCACAACTTGGATGTTATGCATATCGAGAAAAATTTCTTTGATAACATATTTAACACGGTGCTAAACATCCCGGGAAAAACAAAAGATACTGCAAAGTCAAGAGAAGAACTTAATCAGTACTGCAGAAGAGGTGATTTGAGAAGGAGTGCCGATGGGACCTATCCTAAAGCCTGTTACACTCTTGACAGAAATTCACGAGAAGTTTTATGTAACTGGCTTAGAGGGTTAAAATTTCCAGATGGTTATGCCTCAAATATCGGTAGGTGTGTGGACATGCATAAGCTCAAGTTGTTCGGCATGAAGAGTCACGACTGCCATGTTTTCATGCAACGGTTATTACCTATAGCTTTTCGTGAGTTGCTTCCGCAACATGTCTGGAAGGCAATTACGGAGCTCAGCTTATTCTTCAAGGAGTTATCTGCCGCAGTCATTACTTCTGCATCCATGGCAAGGCTTGAGGAGGAAATTCCAATTATTTTATGCAAGCTTGAGCGAATATTTCCTCCCAGTTTTTTTGACTCAATGGAGCATTTACCGGTTCACTTGCCATACGAAGCGAGCATAGCTGGTCCCGTGCAGTATCGCTGGATGTATCCTTTCGAGAGGTAAATATATACATCATTAAGATATGTTGACATTTCAAATATTATTTCATTGCTTGAAAAATTGGTTAATTTTTTGTTGCAACTTTACATATAGGTATCTTAAGAAGTTAAAAAATAATGTGCGTAATAAGGCAAGGGTTGAAGGTTCTATATGCAATGCACACTTGGTCGAAGAAGTTTTCAGCTTTTGCCTCACATTACTTTGAGGGTCACGTCCACACGAGGAGCCGAAATCATGGTCGTAACGATGACGTATGTGTGGACGAAGGAGAAGCTAATGACGGTAGAATATCAATTTTTAAAGCTATCGGCCGTTCATTTGGTGGGCAGAAGTCAAGAAATCTTAGCGATATGGAGTATAATGCAGCACATTATTACATCCTAATGAACTGTAGAGAAGTCGATCCATATATTGAGTAAGTGTATACTTCAATGCTAAATTGGAAATTTAATTTAAATTACAATATACCATAATATTTAATTTCTAACATTAGTTTTCATCCTTTTCATCCCATAAGGATGTTTTGTGATAGACAACGACAGATGAATCCCGACATCAGTCAAGTTGCAATTGGGCAGAAATTAGAAACGGAGTTTGCTTACTGGTTTTATGAATTTGTGAGTAGTATCACTCAATCAATTTCGATAATGGCTATTATTTTTTGAATTGGATGTCAATAGCTTATTAATTTATAGGTCAACGGTCCATGGTCCACAACCGACAATATTTTCATTAAATGTCTATCGCAATGGCCATTGAAGACCGTAACAACCTCTACTGGCTATTTTGTAAATGGGTACAAATTTCAGATTGAACGATTAGCAGCTTCAAGAGGCACGCAGAACTGGGGCGTGTGTGTAAAGGAGAAAGTGTTGGAGCAAATATGCAGGATTATTATGGAAAGTTAGTAGAGGTGGTTGAAGTTGAATATCCCGGTTGGCCTATGAAACGAACCGTATTGTTTCGTTGTGATTGGTTCGATCCGATAGTTCCTGTGGGCAAAAGGGTTCATAACGACTACAATTTGGTTGAAGTGAACCATCGACGAAGATTGCAGAAATATGACCCATTCATCCTTGCATCCCAAGCTCAGCAAGTCTTTTACTGCGGATATCCAAGTTTGCGCAACGACAAGCGAGATTGGTGGGCCGTTTCTAAAATCGTCCCACGTTCAACAATCGTATTAGAGGAGAGTTCATCAAGTCAATCAGCCGAGTGCCCTGCATTTCAAGAGGATGAGATGGAAATGCATGCAATTGAGGATGACACAAGGGCTCCTGAAACATCACTTAGAGATCCAAATGGTGATGTCCAAGAAATTGCGGATGCAAATGTTCGGTTTCCTTCCGATGATAATGAAACTGATTCGCAATCCGATACGGCATCGGATGTTGAACCAACATTTCACGAAACAAATGACACCGATTAAACATAGAGGTTTTTTAAAATTTAACTTTTTTTATAAGTGTTAAATTTTTACATAGTCAATCATTAATCGTAATTTAATTGTGTGAATCTTTAGTATTTTCAGTATGACGGGCAGAGGTAGATCTACCGACGACAGACGGAGTGAGCAGGGACGTAGCCCTGCTACATCAGATCACATGAGCGTCGGAGATGGAGAGTTTGGATCTCCAGCAGTCGCACAGCCTTCGATCTCTCCAGCAGTATTACCATCCAGCCGATCGGCACATACCTCCGAGAGTTCTTCCACCATCGGCCGCACTGTACTTCGACTTGATGCTCAGGGGATGTAAGTATATACTAATTAAAAATATATTTATGTTTTTAAGTCAATTACTTATAAACATGCATTTTTTTAACAGATTCATTGAGCAGCATCATGTATCCAGCCACATCAGCGCCGTATTTCAGAGGCGTGCAGATCCCAGTGGCTACGATTGGCGCCACGTATCTCCAGCCACGAGGGAGTTTTATTTTTCTGAGTTTCAGGTAAACTTATTAAATACAATTTATCAGTGATATAAAATTTCTTAAACTTAATAAATTCAGAAACTAACTGTTTATTTTAATGCAGAAAAAGTTTACGTGGGATCCTGCCAGCCATGATGCCATTAGGGCAGCATGGGAGGCTCTGACGCGACGCCGATACTCCGACATGCTTCATCGTTGGAGGTCATCGGGTCAGCGTCCTGCGCACGTGCCAGAGGGTATTTGGCACGAGTGGCAGCAGGCCTGGCAGTCCGATGGCTGGCGCAGGAGGTCCGCATCAGCCAGCACGAACCGCCGATCTGAGAAGGGCGGTCCTGGCACGGGTCTCTCCCGCCATACTTCGGGCTCCATTTCGATTCAGGAGCACAGACGGCGTATGGTAAGAAAACATAAATATTTTAATTACTATTTTAGTTATTTACAAATATTTGTATTAATATTTTTTTATTGTTATAGTCTGAGCAGGAGGGCGGAGATCCTGGTGAGTTTCGTCTATTCAGGGCGACACACACCAGGAGGGACGGTTCCTGGGTCGACACGCGATCACGGGAGGTTGCGGTAAGAAATTAGATTTATGTAGTATCTGTTTAATTTCTAAAATTTTATTTCGAGAAATTTATTAACTCATTTATTGTTGATTTCATAATTTCAAGACACGAGTCGAGGAGCTTCGCTCCCAGGCATCGCAGGTCGACTCTACTGATGGGGAGACGCCCGTCGAACTCTCAGCAGAGGAGAGTCGGCGTGTGTTTTTGGAGGCTGTTGGTGCCCAGCCACGAGACCGCAGGGTCTATGGTCTGGGCACTAGAGCTTCTACATATTTTTCCCATCAGGCCTCCAGCTCGCGAGTTTCTGGTGATCTTCCTCCCGAGCGTTTACACGACCTTCGCAGATCTATTGCAGAGGAGGTTCGCCAGGAGGTCGAGCAGGATTTTGAGGATCGTATGCGAGGCCGGGATCAGGAGTTGCAGACATGCGAGATGAGATGCATTATTTGCGGGATATGGTTAGCCGCTTGTCGCAGAGTCTTCAGCCTCCACGTGATCGCCCAGATTCTTGATGTATTTTTTTTTCTTTTTTATGTTGTAAAAACTTCAAAATTTTAATATATGAATTATTTTTGAAATTATTATTGTTTGGATTGAGTGAAAAATGTTTCTATCAATATTTAGATTTAACGAAATTGTATTAACCGTTTTAATTTTTAATTTTTATATTTTTTAAAAAATTTATTTGCGACGCATTAGCGACTGAAATTGCATCGCTAATATTTTCAAAATTATTATTAAATATTGCGATGCAATGACCTGGCATCGCAATAATTTAAATAAATTTAATAGCGACGCATTAGCGACTAAAATTGCGTCGCTATTATATTAAAATATTTTTAATAAATATTGCGACGCAATGACCTTGCGTCGCAATATTTTAAAAAAATTTTTATTTGCGACGCATTAGCGACTCAAATTGCATCGCTATTATCAAAAATATTATTATTAAATATTGCGACGCAGCTAGATGCGTCGCAATATTGCGATGCAATTTAGTGCATCGCAATATTTAATAATAATTTTAAATATTAAAAATTAATTTTAAATTTAGCGACGCATTTGGATGCGTCGCAATATTGCGACGCAATGTTGCGTCGCAGAGCGTCGCAATATTGCGACGCAATTGCGACAAATGGGTATTGCGATGGATCTGAGCGACGCCGTCATTGCGTCGCTATTGCGTCGCAATAGCATGTTTAGCGATGCAATTGCGACGCATTTGGGCGTCGCAATATTTTATTTTTCTTGTAGTGACCGCGATCGATCATGTCTTGGATCGATCGTATTCATCGGATCGTCGCTGATCGGATCGATCGCAAGGGTGCGAGATCGGTCATCGCCGACCGTGATCGATCATGGCTTGGATCGATCGTGAAGGTGCGAGATTGGTCATCGCCGATCGCGATCGATCATGGCTTGGATCGATCCCAACCATCGGATCGCCGCCGATCGGATCGATCGCAACGGTGCGAGATCGGTCATCGCCGATCGTGATCGATCATGGCTTGGATCGATCGCAACGGTGCGAGATCGATCGTCGCCGATCGGGATCGATCATGGCTTGATTGGATCGATCACAACCATCGGATCGTCACCGACCGGGATTGATCATGGCTTGGATTGATCACAACCGTCGGATCGTCACCGATCGGATCGATCGCAATGGTGCGAGATCGGTCGTCGCCGACCGTGATCGATCATGGCTTGGATCGATCCCAACCGTCGAATCGTTGCCGATCGGATCGATCGCAATGGTGCGAGATCGGTCATCGCTGATCGGGATCGATCATGGCTTGGATCGATCGCAACGATGCGAGATCGATCGTCGTCGATCGGGATCGATCATGGCTTGATTAGATCGATCGCAACCATTGGATCATCGCCGATCAGATCGATCGCAATGGTGCGAGATCGGTCGTCGCTGACCGGGATCGATCATGGCTTGGATCGATCGCAACAGTGCGAGATCGGTCGTCCCCGACCGGGATCGATCATGGCTTGGATCGATTGCAACCGATCGGATCGATCGCAACGGTGCAAGATCGGTCGTCGCCGACCGCAATTGATCATGGCTTGGATCGATCACAATCATCAGATCATCGCCGATCAGATCGATCGCAATGGTGCGAGATCGGTCATCACCGACCATGATCGATCATGGCTTGGATCGATCGCTACCATCGGATTGTCGTCGATCGGATCAATTGCAACGGTGCGAGATCGGTGGTCGTCGACCGCGATCGATCATGGCTTGGATCGATTGCAACCGTTGGATCGTCGCTGATCGGATCGATCGCAATGGTGCGAGATCGATGGTCGCCGACCGTGATTGATCATGGCTTGGATCGATCGCAACTGTCGGATCGTCGCCGATCGGATCGATCGCAATGGTGCGAGATCAGTCATCGCCGACCGCGATCGATCATGGCTTGGATCGATCGCGATGGTGTGAGATCGGTCATCACTGACCGCGATCGATCATGGCTTGGATCGATCCCAATCGTCGGATCGATTGCAACGGTGCGAGATCGATCGCAATTAGTTTCGGTAAAAATAATATTTAAAAAAATTTTAAAAAAATATTTAAAAAAATTTAAAAATAAAATATTGCGACGCAACCATTTATGTGCAACTATTTTTATGAAATATAATTTTTATTAATTATAATTATCAAAAATAATTATCAAATAAAATTATTGTGATGCAAGTCGGAGCGTCGCAATTGTTTTAAAAAAATAAATTATGTTAAATAGCGACACATTAGCGACGCAATAAAAAAGGAAATTTAAATAAATTAATTTTTTATATTGCGACACGTATTGCGTCGCAATAGTTTATAATAATAAAAAATTTAAAAAAATTAAAAATAAAACATAGCGATGCAATCATTTGCATCACAATTATTTTCAAAAAATTATTTTTTATCAAATATATTTATCAAATAAAATTATTGCGACGCAAGTCAGGGCGTCGCAATGTTTTTAAAAAATAAATTATGTTAAATAGCGATGCATTAGCGACATAATAAACTAGAAAATTAAGAAAAATTAATTTTTAAAATTGCGATGCATGTATTGCATCGCAATATTTTTAAAACAAATAAATGTTTTAAAAAATATAAAAATAAATCATTGCGATGCAACCGTTTGCGTTACAATTATTTTTAGAAAACATAATTTTTATCAAATATAATTATCAAATAAAATTATTGCGATGCAAGTCGTAGCGTCACAATTGTTTTAAAAAAAATTATGTTAAATAGCGAAGCATTAGCGATGCAATAAACAAGAAAATTTAAATAAATTAATTTTTTTATTGCGACGCACGTATTGCGTCGCAATAGTTTTAAAAAAATAAATGTTGTAAAAAAATTAAAAATAAAATATTGCGACGTAACCATTTGAGTCACAATTATTTTTAGAAAAAATTATTTTAAATCAAATATATTTATCAAATAAAATTATTGCGACGCAATTAGGGCATCACAAATTTTTAAAAAATAAATTATGTTAAATTGCAATGCATTAGCGACGCAATAAACCAGAAAATTAAGAAAAATTAATTTTTATAATTGCGACACATGTATTACGTCGCAATATTTTTAAAACAAATAAATGTTTTTTTTTAAAATAGAAATAAAACATTGCGACGCAAACTTTTGCATCGCAATTATTTTCAGAAAAATAAAATTTATGAAATAAAAGTAACAAATGAAAATATTGTGACGCATTAGCGACACATTTTCTCAAGAAATAAAAAAATTTTCGTGGGAAATTGCTGCCAATTTAGCAACTCATTAGCGATGCAATTATTTTGCGTCGCTAATTTTTGCAGAAAATAATAAAAAAAATCCAAATTTGCGACGTATTAGTGATGCAAATTGCGTCGCTAATCCAAAATAATTTTTTTAAAAAAATAGCGAGGGATTAGCGATGCAAAAATGCATCGCTAATCCCTAATATTGAACCCAATCGCGCCCAGCCCCCCCCCCCCCCCGTCCTCTTCTTCTTCCTCCTCTAACCCTAACCACCGCCGTCCCTCCTCCGTTGCCCCCGCCCTCTCCCTCTGCGCTAGGAACCATCGGCGATAGCCTTCCCCCCACCGCCGGCGTCCCCTACAGACCGAGGTATGCCCCCCCTCCCCCCTCCCCTGCAGCATCTGATCACATGAGCTTTGGAGATGGAGAGTTTCGATCTCCACACATCGCACAGCCTCCGATCTCTCCAGCAGTTGGTGGTGATCCTTCATTGCTATTATCATCCAGCCGATCGGCACATACCTTCGAGAGTTCTTCCACCGTCGGTCGCACCGTACTTCAACTGGATGCTCATGGGCTGTAAGTATATACTAATTAAAAATATATTTTTATGTTTTTAAGTCAATTACTTATAAACATGCATTTTTTTAACAGATTTATTGAGCAGCATCATGTATCGAGCCACATCAGCTCCATATTTCAGAGGCGTGCGGATCCCAGTGGCTACGATTGGTGCGATGTATCTGCAACCACGAGGGGGTTTTATTTTTCAGAGTTTCAGGTAAACTTATTAAATACAATTTATCACTGATATAAAATTTCTTAATCTTAATAAATTCTGAAACTAATTATTTATTTTAATGCAGAAAAAGTTTACGTGGGACCCTGCCAGCCATGATGCCATTAGGGCAGCATGGGAAGCTCTTATGGGACGCCGATACTCTGACATGCTTCATCGTTGGAGGTCATCGGGTCACCATCCTGCGCATGTGCCAGAGGGTTTTTAGCACGAGTGGCAGCAGGTCTAGCAGTCTGATGGCTGACGCAGGAGGTCTGCATCAGCCACATGAACCGCCGATCCGAGACGGGCGGTCCTAGCACGGGTCTCTCCGCCACACTTCAGGCTCCATTTCGATTCAGGAGCACAGACGCTGTATGGTAAGAAAACATAAATAATTTAATTACTAATTTAGTTATTTACAAATACTTACTTTAATATCAATTTTTCTGTTGTTATAGTCTAAGCAGGAGGGCAGAGATCTTGGTGAGTTTCATCTATTTAGGGCGACACACACCAGGAGGGACGGTTCCTGGGTCGATACACGATCACGGGAGGTTGCGGTAAGAAATTAGCTTTATGTTGTATCTGTTTAATTTCTAAAATTTTATTTAGATAAATTTATTGATTCATTTATTATTGATTTTATAATTCAAAGACACGAGTCAAGGAGCTTCACTCCCAGGCATCGTAGGTCGACTCCACTGATGGGGGGACGTCTGTCGAACTCTCAGCAGAGGAGAGTCGATGTGTGTTTTTCGAGGCTGTTGGTGCCCAGCCGCGAGACCGCAGGGTCTATGGTCTGGTCACTAGAGCTTCTTCATATTTTTCCATTATGCCTCCAACTTGCGATATTCTGGCGATATTCCTGCCGAGCGTTTAGACGACATTTGGAGATCTATCACAGAGGAGGTTTGTCAAGAGGTTCGACAAGACGTTCGGTAAGAGGTTCGATAGGAGGTTGAGGACGAGTTCGAGCAGCGTGCGGGAGGCCTTCAGCAGGAGCTTGCAGACGTGCGAGAGCAGATGCGTCAGTTGCAGGATATGGTTAGCCGCATGTCGTAGGGTTTCCAGCCTCCACGTGATCGTACCGATTCTTGATGTTTTTTTTTTACTTTTTGTATTTTGTACATAAAAACTTTAAAATTTTAATATATTAATTATTTTAGAAATTGAATGATGAATGTTTGGATCAATATGAGTTATGAATGTTTCGATCAATATTTAAATGTAATAAAATTGTATTAACCATTTTAATTTTTAAAATTTTATTTTTTAAAAAAAATTGATTAGCAACGCATTAGCGATTGAAATTGCATCGCTAATATTTCTAAAATATTATTATTAAATATTACGACGTAATGACCTGGCGTCGTAATATTTTAAAAAAATTTAATTAGCGATGCATTAGCGAGTCAAATTGCGTCACTAATATATATAAAATATTATTATTAAATATTGCGACGCAATGACCTGGTGTTGCAATATTTTAAAAAAAAATTAATTAGCGACGCATTAGCGACTCAAATTACGTTGCTAATATATCTAAAATATTATTATTAAATATTGCGACCCAACTAAATGCGTCGCAATATTGCGATCAATTGAATACGTCGCAATATTTAATAATAATATTAAATATTAAAAATTAGTTTTAAAATTAGCGACGCATTTAGGATGCATCGCAATATTGCGACGTATTTAGTGCGTCGCAGAGAGTCGCTATTAAGCGACGCAATTGCGACAAATTGATATTGCGACGATCATCATAGCGATGCCGTCATTGCATCGCTAATGCATCGCAATAGCATGTTTAGCGACGCATTAGCGACGCATTTGGGCGTCGCTATATTTTTGTTCTCTTGTAGTGAGGGATTTACTTCTTTTTTGTTGCTTAGAATTTAAGTTCGTTCTCTATCAACTTGATCTTATGGTTACTTTCAGCACATGCTAATCTGCCTAGCTATTCATCAGTGGAAAGGCTGATACAGCAAGCAACCGTGATTAGACAGTGCCTGCATCAGGAGCTTGGCAAGGTGCATAATTACATAAATTTCAGTACCATGTATAGTTATGCTTTATCTAATCTTTTCTCTAAACTAGTTTGCTTGAGTATAACCGTAAGCCTTGCTCCGACTGTTTGCATTATCTGTTTTCTTTGAATTGTTCTACAATTATAAGTTGAAAGATCAAATTAGATTTGCTCCTTCTCAGTCATCATTTTCAGGTTTCATCCTTACTTTTGGAACTTGTGGATGAGCAGGATGGGCCGCCACCATTTTCTCTGAAAGACTTTCCGAGAAACTAGATGGAGATGGCCTGCTTAGACCTGATTACCATTAGCGTGGCTCGTTTCGTTCTCCGTGAGATTACTGTGTCCCACGTACGATTTTTGTACGACGTTCAGGCATGTAGAATTTTTGTATGACCATGATCTTGCCTGAGTTTGAGCAAACTGTTATCATTCCCAGCTTCAGAAATTTCCTACTTTAACTGCAACTTCAGCAGGCCAGGGTGGGAATGCAAATAGGCTTGGCCTAAACAGTATATAAGTGTGCCTGAAGTCTGGCTCATCTTCGGACATTCATCCGAGATGTATGGTTTCAAGAATCTCATTTTCAGCTACAAGATACCTTGACGGATCTCGCTTTGATTTCCGAAGAGGATCAAGGTTGTCCTAACATGTTAACTGAGATCATGGAGCTGTTTCTTCGACAAAATATTAGTTTATCTGCTCAATATTTTTCATGCTAGCACCATATATGGTACTCAATGTTTTGTCTATTGTTATGGGGTTACCATTGGTTTAGTGATCTGGTTCCCAGCTGATTATATATATATGGCCGAAGAAATAAGGTCATAATATTGGGAGAATTTGGGATTATTTCAATCAAATATATACTGATGCTTGTAGATAATTAGTTTTCTTGGCTTTAGCATGTTACTACTTAATTTGTAAGCAATAAACTTCACCCCAAAAAAAAATCTCCATATATAGCACATGAGGATGTTTGAATTAGTTGCAACCGCTACCCTTTTCCTTCCATCAAGCCAACATTTTATTCAACTCCAGTAGTTCACAGGGATAACGACTACATACGAGTTCATACTATCCTTAATTATGTTAAACATCGAAATGAAAGAAGCCCCTCCTAAACACACATACTAAAGACACATACATACTATATTGGATGACCACAAGAACACTGATACGAATTCTTTGCGTCCTGACTTACTAAAGTACACGCACGAGAGGAGCATCTTCGTTTTCGGTCTGCTGCTAATGCTAGTTGGAATCCACGTAAACTCCAATTGCATCAAGATAGTTGCCTGAGCGTCCAAAGAAGCCATTGATCTTACCGTTCACCACAGGAACGGAGAAAGGAGTACCTTGCTCTTTGCCATAAGGTCCATATTTGCGAAGATTGGTTTTAAAGGTGAGAGACCTTACGACAACAGGTACGTCCTCAAATGAACCCAAATGGCCTGATATCCCAATAAGAAATTCCCCCGTCTGAAAACTTATCTGCAAAGAAACAAAAAATAAAGGAAGGCTTTTGCTAACAATGAATGAATGCTTCATTATTAGATGATCAATCACATATTCACATCTTATTCGAAGCTTATATATTGCATGCAAAGACTATATATGTAAAGCCCTTTTGATGTTCAGGATTCATCTGTATCATCTATCTTAATGGACTCATATATACATGTATATATGGCTTAACGTACGTAGGAGTCCCAAACAATAAAAAAAACTACAAATAATTAACTTTATGATAATAATTTCTTATTGAATCATAATATATAGTTGATGTTATTGCACCCATGCATGGTCACGTATTTGAAGCTCCTAGATGTAATGCATGATGACTATTCCGTACCTGTGCAAGCTTTCGTAACAAATAAAGATAGAGAGTTTAATATACCTCGATCTCGTCACCACCGTTGCCACCATATCGTGTAGCAGGTGCACACACCCCTTGGTAAGTAACAATTATAGCATTAATGGCTTGCTCATGGCGGACTTTGATCTTCACCAGCTTATTAGCAGCCCCCATATCAAAACGAGCACCACCGTTGCCGCCAAACAGTCCCACCTTGACTCCACCCTGTAATTTGACCAGATGCACCATGTCAATCACCGCTTGTTGGCTGACAACCAACTTATATGTTATCATAAAAATAAATATATAACGATTTGAAAATACGGTGGGAATGCCATCTTTCAAGTTTGATTCAGAATCTTGCCCTAGGGCATGCATGTGGCGAACGGAGGGTTGCCATTTTTTATGTTGACTTGTTGAGGGTTATTTTTTATTATTCAATTAAAACAAAAAAAAAGCATAACGACTATAAAAAAAATAACAATTATAATCTATAATTTTTTAAAATTTTTTGTTGGGGGTTGCCAACTTTTATTATTATTATTTTTAAAAAAAAAGCATGACCAAAAAGTGTAGCTGCAAAGCAAAGGTTAAGAAATAAACTCTAAAAACATAACTCCCATATTAATTAGGAAACCTCTTTCTGAACATTTCATGATACTACAAAAGATTTGCTACAGGTTGTGTGCCATTCCTGCACAATCTGTACTTCAAAAGGCAAACTAATTTGAATAAAATTCACTTGAGGAGCAATAAGTCTCACATTTGGAAATGCACTTCGCAGAACGTACAACTAAAAGACCATACCATTATAATTATGCAGATAAAGTTATTGGACATAATGATGTTTCTGTGGATGTGTTAAAAGAGAGTATATAGAGTCAGAAATGAGATTGTTAAAAGAAATTAAAGCAATAAATGAGATTGCTCAATAAGAGGCTTGAAAGCAGGTCAAATATTGCAACACCATTGTGCCGACCATTACTCAGGGCAAGTTTAAAGGGTAATCTTACCATTGTGCCGAGAGGATGCAAGATAATGGGATGGAATTTGTTTTCTTTCCTTCGTTTGGTTAGACGATCGAATGAAGGAACAACGGCTATTTATAGACCCAAAAACATGCTTATGCTCTATTATTACATGCATGGTTCATAAAAGAAATTGGCAATAGGTATGATAATATATATATATTGTATTATAATATAATATAATACAATATATTACCTCCGTCACCGCTCTCCATTTCGAGAGAGCAAACAGCTAGCGAATGCACCGCCACTTCTGGTCCTACATCAGTTGAAACCGGACTGGAAGCCGATATTAATCCTTCCGGTAGAGAGAGAGAGAGGACCAACAGAATAATTACTTGGCTCGATCATAGGCCTTAATTTGGATCCTCCTCCTCCTTCCTCTCGCCTTCAGGAACCGAAAATCGATTGAGGGCATCTTGCAACAAAGAGTTCTTCACTACTTCCAGCCTCCATCCTAACATCAATAACTCATCCAGGTACGTACGTGTTCATGCTTAGCACATTGGCTGACGTTGTTTGTGTACGTCTTAGACCTAATTAGACATCCTTAATTTCCATTCCACGCTGCTGAGAATGAGTTGTTTGCAGATCTAACCTAACCTCTGAAATTAAGTAGCTTATCCTCTGCATTATTTTATTTTGAGGAACAATATCCACTCGAAAATATTAAGGTTTTAGTTAGATTCCCGAATCAGGTTAGGTTAGGTTAGGTTAGGTCAAGTTAGTAATGCGAATAAAAATCTATTAATTTAAATCCAACCTATTCATTAAATAAGCCATGCATGAATCTCGATGCGAATCTAACCTTTTTATTAATCAGATAGTCTAAATGGGACCTGCATTTACTAAAATGAATGCATGAAATCTCTGTTTGAATGGATCAAATATATTTTAAAAAAAGTTAAAAAAAAGTTTAAAAAGTTTTGAAACGGGTGAAATATATTTTAATTAGATTAAACTAGAGTTAAAAAAATAATAATAAAAGGATCAAATGGGTCGGGTTCTAGCCCAATCTTATCTAAACGCGGTCTTGGGAACAACGAACCGACCTCCACTATGTTAATAAGGGACCACGGGCATGGGCACGGGCACGGGCACGGGCGCAATAATCCTATTGAGATCGCGTCTGTTGAGAAGCGCGACACGAATACCAACAACATACATCCAGAGCTGCTGCAGGGACGTCAACGCTGGTCAATGTCTGCAGTCTCAAGAAGAGAAATAAAAAATAAAAATATAAATATATATTAATAGATGTAAGTGAACTAGTATTTTTTAATTTAAAATTAAAATTTTAAATTTCTAACAACCGTCAGGCTTGCACTTGTTTAAAAGTAAAGCTAAAGCCACATGCTAGGCACGACTGCCAGCTGGTCTCCTGAGCCAGCACGAGGCTTGCACTTGTTTAAAAGTAAAGACGAATGCATGTTAGGTTAGTTCTCAACGGGACTAGTCCTTGGTAGATTAGGCAAGTTCAATGGATTAAACGAGATAATCCAGATCTGACCAGCATAACCCAATTACTAAGAATCGAATCTGATTAAATGAATTAAATAAATCAAATATATTTTTGATGAACCAAAAATCAATTTTAAAAAGTTAAACATGACAAAATCGTTTGAAACAGGTAAAGTACAATATTTTAACAAAACTAAATTAGCGTTAAAAGTATCAAAAGGATTGGAAAATATATTTAGCCAAATAAGTTAAATACATTTTGATGCAAATATGCTAAGCTACTAGTCTGGTCCATTGGGTAAAGTTTTATTTATAATAATATAATATTACTGATGATTTTACACTCCTAATTAATAATAATGCACTTGATAATCAATCATATCATCGAGAATGCAAGATTATTGCATTTGGTTTATCTTAGGAATACAATATTATCATATTTGATTTACAACAATTAGTAATCAATTTGTCATATCCTTGAATTTAATTTGCATTTTGGTATAAATCTTTTGTATCTTTAAGTGATTGGCCTTTTTCTTATACTAGAATTTGAAATATTTTAGTCAAGATCAATGCAAAGAGGTGATTTTACATCATCACCCTTGAAAACGGCG
This sequence comes from Calamus simplicifolius, assembly GCA_900491605.1. Taxonomy (NCBI): domain Eukaryota; kingdom Viridiplantae; phylum Streptophyta; class Magnoliopsida; order Arecales; family Arecaceae; genus Calamus; species Calamus simplicifolius. The sequence continues at coordinate 284,604 of UESW01001792.1, read as the reverse complement.
ATAGGATCACTCTATTGGGGGTGATCTATAAGATGGGGGTGATCTTGGATCACTACCCTATAGAATCATCCCATTGCCACCAATCAAATCGGGTGATCCCATCATTATTTCATGGATTATCGGTGATCTTGGATGGATCACTCCATACCAAACGCATTGCATTTGGCTGAGGCATCTTAAATATTTCTAAAATTTTGAAATGTAGCATTTCAGAATTTCATAAATTTTATGTTTGGATAGTTGCTCTTGAAAATGAAATTTTGTCTAAAGTTTATAAAGTTTTCTATAAATATTATATAATATTATATAAATTCATTTTATTATACATAAATAATTTAATATTTATTTCAATAATACTCATCAATATTTATTGTTTTAATATTAATATTTTATTGTTAATATTCAAAATATTTTTACTAATATTATTGTGCATATTAATAAATTTATGAAATATTATATATATATTTAATATTATATTTATTCAATAATTATTTTTTATATTTAAACATATTTAATTAATAATAAAATAATATTTATAAATAATATTAAAATGTTTCTATTAAATATATTTTTATTATCAATTTTTTATTAATTAAAAATAAATTTATGTTATAAAATATATGCATTAATCATAAAATATTTATAAACATTTGCTATCATAAAATTAAAATATAATATTTAATTGCATAAATTATAAATTAAATATTATTTTAATTATATACATATTTTAGTTTAATGATATTTATATTAAAAATATTAAAATATTATTTTTAATAAATATTATTTTATTTATGTAACATTAATTAATTAATTAATGATATTTATGTAATATTGATAATAAGATATTAATATTTTAAAAATAAACTTTAAATTAAAAATTAAAAAAAACATATGCGCAAGCACACGTAAGAAAGCCCTTTTTCTTTAAGAAAGGTCTAAAACAAGGTGCACAACTTAAGCATCTATATCTTTCCTTGTGCGTGTATAAAAAGCTTACTATTTTAAAACAATATAATGTGCCAACCATATACACGATTTTTTTTGGTACAGGCAGGTGATCATACTAGTCTAATGCGAGTCAACCCCGATATGTCAGAAAATAAAATTTGTTTAAGTATAATAGGATAGGAGTCTTCCTGTTTCCAAATCCAAAATACGGAATAATAGGCCATAGAGGCCGCCACCTAGTCAGCCGCAGAGTTGGCTTCCCGGTAGACATGATGGATCCGGACTCTGTGAACATCTCGAAGGGTAGACCAAATGTTATGAAGCAAAGGATTGATTGGAACATGATCGCAGCAATCCTGCCAAAGCCATCGGATGACAGTAAAAGAGTCTCCTCAATAAAGAGACTATAAGTATGAAGGATCCAAGTAGCATAGGAAATACCTGTCCAAATTGCATAAAGATTAGTCAAAGGAACATAGGAGTCTAGGATGCCGAGGCCATTCGCCGCCAACATGCTCCATCGATCCCACGGATAATAAATGCTAAACCTGCAAATCTTTTCAGAACACTCCCATCGAAATTGATTTTGATAAACCCTGGGGGGCTCCCAAGAGATAAAATCGATATCGAACTACTGCCGAAGCAGTAGGGGAGTCCTAGTGGCCAGAGATGTCCGAATCAAGAGCAGTGCGATGGAGTGTGTATTCAGCAGATAAAGATATGGTTTTCCTCACTATCCTATGGGAAGATATAATATCATCAGTAAAAATAAGTTGATTTTGTGATAACCAAATCTTATAGGCTATGACGACCCAAAAAGCACCCTTCTGCTGGTTATCCCTCCAAATATCTCATAGAAGAACAGATCGCCTAGAATCAGTACCACCCTCCCTGAGGTGGTATCCCATAATCTGCTAGATCTGTCTCGTTCTAGGGCAGATGAAGACGACATAATCAGTAGTCTCCTCCTTCTGTTCACATAATGGGCAAGTAGCCTGAATGAACAGTCCCCTCCCAGAGTGCAGGGAGCAGGTAGAAAGACAGTCCCATGCAAGCTTTTAAATAAAGAGTTGGATTCTAGGATAGATGAGAAGTTTCTAGATCCATGCTGCATCCATCGTATGCTGAGGCTGTGGCCTATAAATCTTCATGAGGTCCCTGGTAGGAGCACTAGAAAGACATAATCTCTTCCATAATATGGTATCAGATGTGTTTCCCAGTATGAGCGGAATAGAGAGTATCCGACGAGATAGCTCCTTACCAAAGAACCGGAACACCGTGGGGATATGATAGGAGGAGAGATCCGAAGAGATCAAATCAGTAACTCTGATGCTGCTAGAAACATCAATACTGATAAAAGTAGGCCAGAGTGAGAGGAGGAGATAAGCAATCTACGTATCCTAAATAACATCTACCGAGGAACCATCTTCAATCATTCATGAGATGTTGTTCAAGATAGTCGAAGCGCACCGACAAACCTCCTTCCAGAAGAAAGAATATCCATGGAAAGATTGAAATTCTGTAGAAGGATCCAAGCACCATATATAGCAGGCAAAAAAAAGCTCCAGAACAATGTGGATCAAGTAGAAACTGCGTAGCATGCCTAAAAATCAGAGCCTCTCTCCTTACGGTCAGAGATTGAATTCCAAGGCCACATTCTGAAGTTGGCAAGCAAACAGTGCCCCATGCCAGCAGATAATACCATGACCATCCTGCATAGAGGCCCAGAGGAAGTCCCTAAAGTATCTCTCTATCCTCATCGGATAAGTCATCGAATTTGCAGCATTGGATAGAAGATAAAAAGGAAGAGAAGTAAGAACCGAGCGTAGAAAGGTAATCCTCGCCACCATGGATAATCCAATGACCTGTCAGCCATCAAGATGGTCATGGACCCAGCTCTCTATGTCAATGTAATAACTAAATGTTATCTTGTATGCCAAATTGAATCTTAGCTCACAACAAAGGAAAAATAATCTTTAAAGTGGATACGTTTATCGACCATTTTAGGATCATCCCAATTATTTTTTATCATTGGTGATCCTAATTTTGAGATGATCTAATTCTCAGTGATTAAAGATCACCATGTTTCATGTACTATATCATAGAGATTAAGGATCACCGATAATCTAATACCATCATATTTGGTATGGCATGACAATTCAAGATTATACTAACAATATAATATTATAAAATTATTCATATTATATTTATATTATATTACTATAACATTATAATATATTAAATTATATCATATATTATAATATATATTAATATTTTATAATATATTATATACATAATATCACATACTATAATATAATTTAATAATATTAATTATATAAGGAACAATGGCTATTTATAGGCTCAATCATCAACATGCTTCCTTGACGAGAATAAACCATGCCACATAAACTTTATTATTATGTGGGCTCATAAAAGAAATTGATAGAAATTGACAATATTAATTGATCATTGACAATGTGGAAAGCAATGCAAGTTGGCTTTTGTGTGCCTCCAGATGAGTGGAAACCAAACAAACATCAGCTTCAACAATAGAGACATGGTTTGTCATCATGGACCACCAAATTAATAATTATATATGATTGTCACATTTTGGTTGCAACATTGATGGGCCACGTGAGACACATTGTTCTATTTTTTTTTTTCAGAAAAAAAATCCATCAATTTGTTTTCTTGTATGCCAAATTGAATTGTAGCTCACTACAAAGGCATAATAATCTTTAAGGTGGATACATTTAGCGAACATTTCAGGATCGCCCCCAATGATTTTGGATAATTGGTGATCCTAATTCTAAGATGATCTAATCCCCAGTGATTAAAGATAACCATGTTTGATGTACTATATCATAGTGATTAAGGATCACCAATAATTTAATAACACCATATTTGGTATGACATAAGAATTCAAGATTACTAACCATATAATACTAAAATTATCCATATTATATTTATATTATATTAATATGACATATAATATATTAAATTATATCATATATTATATATATTAATATTTTATAATGTTATTATATACATAATATCACATAGTATAATATAATTTAATAATATTATACAATAATATAATATTAATATATATTATCAAATCATAATAATATAATAATATAATGATGCAATATATTGATTTTATATATATTACATTATATAAATTATTGCTATTATAATACATTTACTATTAATAGGAATATTTTATATATAAATTTTAATTTAAAATGTACAAGAGGAGTACTGATTTTGGATCATCACCACATAGGATCACCCCAATTCAATGGAATAGGGCGATTCCATTACCATCTTATGAATCAACGAGGATTATAGATGGATCATCCCATACTAAATGCTCTCTTAAGGTTGCATTTGGATAAGGTATTTTAAAAATTTATGAAATTTTAAAACACAGTATTTTAAATATAACATTTCAAAATTTCAAAATTTCATAAATTTTATGTTTGGATAGTTGCTCTTGAAAATAAAATTTGTTTGGATATTATAAAGATTTCTATAAATATTATTTTATATAAATTAATCTAATTTAACATAAATATTTTAATATTTATATGTAAATATTGAATATTTATGTAATAATATTTAATATTTATTTCAATAATACCCATCATTATTTATAATTTTAATATTAATAATTTATTATTAATATTAATATTTATTATTATACATATCAATAATATTTTAATATAAATATAATAATATATTTATTAGTTATTTATATTTTACTTTTAAAAATGTTTATTTAATAATAAAAAATACAAATAATATTAGAAATGTTCTAATTAAATTTGTATTTTCATTATAAATGTTTTATTAACAAAAAAATAAATTTATGTAATAAAAATATATAAATTAATCATAAAATATTTATAAACATTTTTATTATAGAATACAAATAATATTTAATTACAAAATCATAAATTAAATATTATTTTAATTACATAAATATTTTAGTTTAATAAAATTTATATTAGCAGTATATATTATTTATAATATAAATATTTTATTAATAATATTATTTTTAATAAAAGTTATTTTATTTATGTACTAATTATTTATGAATAAATAAATTATATATGTGTAATATTAATATATATTTAAATAAAATAAATATTTATGTAAATATATTTTTTATAATACTTATGTGAATATTTTGATACATAAATACAATTAAATTTGATTAATTTCAAGTGAATTTTTAGGAGGGATTTGTAAATAACACCTCTAAGGGTCGAATTTGTAAATAATCATTTTGAGGAATTTGTAAATTTTATGAAATTTTAGAAATCTTTCCTTGAGAATAGCCAAATAATGAATTTTGGTTTTAAAATTCTAAAGTCCTTATTTCAAGTAAAATTCCATCTGAAAATCTTCATCTAAATGCACCCTAAGAGTTTTTTGCATTTTACTAATGTACAGATTACCTATGCTTATATTTAGATCCATGAATAGACATATGGCTGCTATGATAGCTATTCCACATGAATATTTTATCGAGATTTCAGACTCTATGCCCTAATCCTTTCATTCGACCAGAAAGATAGCAACTTCATTAATATCATATGAATGGAAAGGAATTATGATCTTCATGTGGTTTCTAATTGATGCAAAGATATTGCAATAGGGATGGACATCCAATTAACTAAATTAATATCAATACGAAGTTTTCCCAAAATAGATCACTTTAAATTCAAAAACAGGGGTACCACTCGGATAACTACACAATACCATTTAGATTACGTAATTCAGTCATGCCATTCATCTTAACAAATTCAAGGCAAATCAAAAAGAGTCGGATAACTAACTCATTCTTTTCCAAAAAAAGAAAAAGAAAAATAAAAATAATCTAATTTAATAAAATTTGAATTTAGTCCATTATTACGATTTTCATGATATTTATTGAGAAATATTATTTATCATTATTGAATTTTTATGAATCTTTTGATATACTCAATTGACAGCCAACCAATCTAAATCGTTAGAACTAATGCAAGGCTGACCCAGTCATTTTTTAAACAAATTTAGAGTCAACACAAGGACTTGTAAGTCATATTTTAGAATTAATATGTCAAAACACCAAACGTTAATCTATTTGGTAGTTAGATTGTTCCAAGCTTGCAAACAAGGTCAAGAAAGTTTTATTTTAAACAAATTTAATCTGACAGTTGTATTTAATAATGAAAGACGGACATGCGTCTTGTTATCCATTACAATCAACGTTAAATTATGAGATGTGACCTAGCATAATAATTTTTGAATTGTAGTTCAGCACAAAGGCACAATGGCTTTTAAGAGTTTTCAGCATATGTTATATATGGATACATATATGAATCAAATATCAAGCATATCCATATTTGTTATATATAGATACGGATATAAATCGGATATTAAAGTAGTGTTTGATACAAAAAATGCTATACCTGGATATTATAATACAAAAAATTAGCATACTTAATTCTGCATTAAATTTTAGTGTCAATTTGAAATAGAGATGTCCTATAATACCAACCAATGTGTACATTCTGTATGCTGCAGCACTATAAATTCAAACGATGCTAATATATCTTATAGCACTCTGTTAGTTCATATAGATTTCCATGCTGTTTGGTGCATAACTTACAGACAAACCAAACAAATTTATCTATAAGAATCAAATGCATGAGATGAGGCAAAATTTTAGGAAAGGAAATGAGAATGCATACAAGATCCATTAATTCAAATTAGATAACCAATTAATTAGGATTGGGTTTGACTCAATCTTAATGAGAGAACATGAAATTGATGAATAGGATTCATCATAGAGAAAAAAATTTTGTGTTCAAGAGAGACCTTTTGTATATGAGATGTACATATAAAATTCATTAATTAGGCTTGATCCATGTGATAGATGGCTTAGATTAATTGAGATTAATAATATGGTATTTAATTGGGTCCATATGATGGCATGATTTGATTCGTGGAAATCCAATTAAACCAAGGGCTGAGATCGTACTACGTGGAGGATGGATCCATGCCCATGTGATGGACATGACCCATCTCCACGTCATGGAGGAGGAAACCCCATGATTTGGGGCGTCCTCATCAAGCCGAATTCAAGGTTGCTACGTTGGTTTCATGGGATAACCAATTTCCTAATTTTTAGGGATGTGGTTTGGTGGTTGTAATCCTAACATTATCTAGATAGCAAATATCCTAAATTTGTTAGGATACTTTGTTATAACAAATATCTTAAATTTGTTAGGATAATTTGTTATCAACTTGATATGGTTGAATGGTTAGGTGGTTGAAATGAAATCCCTCTTTTATGAACCATACAACCTGACTCCTCCTTTTTCTCTCTTTTGGATGCCTAACATCACTTTCTCTCTCTAAAACGTCCTTTCTCTCTCTAGGATGTCCCTCTATCTCTTGAAGGGTTGAAAGCTCCTCTCTCTCACGTCCTTTCTCTCTCTAGAGTGTCCCTTCCTTTCTCTTGATTGCTTCTCTCTCTCACGTCCTTTCTCTCTCTAGAATGTCCCTTCCTTTCTCTTGATTGATCAAGATTTGATCTTGATCAAGAAATCTTTTTTGATTTGAGAAATCAATTGGAAAGAAAAGAGGCGCTAGCACCCCTCGCAAGAAGGTTATCATCCAATCCTGAGAGGACATCATCCAAACAAATCTTGCTCTATGTAAATTTGAACCAGTGGAAAAGTTCTATTATCACAGTTCATAAGGGCCAAAAAACTTTACCTCTGGAATGCTTTGATGGATTTCACTGAGTTTAAAAATCTATTTGCTTGTTTAATAACTTGCTTGACTTTGCCAGCAAGGAAAATTGTCACCTGTCTCTCTTCCATGGATGAAGTTTGTGTTGATTTGGACTGTTGTACTATCTTAGACAGATCTAGATGTAGTGCAGTGGTCTTAAAATTGGCTATATAAATGAAGCTCCATAAGGAGATTGGGCAAAGAAAGAAAGAGATAAAGTCAGATCATTTGGCCGTTCTCAGGATCCCCTCTCCACATTAAAGATCCATACTCATATTTTATAGCTTGATCCAAACGATCTTTCACATGTCTGGTAACATCTGGGCTTTATGTTATTTTATCATTGGTATTTTATCATTTCTACTTTTATTAATTGCTTTCCTAGCTTGATCTCAACTCCAAGTGCACTTCATCCTTGAGCATTGGTTTCACTAGCATACTCTTGGCTTTAGTGGTGGAGCCAGGATTTGTGTGTATGTGTGTGTGTGTGTTGTGGGGGGGGTCGTGGTGCAGGGGTGATTCTCATTGTGTGCTTAATACATGCAAGTTTGTTAATATTTCAAGAAAAAGAGGGTTTTCTGCATCGACACCATCCAGTTATCAAATTACAATATTATATAGAAAATATGAAAACATGTATGAGAATTGAGCATCTTAGAAGAAATTGTTATTGTTATCATCTGACGTCTTGGGACTAGAGTAGGAAAGAAGAAATCCCACCAGACAAAACTAAGGATTCCTTTTTAAGGGTTGACAAGGTAAATGCTTGATCATATTTATGCTGCTGCATCTCTCTGGCCTCTTCCTACTCTTCCTCTTTCTCTCTATCTAATCTTTTTTTTTTATTCAACTTGCTGAAGTTTTAAAAGAATATAGTATTTTCTTCTTTCTTTGCGCCTATTCCATCATGCTAGCAGCATGTTGATAATAATTATAATTTTCCATTATTTCGTGTTGCAGAAATCTAATAGAATTATATTCATTATAATAAGTCCCTCATTCAGGACATGCTAAGTAAGAGCTGGGAGGGTAAAAAAGAATTGTTAATTTGTGCCTTCTTAGTGCTAAATTGTTATTCTTTTGATTTACAATATCTCATAATATGGTTCATGCCATCTTAATTTTTGCTCAAAGTGCTTCTTCATAAAACTCTGCAAGATCCAAAAGTTAGATCTTATCATAGTTTCACACTCTAGATTTTAAATTTAAGTTGTGCAAGTTTTCTTTTTTCCCTTCTACAAACCTAAATCATAATTAATCATTAGATAGATATCATAAGATATATATATATATATATATATATATATATTGATGAGCAAAAGATTGGGAATACTAAGAATAGTTGGTATGGAAGTTTCTTGAATTTTTGTAGCCACAACAAAAATCGCATGTCATCTTCTTTTGCAGTCATTATAAACTTGCTTACCTTGCATCTTCAAACGATTCCCAAACTGTTTCCTTTTATGTTGAAACTCCGGCTACTGATTTATTTTCTTTTGTTTTTTTGTGTATAGACTTGCAATGACAATGATGTTCGCAACATTGTCCTATCGTATCTTGTGCATAACTGTTTTAATGAGACGGCAGAGACCTTTCTTGCTTGTGCTGGAATGAAGCAGCCTGTCGATTATCTTGTGGACATGGAAAAAAGAAAATGTAGGTGACTTGCTTGTAATTTGTTCAACACATGCTAATTGAGATTACCTTTTTCCCATCTGGGATGTAGCAGAATTGATTCTGATATATAATGCTTACCCATTGCCTATTCTTCAAGAAGTGAAATGTGCATTTTCATGTATTTTGACTTTTGAATTGTTTGGTTTCCTGTTAGATGGGACATGTAATGTATTTGGGTGATCTAAAAGAATTCACAGAATAAGCCAGTTTAGATGACAAGGCTTTGTTGATAAAATTAGGGTTTGTACTTGTACAATATGTAACACCGCACCTAGTTTAGATTGTGCTTTAGCACACTTTAACCTAATAAAAATACACCGGTTCCAGGAGCAGAATTATTTGCCAATGAAGCCTTTTAAGTTGATTGTTGTTTTTATGTGTTTATATTAGCCTGGGCCTTCAAAAATTGAAGGCTGCCCAATTCTTTGAAGGCAGTGGTGTGTCAATGCCTTAAACCAATAGGTGTAGCAGCTTGGGATGTAGTTGAGTCAAGTCACTGTCATGATACAGTGATTGATCAGTACGCTATTAATGATGCTGCTGATCAAAATGGAAGTATAAAAACGAGAAACCTGGTAGATTGTAATGTATGGTTAACTTACTGTATATCTGCCTATACCTATGCAATAAATGTCATAACATGACAGATATGTATGTATTAATATATTCTTAGAAGCAGTGAAGTAAGTAGAATGAGTCAATGTGCTAATAAATCACTCTTCTGCAAAAGGTCTCATTTTTATGTCCATCATGAAGCGAGTCAGTTTCATGTAAACAAAATTTGATTTTTCCAGCATAATTTGAAGTCTCACATCATAAAGTATTGATTTATATAAATAAAATGGAATATTTTACCTTTCACTTTTTCATCTTCGTACATTTGGAAAAAAATACATCCATAAAATGGTGTTTAATTAGCTTACTGTATATCTGAATATTTTAAATATGCAACAAATGTCATAACAAAAATTATGTGCTGATACATTGTTAGAAACAGTGAAATATATAAACGAGCCAATGTGCTAGTAAACTATTTTCCTCCAAAAAAAATCAAAATAACTGCTTGTTTCTGAGCAAAATTCAAGTTCCAAATCATGAAGTGAATCAGTTTCATAAAGGTAAAGTGGAAGAATTTTACCTTTTGCTGCTTCATCTTGATAAATGTATAGCTTAGAAATACATACTGAATTACATTGGTAACTGTATTTTTTGGTTGTCCCTAGCAATATTCCATTTTGCATTGGAGGGAAATGCTCTCAAGGCCATAGAACTGACAGAACAATTAGCGCCAAACTTGCTGGAAGATAACAAAGATTTGTATTTTGATCTATTAAGCCTCCACTTTATTGATCTTGTCTGTTCAAGGAAATGGTAAGGGATCCATAAATTATCATTCTAAAAATGACATGCAAGACTTCTGCCTTGACTAACTATGATTTGTATGTAAATGACAGCACAGAAGCTTTGGAGTTTGCTCAGACCAAGTTAACACCATTAGGAAAGGTGCATAAGTATGTTGAGAAATTGGAAGTATGTCTCTAAAACTAATATGCTTATGCAAAACTAGCTTTAGATATCAAAGTATCATAATTGTCTCATGATTCGCTGTTGAGCACAGCCATGAGGTTGGTATAAAAACAATACATTTTGGTGATGCACCAGGACCTTATGGCTCTGTTAGCTTACGAGGAGCCTGAAAAATCACCTATGTTCCACTTACTGAGCTCAGACTACCGGCAGAATGTTGCGGATTGCCTGAATCGAGCTATTTTGGGTATGCTAACCGTATAGCAGCTCTTTCTCTTCCTTCTAACTCTACTAATTAACTCACCCCTTTTCTTGATATGAAAGTGACTAATTCATGATACTTGATCTTATGGTTAATTTCAGAACGTGCTAATCTGCCTAGCTATTCATCAGTGGAAAGGCTGATACAGCAAGCAACCGTGGTTAGACAGTGCCTACATGAGCTTGGCAAGGTGCATAATTACATAAATTTCAGTACCATGTATAGATATGCTTTGTCTAACCTTTTTTCTAAACTAGTTTGCTTGAGTATAACCTTAAGCCTTGCTCCGACTGTTTGCATTATCTGTTTTCTTTGAATTGTTCTACAATTGTAAGTGAAAGATCAAATTAGATTTGCTTCTTCTAAGTCATTCAGCCAAATTTGTAGTATGAAGTTTCAGGATGCATCCTTACTTTTGGAACTTGTGGATGAGCAGGATGGGCCACCACCATTTTCTCTGAAATCCTTTCTGAAAAACTAGATGGAGATGGCATTGCTTAGACCTGACTACTGCGAGCATGGCTTGTTTTGTTCTCCATGAGATTACTCTTGGTTGCGTATGAATTTTGTACAAGGTTCAGGCATGCAGAATTTAGCTGCGAGAGCATGTCCAATGTAAATGTTATATATTGGGAGACAATCACATTCATCTCTTTTTCTGGTGTCCAGTTATATATGTATTTTTTTTTTTTAAATCATTGGTCAGAAGCCAAGCGGCTTCTAGTCTGACAGAAGTGGCTGTTGCTTGTCCAGTGGATGCTTTGAGAGGTTTGGATGTGGTGTTTTCTTCTGTTAAATTTAAATGCAACTTAAGCCAGCAGAAAGAGAGAAGCAAACAGAAGTCATTCCATCTTGTTCTGTAATTTTTGATTTGTTGAAAACTTCAAAGTATCAGCGGCGTCGTAATGGCTTTGGGATGGCATCGATAAAATTAACCTCCTATGATCAATGATCAAGTGGATTTTCCTCTTCCGCAGCCCTTGCTGAAATGCTCTGAAGTCTGTTGCAACATGTCAGCGGGCTAGTGGAAGATGGCGATCAGAGATGACCATGATCTTGCCTGAGTTTGAGCAAAAACTGTTATCATTCCCGCATTCAAAAATTTCTTAGGGCCTGTTGGCAGTGGATTTGAATTAAATTTTTTGTTTTCGAAAGTAAGAAATCCAATAGCATGAAAAATATGTTTGGTCAAACCATTTTTAAATATATATTTTTTTCATAAAATCTTCATTAGAATTATCTTGGACATTTTTTAAATTTTTTTCTTCCTTCCTCAAAATGTACGAAACTCACATTCTTTTCACGATCTTTCTGCAACTCAAATCTTTTAATATAATATATTTTTAAAAATAATTTTTTAGAACACGAACCTTACTTTACCGGCAACTTCAGCAGCTCAGGGTGGGAATGCAAATGGGCTTGGCTTGAAGAGTATAAAATTGGGCCCGTGGGCTGGGTCATCTGCAAACATCTATCTGAATACATGGTTTCAAGAATTTTATTTCTGCTGCAGATACCTTGACCCATCTCCCTATGATTTCCCAATAGGATCAAGGTTATCCTGACACGTTAACAAAGATCTGTTGGAAACTAAACTTGATTGTTGAAAATTGCTGCATAGGAAGTTGATGTTATTTAATTGCTGCATAGGAAGTTGCTATTATTTATTGCTGCATAGGAGTTGCTGTTATTTAATTGCTGCATAGGAAGTTGCTGTTATTGCATAGGAAGTTGCTATTTTGAATTAAGTATTGTGGAAGACCAAGATTCATTTTGTAATTATAAAAGGCCATGTATCCTTTCACGTTTGAGGATGAAAAAAAAAAAGAAAGAATCCAGAAATTTGCCCAAAAGAAAATATCTTCTCCTCTTCCAACAAATTTGGTATCAGAGCCACAAAAGATCCATGGCCTCCATGAACTTTATTCAATCCCAAATACCTAAACTCACCAAAGACAACTATGACAACTGGAGTATCCAAATGAAGGCTTTGCTTGGATCCCTTGATGTTTGGGATCTTGTAGAAGACGGCTACATGGAGCCGACCGAAGGTGAAGCAATGCTCACACAAGAGCAAAGAAAGCAACATAAGGAGTCAAAAAAGAAAGACAAGAAGGCTCTCTACACACTATACCAAAGTGTAGATGAAGGCACATTCGAGATTATCGCTGGAGCTGCAACATCAAAGGAGGCATGGGACTTATTGCATAAGGCACAAAAAGGAGCAGAAAAGGTGAAAAAGATTCGGCTACAATCTTTGAGGTCTGAATTTGAATCTTTCAAAATGATAACTGGGGAGTCAATTTCTAATTATTTTTCAAGATTGATGTCTATAGTCAATCAATTGAAAAGAAATGGTGAAGAAATTACTAATGTTCGAATCATGGAGAAAATGTTGCGCTCTTTAGATGCAAAATTTGACTTCATTGTTGTAGCCATTGAAGAATCAAAGGAATTAGAAGAAATGACTATAGAGCAACTCAATGGCTCTTTACAAGCACATGAGCAAAAGCTGTCTAAAAGGATGGAGGAGAAACCCATCGAGCAAGTACTTCAAACAAATCTTACACTACAAGAAAATGGTGATCTTAAAGATCAAACAAGTTTCCATGGTCGAGGCCGTGGAAGAAGAGGAAGAGGTGGAAGATTTCATCAAGATCAACCTCAAAGAAGTCAAGGAGACATAAGAGACCACCATGCCCGAGGTCGTGGTAGAGGAAGATTTTTTAATCCTAGAGGAAGAGGAAGGTATGGACAACAAGCACTACAATGTTTTATTTGCAAAAAATATGGGCACTATGCTAAAGATTGTTGGTATAAAGATAATGTTAATTATGTTGATGAGAAAATTCATTTTACATAAGAACAAGAAGAAGAAGTAACTCTACTTTTGGCCTACAATAACATTACTGGTGCTATCAAAAGAAGTACTTGGTATCTAGACACAGGTGTTAGCAATCATATGTGTGGGATAAAGGACATGTTTTTTACAATGGATGAAAGCTTCAAAGGCTCGGTGACTTTTGGAGACTTCTCTAAAAGGCCAGTTGAAGGGAAAGGTAAAATCCTTATCAAGCTTCAAAATGGCACTCAAAATTTTATTTCAGATATCTATTATGTTCCATACATTAAAAATAATATTCTTAGTTTGGGCCAATTGCTTGAAAAAGGCTATGACATTCACATGAAAGAATTGGGTCTTTATATCAGAGACAACAATAATACTCTTATTGCACATGTTCCTATGTCAAAAAATAGAATGTTTGAGCTAAGTTTGCATGTTGATGGCTCCTCTTGTATGTTAACACAAAGTCTTGATGACTCTACTCTATGGCATCTTAGATATGGACATTTAAACTTTGATGAATTAAAACTTTTGTCTAGCAAGAATATGGTAACAGGAATGCCTTGGCTGAAAATGTCTAAGGAAAAATGTGAAACATGCATAGTTGGAAAGCAACAAAGGAGAACCTTCATTTCAGGAAGATCAAGAAGAGCAACAAAACTATTGGAATTGATACATTCAGATGTTTGTGGCCCAATCAAACCAACAACTATGGGAGGTAATGAATATTATCTTTCCTTCACTGATGATTATTCTGGAAAGACATGGGTTTATTTATTTAAAAAAAAAGAGTGAAGTGTTTCAGAAATTTAAGGAATTTAAGTTGCTTGTTGAAAAACAAAGTGGTTTTCAAATTAAAGCTTTGAGATTGGATTGTGGTGGTGAGTATTTATCCAAAGAGTTTTCAAATTTTTTCAAAGCACAAGAAATTTTTCATCAAGTTACTATGCCTTATTCACCTCAGCAAAATGGGGTTTCTGAAAGAAAAAATCGAACTATTTTAAATATGGTTCGATGTATGTTGAAAGATAAAAATATGCCTAAAGAATTTTGGGGAGAAGCAGTTGCTTGTGCAGTTTATTTGTTGAACAGATTTCCATCAAAAAGGCTTCACAATATGACACCTGAGCAAGCATGGAGTTCATACAAGCCTAAGGTTGATCATCTTCGCATTTTTGGAAGTGTTGCTTATGTCAAAGTGCCTGATGAGAAAAGGATCAAACTTGATGACAAAGGAGAAAAGTGTATTCTTTTAGGATATGCTGAAAATTCAAGTGGCTATAAGTTGTATAATCCTATTACAAAGAGAGTGATTTTTTCAAGAGATGTTGAATTTGATGAAAAGCAAATGTGGAGCTGGCAAGATAACAATAAAAGGCAAGAAAATAATGAAGAAGAAGAGTCACAACATCAAGAAAAAATTCCATCAACTCCACAACAAAGTCCAAGACATTCATCTCCACAAGAAAGTTCCAGTGGCTCATCCTCAAATAGAGCACACAAAACTCGGAGTGTGCAAGAATTGCTTAACGTCACAAGGCGTCTTGATGCTAATGATTATACTATGTTTTGTCTTTTTCCAGGTTATGATCCAATTGAGTTTTATGAAGCAAATAAAGAAGAAAAATGAAGAAATGCCATGCATGAAGAAATTTCATCAATAGAGAAAAATGACACTTGGGAACTCACAAATCTTCTCCAAGGTCATCAAGCCATTGGAGTCAAATGGGTGTATAAAACAAAAAAAAATGCAAGTGGAGAAATAGAAAAACACAAAGCCCGCTTGGTAGTAAAAGGCTACAAACAACAATATGGTATT
Source organism: Calamus simplicifolius (assembly GCA_900491605.1). NCBI lineage: Eukaryota > Viridiplantae > Streptophyta > Magnoliopsida > Arecales > Arecaceae > Calamus > Calamus simplicifolius. The sequence continues at coordinate 268,737 of UESW01001792.1, read as the reverse complement.
GCCCTATCAGCCTCATCACTATTCATTTACAATAATACTAATAATTAAATCATGTCATCAAATTAAGTACATTAGATATACCCTTAATATTAGAGTATGCGGAAGTAAAGTCATCAAACGTGTAGAAATAATAAGAAAAAACCACATGTGCCATCCGTCAATAAAATGGTATGTTTGTATAGTTATTATGTCAGATCATCCATCTATTTATATCTCCTTCTCATCACGTAATACCAAATCTTGATATGCAACCCAATCCTCATCCCCTATAAAAGGTAAAGGATTATGAGCTAACAACTTAATAGAAATTTTACAGGATGAGGATATATAGTAAAAAAATATATATATATATAATATAATATAAAGATAGTATATTATCTTTATATATCCTCATATAAAGATGAAACATCCTCATATTTAAAATATTAATTTCTCATTTATGATTATCAAAATTTATTGTAAGCATGTACTATTAGCAGCTTGCAGGGATAAGCTCCACTTGTCTCATCAATGAAATAAAAAGAAAACTCAATAGGTCAATGGTCCCCAAATCAACATCTGATTCAGATGATAATGATATGACTGCGTGCCCTTAGAATAAAACCCTAAAAGAATGCAAAGCATATTCATCTACAACAATACTCTGTCACGCCCCAGTTCCAAAATTTAAACTAGGATGACAACCCGCCGCATGCCAGGCATGCAAGGCGTCTTGAACTTCATCACATAATTCAATATAAAGCAAATTTCACATCCATGATTTATTACAAACCATAATTATCAGTCTCGGGCTATCTGCCCTACACACAAGCAAATCTGAACTAAATCAATATAATAAAACTAAGTCTTCTTAATAGAAACTCCTTCTATCTCAATTATCCTTCTTCATTCCTGAGGCTCTGAAAAACATTATGAGAATTTTATGAGCTCACACTCAATAAGTAAGCCTAATATAATTTCAAAATTTCATTTATCAGACTATCATCAGGTTCATGTCATCAGATCAATTAATTTGAAACTTAATTCAATAACAATTACTAGAACATATGCGATGTAAACAAAACATTGTTTATACTGTCATTATTTTTCTTTATGTGTCCCACGGCCCTACAATACACATCATGTATAGCACTCTTAAATATCCCCTAAGAGAAAGGGTCCTGGTACCAGTATTCTGTCATCTGTCATGTGATAATCTATCATGTGATAATGTGATAATCTGTCATATAGGAATCTGTCATGTGGGAATCTGTCATGTGATAATCTGTCATATGAGAACCGCGGCAACACATAAAGTTTTACTGTCATTATCATACTTACAAATTATCATAGTAACAACATGATTTTGCCAAATTAACATAATTATATTTAACTATAATTTTACAGTTTACAAATTAAATAATTAATAAAATTATAATACTTGACTTACTTACCACAGTACACAAATTTTAATTGATAACCCAGCTAATTGGACGCCTGGGAACCTACATAATCATTTTTCATTATTAAATTTCTAAAATCTAAATTATAAAATAATTCTTAAACTCTACCCAAACCACATCACGGGCCCAACTTTGGGCTTGAATATCTCTCAATGTATACACCCAAATAGGGAAATAAAATTATTCCCAGAAACTAGAATCAATCCTGATTCGGGCCATATCTTCACATTGCCATTCTCGACCCGATACAGGGCCCAAAACGCTGCTCAAACAAGCTCCAGAGATGGCACAACAGGGCCCAAAAAAACCAAACGGCCCAACGGCCCATTTTTCATTATTAACCCAGCTCCTCTGTTTCAGAAGAAACAGAGGAGCTGAGAGTCGTGCTGGTGGCCAGGGCCGCCGCCAGCCAAATTGAAGGTGGTCCGGCTGCCGTTTGCCGGACTGTGGCCGGCCGTCGCCGCGGCCAGTCTCCCCCACCCTCTCTCTCTCATCAATTTATCACTTTGAATCTTTCTTTTCTCTCTCATCGCTCGCGTGTCTTCCACGGTGCCGGTGCCAATTCTAGCCAAATTGGCATCGGTCCGACCGCCGTTGGCCGGACCAAAGCCGGCCGTCGCCGCGGTCGACCTCCCCTCCGTCTCTCTCTCTCCAATTTCTCTTTTATTCTTCTCTTTCTTTCTCACTGTCTCCCGTGGCCAAGATCATGCCGGCAGCACGGCCGGCCACCACGGCCGGCCGGACCTCCACCGGACGCACGCCTGGCGCCGGTGGAGGTCTCCGACCAAGGTTCAGACCCGGCGAAGCGGTGAGCACACCGCCGGGCCCGAACCAAGGATCGGACCGGCGGTAGTTCTTTCCCTGTCACCTCTCTCTCCCTCCTCCGCTCTCTTCTCTCTCTCACTGTCCTTCGACACCCCACCAGATGCCGCCCCTGGTGCCGGTGGGGTTGTCGGCCGGGGCTCAGGCCCGGTGAGGCGGCGGGCACGCCGCCGGGCTTGAACCAGTGTCGGCACACAGAGAAAGGGAAGGGAGCTGGGTTCTGTAACCCGGCTCCTCCCTGTTCTCCATTTTTTTTTAACTTTCTCTCTCTAACCTCCTCTCTCCCAGGCATGGACAGGGGACTTACCAGAGGCAGGTGCGCTGGAAGAAACGTTCGCACGAGAAGATGATGAGAAGGGGGCGTCCACGTATGATGGGAAGGAGGGTTCCACATTATCTTTTATAGGCATTGCAGAGTCCCCAAATCAAGGGACTCTGTAATTAGATATACTTGGAATTCAAATATCTAGAGTCTATCATCTGATCTCGTGATAACTCTCACGAGCAGTTGAGAAATCTAGGGGATTACATTCTCCCCTCCTCATAATAATTTCGGCCTCAAAATTGATAACTTTTATTAGAGAAAATTAAAAGTCCAAATTTCTGTCCCAAGGACTAACAATCAACTAAAGCTAACAATTTTCTATCATTAACTATTTTCAGATACAAATAGTCGTGGATACTTTTCTTTCATTTCTTCCTCCAGTTCCCAAGTAGCCTCCCTTTCAGAATGATTACTCCATTGCACCTTGACATAGGGAATGGTACGCGTCTTAGAACATGATCTTTGCGGTCTACGATACGCAAAGGATGCTCCTCATATGATAAATCTTTCCTCAACTGTATAGGCTCATATGCTATGACATGGCTGGGGTCAGAGATATACTTCCTCAGCATAGATACATGAAAAACATTGTGTATCCCAGATAGAATCAGAGGCAGTGCCAGGCTGTAAGCAACCTCTCCAACTCTGCTCAAGATCTCAAAAGGTCCAATATAACGTGGACTCAGCTTTCCTTTAATCCCAAATCTCATCATATCTTTGGTTGGTGATACCCTTAAGAAGACATGGTCCCCAACCTGGAATTCCAATTCCCTGCTTCTGACATCAGCATAGCTCTTTTGCCTGCTCTGAGCTGTACGAAGACGCTCCCTGATCAAATGCACCTTATCTACTGTTTGCTGAATCAGCTCAGGGCCTAGCAATTTCCTTTCCCCCACGTCATCCCAACATATAGGAGATCTGCACCTCCTACCATATAGAGCTTCAAATGGAGCCATCTGGATGCTGGCTTGGTAACTATTATTATATGCAAACTCCACCAAAGGTAAGTGGTTATCCCAAGCTCCACCCAAGTCCATCACACAGGCTCGCAACATGTCCTCCAGAATCTGTATGGTCCTCTCTGATTGTCCATCTGACTGGGGATGATAGGCTGTACTGAAGTTTAGTTTGGTTCCCATGGCCTTATGAAGACTCTTCCAGAACTGGGATACAAACCTGGTATCTCTATCTGATACAATAGATACCGGAACACCATGGAGTCTCACGATCTGCTCAATATACAAATTAGCCAATCTTTCACTAGAGACCCCAACTCTGAAAGGTAGGAAATGAGCTGATTTTGTTAGTCTGTCCACAATGACCCAAACTGCATCGTTGCTCTTAGGAGTTTTGGGCAGACCAGTCACAAAGTCCATTGTAATCTTTTCCCATTTCCACTGTGGAATCATCAGAGACTGAAGAGGTCTCGCAGGCCTTTGATGCTCGGCTTTCACTTGCTGACACACAAGCACTTGGCCACATACTGAGCAATCTTCCTCTTCATGCCTTTCCACCAAAAATTTTCCTTTAAGTCTCTGTACATCTTAGTGCCACCTGGATGCACAGTATAGGGAGAGTAGTGAGCCTCCTTCAAAATTTCAGCCTTTAGCTCCTTAATGTTTGGCACACAAAGTCTTCCTTCAAATTTCAGGGATCCATCCTCCATATATAAAATTCATTCTGAACTCCTGACTGTACCACTTCTTTAATCCTTTGTAGATCTGGATCTTCCATCTGGGAGGACTTGATTCTGTCAACTAAGGTCGGCTGGAGTACAAGTGCTGCAACAAGTCCATCAGACTGCTGTACTCTCAGACCAACCTCCCACTTCTCCAGATCTCTCAATACGTGAGGCTGGGAGGTAATCATAGCAGCTAACTCAGAAGAGGATTTTCTGCTCAAGGCATCAGCTACTACATTGGCCTTCCCAGGATGATACTGTAGATTCAGGTCATAATCCTTCAATAGTTCCAACCACCTCCTCTGCCTTAAATTCAGCTCCTTCTGTGTGAAGATGTATTTTAAACTCTTATGATCTGTATACACATCACACGACACTCCATATAGATAATGCCGCCAAATCTTCAGAGCAAAAACCACAGCAGCCAATTCCAAGTCATGAGTAGGATAATTCTGCTCATAAGGTTTCAGTTGTCTGGAGGCATAAGCTATCACTCTTTCATTTGCATCAAAACACATCCCAATCCTTTTCGAGAGGCATCAGTGTATATAGTAAAACCTTCAGATCCCATTGGAAGAACAAGAATGGGAGCTGACACCAGGCGCTGCTTTAACTCCTGGAAACTTTCCTCACACTCTACTGTCCAGTCAAACTTCACTCGCTTTTGGGTTAAGCGAGTTAGGGGTAGAGCAATGCGAGAAAAATTCTCCACAAATTTTCGGTAATACCCGGCTAATCCCAAGAAGCTTCTGACTTTTCCACATTGGAAGGTCGGCTCCAGTTAGTGATAGCTTCAATCTTTTTCGGGTCCACAGATACACCATCTTTAGAGATTATATGACCCAAGAAAGATACTTGATCCAACCAAAATTCACACTTCTGCAGCTTGGCATAAAGCTTCTTCTCTCGAAGAATCTGTAGCACGATCCTCAGGTGATCCTCATGCTCCTTATGGCTCTTGGAATATATCAGAATATCATCAATGAAAACCACCACAAACTGATCCAGATATGGTTTAAAAATTCTGTTCATTAAGTCCATGAATGCTGCTGGGGCATTAGTTAACCCAAACGCATCACCAAGAACTCATAGTGGCCATATCTGGTTCTAAATGCTGTCTTTGGTACATCCCCTTCTTTGACTTTAAGCTGATGGTACCCGGACCTAAGATCAATCTTTGAGAATATCCGGGCTCCTTGAAGTTGATCAAACAAGTCATCAATCCTTGGCAGAGGATACTTATTTCGCACTGTTACTTTATTGATTCCCCGGTAATCAATGCAGAGTCGAAGACTGCCATCCTTCTTCTTAACAAATAGAACTGGAGCACCCCAAGAGAAGCACTGGGTCTAATAAATCCTCGATCTAGGAGCTCCTGTAGTTGATCCTTCAGTTCCTTTAGCTCGGCCGGGGCCATACGGTAAGGGGCCTTTGATATAGGTCCAGTTCAGGAACTAGATCAATAGAGAACTCGACTTCCCGATCAGGAGGTAAATTAGTCAAATCCTCAAGGAAGACATCAGGAAATTCTTGAGCTATGGGAATATCCTCCAACTTGGTCTCTTCTTGCTGAAGGTCCTTGACTACAGCAAGAAATCCTTGACCACCACTCATCAAATACTTTTCAGCTGCATTACTGATATAAACATGAGGATAGGTATTTCTGACCACCAATAAAACTGAACTCAGGCTGGCTTGGAATTTTGAAGTTGACAGTCTTCCTGAAGCAGTCTACTGAAGCATGACAGGAGGCCAACCAATCCATTCCAAGGATAACATCGAAAAACTTCAGTGGGAGGACAATGAGATCCGCATTCAACCTCCTATCCTCCAAGATAATTGGGCAAGATTTGCATACTGTGTCAACTTTCATAACCTCTCCATTTGGAACTGCAATATGCAACTCTTGCTCCATAGGAATAGGTTTCAATGATACATTCTTATCAAGATACATGTCAGATATGAAGGAATGCATGGCACCCGGATCAATTAAAGTTTGAGCGTAAGCAGTACCTACTTTAATCATTCCTGGACATAAGTGTAATTTGTTTTAATTTTAAGGATTGCACCTATTGTTAATTAACTATCAATGCATTGCACTAGATAAGCATGTAATACTAGATATAACATTAAAGGGTATACCTGTTACCACAGAATTAGATGCGGTAGCGTCCTGCTGAGTGAGGTTGAAAACCCATCCCTGGGTCCTCGGTGGCTGCTGCTGCTGTTGCTGGCTCGTTCCTTGACTTGAAGAAGGATGATGATCCTTCCGAAAGGGATATGTAGCAATCTTGTGATCAGTTTTCCCACAGACAAAGCAGGCACCAGTCACTCTGCGGCAAGGCTTTCCAGGGTGGGAGTTACCACAATGAATGCAACGAGTTTCCTTATTCTGTGGTTCAGCTGGAGCCTGATGTGCACCCTTCTTCTTGGCCTGAGCAGAGGATTGACCAGAAGTAGGCCCTTTTCTCTTCTTCCGCAGCTCCCAATCCTTTTGAGCATCATTTATATCCCTCTCAATCACCAAGGCCTTATTCACTACAGCACTGTAAGTGAGGAGCTCAAATGCATTGACCGCTTGCCTCAGTCTGGGTCACAGTCCCTCAGTGAATCTGGTGACCTTGGCTATTTCATTGGTCATAATATTTGGAGCAAAACGGGCCAACCTGGTGAATTCGGCTTCATACTGGGCCACAGAAAGATCCTTTTGCTCCAACTTGATAAACTCTGATTCCATCTGTCTCTGTACACTCCTGGGGAAGTATTTGTCGAAGAATATCTCTCTAAACTCTCCCCAAGAAATAATCTGTCCATTCCGATGCTGCTCCTCGACTAACCACCAATCATAGGCTTCTCCCTGGAGAAGATAGGTGGCAAATCTGATCCGCTCCATATCCTGACTACCATGGGCCATAAAAGCCTTCTCCATGTCTCGCACCCACCGCTCAGCATCAACAGGGTTGGTGGATCCAGAGAAAGGGGCAGGGGCAAATTTCTTAAAGTCTACAAAGCTGCGGCCAACCCCTACCCAGGATTGAGATGGAGTAGGCTGGATCTGTGGAGCAGTAGAGTCGGGCTGAGTCTGTGGAATAGGAGGGGCAGGTTGTGCCTACGGAGCAGTGTGAGTAGGCTGAGCGGACAAAGCCTGCAGAATCTGGTGCTGTAAGTCCCACATCGACTGCACCATACCCGAGAGAACCTGAAGCATCTCGGTCTGGGGTTGCTGCTGATCAGTCCCGACTGAATTGGCAGGGGCAGCAGCTCTGGTGGCTTCCAGACCTCCTGGTTGGCCAGCATTACCAACTGGGAACTCTCATCATTTTGTTGACTTCTAGTGCGACGTGCCATTCTTATCTCCTAATAAATTAGTTGTAATTAATATCACTGTAAACATTAATTGTTAGGCTTTCAAAGCATAATTTCTAAGATTCCTTTAAATTTATAATTTGTCTCTATGTCACTCTAGTGTTTTGCCTAAAGTGTCATCATGTATATGTCCCTAATGTCATAACCTGGCTCTGATACCACTAAAGCTGTCACGCCCCAGTTCCAAAATTTGAACTAGGATGATAACCCGCCGCATGTCAGGCATGCAAGGCGTCTTGAACTTCATCACATAATCAATATAAAGAAAATTTCACATCCATGATTTATTACAAACCATAATTATCAGTCTGGGCTATCTGCCCTACACACAAGCAAATCTGAACTAAATCAATATAATAAAACTAAGTCTTCTTAATAGAAACTCCTTCTATCTCAATTATCCTTTTTCATTCCTGAGGCTCTGAAAAATATTATGAGAATTTTATGAGCTCACACTCAATAAGTAAGCCTAATATAATTTCAAAATTTTATTTATCAGACTATCATCAGGTTCATATCATCAGATCAATTAATTTGAAACTTAATTCAATAACAATTACTAGAATATATGTGATGTAAATAAAACATTGTTTATACTGTCATTATTTTTCTTTATGTGTCCCACGGCCCTACAATACAAATCATTTGTAGCACTCTTAAATATCCCCTAAGAGAAAGGGTCCTGGTACCAGTATTCTGTCATCTGTCATGTGATAATCTATCATGTGATAATGTGATAATCTGTCATGTGGGAATCTGTCATGTGAGAATCTGTCATGCGATAATCTGTCATATGAGAACCGCGGCGACACATAAAGTTTTACTGTCATTATCATACTTACATATTATCATAGTAACAACATGATTTTGCCAAATTAACATAATTATATTTAACTGTAATTTTATAGTTCACAAATTAAATAATTAATAAAATTATAATACTTGACTTACTTACCACAGTACACGAATTTCAATTGATAACCCAGCTAATTGGATGCCTGGGAACCTACAGAATCATTTTTCATTATTAAATTTCTAAAATCTGAATTATAAAATAATTCTTAAACTCTACCCAAACCACATCATAGGCCCAACTTTGGGCTTGAATATCTCTCAATGTATACACCCAAATAGGGAAATAAAATTATTCCCATAAACTAGAATCAATACTGATTCGGGCCATATCTTCACTTTGCCATTCTCGGCCCGATACAGGGCCCAAAATGCTGCTCAAACAAGCTCTAGAGACGGCCCAATAGGGCCCAAAAAAACCAAACGGCCCAACGGCCCATTTTTCATTATTAACCCAGCTCCTCTGTTTCAGAAGAAACAGAGGAGCTGAGAGTCATGCCGGTGGCCAGGGCCGCCGCCGGCCAAATTGGAGGTGGTCCGGCCGCCGTTTGCCGGACTGTGGCCAGCCACCGTTTGCCGGACCGTGGCCGGCCGCTGCCGCGGCCAGTCTCCCCCACGCTCTCTCTCTCATCAATTTATCACTTTAAATCTTTTTTTCTCTCTCATCGCTCGCGTGTCTTCCACGGTGCCGGCGCCAATTCCGGCCAAATTGGCATCGGTCCGGCCATCGTTGGTCGGACCAAAGCCGGCCGTCGCCGCGGCCGACCTCCCCTCCCTCTCTCTCTCCAATTTCTCTTTTATTCTTCTCTTTCTTTCTCACTGTCTCCCGTGGCCAAGAATCACGCCGGCGGCACGGCCGGCCACCACGGCCGGTCGGACCTCCACCGGACGCACGCCCGACGCCGGTGGAGGTCTCCGACCAAGGTTCAGACCCGGCGAAGCGGCGAGCACACCGCCGGGCCCGAACCAAGGATCGGACCGGCGGTAGTTCTTTCCCTGTCACTTCTCTCTCCCTCCTCCGCTCTCTTCTCTCTCTCACTGTCCTCCGGCACCCCACCGGATGCTGCCCCCGGTGTCGGTGGGGTTGTCGGCCGGGGCTCAGGCCCGGCGAGGCGGCGGGCACGCCACCGGGCTTGAACCAGTGTTGGCACACAGAGAAAGGGAAGGGAGCTGGGTTCTGTAACCCGGCTCCTCCCTGTTCTCCAATTTTTTTTTTTAACTTTCTCTCTCAACCTCCTCTCTCCCAGGCATGGACAGGGGACTTACCAGAGGCAGGCGCGCTGGAAGAAACGTCCGCACGAGAAGATGATGAGAAGGGAGCGTCCACGTATGATGGGAAGGAGGGTTCCACATTATCTTTTATAGGCATTGCAGAGTCCCCAAATCAAGGGACTCTGTAATTAGATATACTTGGAATTCAAATATCTAGAGTCTATGATCTCGTGATAACTCTCACGAGCAGTTGAGAAATCTAGGGGATTACATACTCACAATCAGGTCATATCATTAAATCAAATACATCAAATATATCCTCAATATTAAAGAATAAGGAAGTAAAGTCATCAAATGTATACAAGTAATAGAAACTCTCTAATTTTGTCTTAAAGGACAGCTCTTCAATGCATGATCCACATCCTGGTCCTCCGCCTGCACCTGCAGCTCATTACATCAACTCCAAACAGTTGGCCCGTTCGAAGATATTCCCAATTAATTGCCTTTTTATTCCAGAGTTTAAAGCTTCTAATAAGGGATTTCATAGTGGAACCCTGCACTTGCTTCTCCTAAGCATTAAGAACCACAGACCAAGACTCCTGATATTCACATCAAAAGTCTTCAAATGAATATTCTAGGTCCTCGCCTTTAGGCTCCCGTGTTAATAAGGATTGGACAGCGATCTAACCTAATCCTAGGGAGGTGCTTCACTTCAGCCTCAGGAAATTAATAATCCCATCCATTTATCATTTACCAAAGGATCTATGAAAGCTCTCCTAGATTTGAGTCATTCCCTAGCTTCTTCGTTATTATGCTATGCAATCCCCAAAAAACCCAAGTCACAAACAACTACAGTCGACTGCATGAAACTTGGATCTATTCATTAGTTGCATCTATTGAGGTCATTCCACGCTGCTAGCAAAGATAAAATCAATGTCCCCTAACCCGTTTCACCATAAGATAAAACAAGGCTGCTTGCAAAGACAAAATCAATGTCTCATGCCCACAGTACAAGTGAGTTCCGAGACTTCGAGTGGGTTTGAGACCAACACTTTTTAACAAATTGAGGCAAGTTTGCAAACTTGGAATAGTGGCTTTATTCACATGCGAACTGATGGAAAGTTCAGGATATGGTCCAAATTCCAGATGTATCAATTACGTCAGCTTATATCAACATGACAATCCGTTCTGGTTTTTTAGTCATGTGTTGAAGCATGGTCATAGATAGTCGATTGCTAAAACATGATGAGTTAAGTAAACAATGAGAAATAATGAGAAAAAGAGGGCATCTGTATTTGCCTAGTGAAAGCATAGCTAGTCACAAGCATAACCGTAGCATCGATTGTGCTTGCTAGCCATTGGAGGGAGTATAGCCCGAGCGATATGATGTTTGCCTACCATAGGTGTAAGCATGACTAAAATTATAAGTGCATATATAAAAGTGTTAGATTCAATGTGTAATGACAAATCATAAATCTGAAAATCATTATGGATTCATATTACTATTTAAATTATAAGATGAGTTATGAATTATGATTGTGGAATTAATGCTATTTGATTGAAATTATAAATTTATATTATTTAATATTGGCATATGAGTTAATTGATATTTGGCAATAATATTGGCTTCACTTATTATAAAATGATATATATATATATATATATATATATGTATGTATGTATGTATGTATGTATGTATGTATGTATGTATGTATGTATGTATGTATATTTTTTATTCATGGAAGAAAATTTCTTACTTAGCTGTTAGTTTATATCATTATTGTTACATTTTTTAAAGAGTTATGCCTAGCTTAAGGGTTTATGTTTAAAAGTTTCAGTGAGAGCTTAGTCAACATATATCTAATATCAGATGTGTCTAAACTATGTATTTTGGATTATTAATTATTAATGGAATATTTTGGTTCATCGTTGTATTGCTCATTGATTTTAGTTTAATGTCTTCTAGAGTCATGTCTTAGAAACTACACGCCATATCGTGTGGCCGACTTGAGTGATACGTTTGAGGCATGATGACAACAATTCACTTTGCTCCAACTATTTGTATTTTCTGTTTCCTTTGAACTATTCTACAATTATAAGTTGAAAGAAAAAATTAGGTTTACTTTTTGTTGACCCAATTATTGATTTTGATGAATAACAAAAACAATATGAGTATATTTCTTATTTACTAATGATTTTGATTAAGTGTTCAGGAATTTAAAAGGTTTAATTAATCAAAATTCAAGAAAAATTGAGTTTGATTCTATGTCTAGTGTCAAGTGTCAAGTTCAGACATTAGAGTCGACTCCAGAGCGTATCGAAATGATTTGGCACTTTCGGCACGGATTAGAGCCGACTCTTGTAGAGATTAGTGCTGACTCTAATCGAAAGACAATAAGTCCTCATTTTGCATCAAATTAGAGCCGACTCCAGCCGGGAATTAGAGCCGACTATAATGTTAAACATAGACTAGTTTTTTGGGACACAATTAGAGCTGACTCCCGCATTTGTTAGAGTTGACTCTAGCATAAAAAGATGTCAATCCCACGGAAAGCTAGAGCAGAATCCACGATGAGCAAATGTTACCGTTTTGAGCATTCCTTAGAGCTAATATCTGGAAAGATTAGAGTTGACTCTAATATGTTAAAGGAGGATTTCAGATGTGTTAGAGATGACTCCAGAACTTGTCTTTTCTTCAACAAACCTTAACGGTTCTTTTCTTTTTTGTGCTACACTTCCATAAGTACATTCAATGACTAGTTTTTATCTAAAGATGGATTAAAGGAAATTATAAAAGGAGCCATCCAACCGTTTGAAAAAAAAAGAAGAGAGGGAGAAAAATCAAAAAGAAAAAGCTCAGATTCGAAATCCTTTGTTCGAAAAAGAGTTTAGAGAAATCCAAAGCATTCAAAAGCCAATCTTGAAGGATTTTCATCAAATAGAAAGAAAAAAAAGAAATCCCTAGTTCTTTAAAAGCCTCTATATCAACGTTTCTTTCAAAGCTTCAACCATATCTTGAGGAAGATCATCCAAGAAGAAAAAAGGAAAAGAAGAAAAGAAGAAAAGCCCAACTTCAGAAATCTTCTAAATCAAGCTCTTCTACTTCTATCTTGTTTATATTGCTTATTTGCTCATTTGATGAGCTGTATATCTGTTGCATTACTCTTATTACATTGGGCTACTAATTCAATCAAGTGATTGAATCAAGAAAAGGCAGATTAGCCTTGTGCAAGCTAGGTCGTTTGTGGTAGGTTTTGTGCTAATGAGCCTATGAAAACTGGCTGGGTGCATTGTGATCCCGTTGTTAAAACAACAAGTTTGAGTTGTAAGCTTGTAAAACAACTCGGCTGTAATTAGGTTGATTATAGTGTGAGCCCAAGAGTTGCTTGAGAGTGGATGCAGGTATAGCTAACACCAAACCACTATAAATCTTTGTGTTTATCGTGCTAGTCTCTCTTTCTCTCTACTCTATCTTGCATACTCTGTTTTGCATGCTTCCATCACACTCATTGCATTTATCCTTGTGCACTTTCACTTTATGAAATTATTTTTAAGTGCCAAATTTTTAAGAACCCAATTCACCCTTTCCTTTTGGGTTGCCATCTGGGCCAACAATTGGTATCAGAGCTAGTGCTCATCCTTCCTTGATCTAACAATCAAGAGCTAAAGATCCAAATGATTTTTGGTTCTTTTTTTTTCTGAGGGACAATCCATAAATCGTCCACCTTTGTTTAATGACACAAATTACTCATATTGGAAAGCTAGAATGAGGATATTCATTCAATATTTAGACTATGGTTTATGATGTGTCATTATCAATGGTCCTAGCACTCCCACACACTTAGTTGATGGATCCATTATTCCTAAACCCGAAAGGAATTGGAATAAGAATGATCAAAAAATGGCCCAGCTTAATGCCAAGGCCATGAATGTCCTATACTGCTCCTTGGATGCAAATGAATTCAACAGAATATCCACTTGCATCTCAGCCAAGGAGATATAGGATCGGTTGAAAGTTACTCATGAGAGTACCAACCAGGTTAAATAGTCCAAGATTAACATTCTTGTGTATAAATATAAACTCTTTAACATGGATCAAAATGAGCCCATCACATACATGTACACTAGATTTACCGATATAGTGAATGAATTGAAAAGTCTTGGAAAGACCTATACTAATTTTGAACTTGTTCAATAATTCTGAGGTCCCTTTCAAGAGCATGGAAAGCCAAAATGACAGCAATCCAAGAAGCCAAAGATCTAAATTGTCTACCTTTGGAGGAGCTTCTTGGATCACTCATGACCCATGAACTCATAATGAATCAACATCAAGAAGAAGATGTGAAGAAAAAAAAATAATCGCACTAAAGGCTGCTAAAAAGAAAATGAGCAGCAGTGAAGACGATGAAGATACCGCTCTTCTTGCAAAAAAAGTTTAAGAAATTCATGCAAAAAAGAAAGCCATTTCATAAAAGAAAACTTGGTATCAAAATGGAAGGAGATAAAGAGAAAGAGAAAGAGAAAGAGAAAGATCCTGTGATATGCTATGAATGTAAGAAGCCTGAACATTACAAATCTGAATGTCCTCAGCTCAAAAAGGGATTTAGAAAGAAAGAGAAAGCATATTTTGTAACTTGGAGCGATAGTGATGAATCTTCATCCGAAGATGAACAACATGAAGTTGCCAATATATGTCTTATGGCCAATGAAGAAGAGGTAAGTTTTGAAACCCCTATTTATGATTCCACCATTGATGAACTTTAGGATGCTTTTAATGAATTGCTTAGTGATTTCAAAGTTTTGAGAACAAAGAATAAAGTTTTAAAAACTGAAAATCTAAATCTTCTCAAAAAGAAAGATAAACTTGCTATTGAATTTGAAAAGATAAAATATAAAAAAGCTAGATTTTGAAAATGAAAAACATATGATTTCTGTTGAAAATCTGAATTTAAAAAATAAAGTTGAAAAATACAAGAGTATTATTGATAAGTTTACTTATAGCTCGAAAAGACTCAATTTTCTTTTAAATAATCAAAGAGTTATTTTTGATAAGGCTGGTTTGGGTTACAAACCACATAAGAAGTAAAAACTTGTTAACAATTTCTTGTTAAGAAATTGATTGAAAAAGATATTTTCTGTTTTTGTTGTGGCAAGAAATGACATAAATCTTATGTTTGGATGCATAAAATACTTCATGCTAATGTTAAAAGTAAGATGATTTGGATTCCAAAAGGAACCATATTTACTGCTACTAACCATGAAAGACCGAAGAAGGCTTGAGTACCTAAACATAAGATGTGATTGCTTTACAGGTGATGCATGTCGTAGCACAACGATTAAAATACCTTAATTTCACTATTAGAATAGTGAGAGTAAGGGATCGATTCCACAGGGACTTTAGCGATTATCTTGAAATAAATTTATAAATTTAACTAATTAGATAATTAGTAGTGCAAAATAATCAAGATATGGTCTATCTTATAAGAGCACGACCCGTACCCGTAGATCACGGCCCATCCCTTTTAAGCATAGATCAGTCTAAAATTATTTCCACTTAAATATAATTTAATAACAATTAAACATGAATAGAAACTTTATTTCATAGCATTCAATTAAAAAGATATGACATTAAGAAGACAACAACAAAATAAATTCTTCCTAAACCAAATCAAAGACAAACTGAACCGATTGAAGACGGGCTGAACCGGATCAGGCTCTCTGCAGACGCCTCCAAGAAGAACATTCATGAACCACGGACCACGGATGGCTGCCTGGTAACCGATCTTCTTCACACTCCAAGAAGAGGAGATCACGACACGAATGAAATCTTCTCCACGGCACGAACAGATGCTTGGGATGCTCCTCCGACCTCCTGCAGACTCCAAGCCGCCTGGAATAGATCTTCTTCAATCCACAGATGGAACAAAGCACCTTCTCACTGCTGGAACAGAGCTTCCTCTCACGGCTGGAACAGGGCTTCTTCGATTGAGGAAGAACAGATCTCCCCGAATCCACGGATGATTCCCCCATAGCTCCCTCCTTGCTGCTATTTATAGAAGTCTGGACGAGGCCCAGACGCGGAGAAGTAACGATTCTGTTTCCATATCAGAGATGACGCGGAGAAGTAATGACGCAGCACGGAGAAAATCTTGGAAATATTGCAGATAAAATCAAAATTCTGTCCATATGAATTGTATTCTTCTAATTTGATAACTTCCTATCCAATTTATTCCTTAATTGGTGAAGGAAAAGATTGAATTTGAATAGGAGAAGAATTGGGAGAGAAATAAGGAAATTTCTGTTGAGAAGATGATGAAGTGGGCACTGGGTTTGCCGACTTTGCTTTAAAATACGTGCTAAATCCTTATAAAATTAATTTTGAGCTTGTTTTAAGTCCGATTCGAGTGTCGTTTACGTCGTTAAATTTCTAAAATCGAGTTCTTTAAATTGATAAGGTTTTACCTAAAATATTATATAAAATATTAAAATATTAAATAATAATAGGTACGTTGAATTATTAATTAATAGATTTAGTGATAATTATTTATGCGTTTAGCACTCCCCCCAACTTGAATCTTACTCATCCTCGAGCAAAGAAGAAAATTTAGAAATATGTACCAAGCTAGTCCAAGAATTGATAGTTATCTTACAGTTCTTTTTAAAATTTCTGGTTAGATCATAAGGGAGGTACTTCATTGGATTATTAAGTTTACCCATTTAGTGATAAAGTGTAGTCCATAAGAATTTATAGAAGTCTTCCTTCACCAACTTTCCACTTCTCTAATTAAGTCTTCTAACTTAATTTGGGTTGGGTGTAATGCCTTTTATACTTTAGTTCTCTTATTTATTTATTTATTTGTAAAGTCAGTGCAATGTCATAACCTCTTGCTTTCTAATTAACCCTTGTAGCGAGCTTTAGGCTAATGGCTCACAAACCAATTGGTTTTAGGGCATTAGATGTAAAACACCCCTCGGACTTACTGACTCGAGTCAAAAAGGCTTTAGGTAGGACTGACTCTACTTAGGTTCTTTTACATTCTCACATTTTTATACGAACAACATCACTTTCTTAGGTGACGGGGCCCGGTTACTTAATGAAAGATGTTAAGAACCTAATTAGAGAGATTTTTTTTAACATGACATTTTCACCCATACCCTTATTAAGTATATTGTGCTGTTAAGATTAGTGATTAGGAGGGTCTGAAATTATTCTAAAAATTTTTCTGGGCTAAACCCTACCTTTTATTAGGTTTTCTTAATTATTTATTACTCAGTATCTCAAAAATAATTTAACCATTAATTCATTAATAGACTGCTTGATTAACTTCAAATCGAGACAGAATTTGGTACACACATCTGATTATAGTTTTACTCGAGGATTTACTTATTCTTTTTCCTCCCTCCCTAACTTAATTTTCATTATCCCTAATGGAAGAAAAATTAATTTCAAGGAAAGATATTACCTGGTAGAGTATTTGAAGGTTGGACATTTCATTGTTGCCATCTTCTTTCAATCTGCTTTTGTTGCTCTTCTCTGGTCATACTAAAAGAACATACTAAAAGAACATAAAGTTAAAAATAACTAATAAACTGGGTTGCCTCCCAAGAGCGCTAAGTTTAAAGTCTTCAGCCAGACTGTGCTACTTATTATGATAATGTTGGGTTCACAAGATCAATTGATTCAACAACTTCTCCATCATTAATTTCTTCTATATATGGTTTCAAACGTTGGCCATTACTTTGAATATATTTCCCTACTTGGGGTCTTTAAGCTCTACAGCTTCATGGGGAAATACTTGAGTTACTATAAAAGGTCCATTCCATCGTGAACGAAGTTTTTCAGGGAAAAGATGTAATCTTGAATTGTAAAGCCATACTTTTTGATTTGGTTCAAAAAATTTTCTACTAATAAATTTGTCATGATATGCTTTGGTTCTTTCTTTATAAATTTTTGAGCTCTCATATGCATCATTTCGTAGCCTTCTAACTCATTTAATTGAAGTTTCCTATTGACACTTGCATTTTTCATATCATAATTAAATTGCTTGATGGCCCAAAATGCATGGTGTTCCAATTCTACAGGTAAATGACAGGCTTTTCCAAATACGAGCATGTAAGGAGACATTTCTATGGGAGTTTTAAATGCAGTACGATAAGCCCATAATGCATCATCCAAACGTTCTGACCAATCTTTCCTATTGGGTCTCACCATTTTTTCAAGGATATATTTAATTTCTCTATTTGATATTTCAACTTGGCCACTGGTTTGGGGATGATAAGGTGTAGCTACCTTATGAGTAATTCCATATTTGTTCATTAATCCTTCAAAGTGTCTATTCGTGAAATGTACCCCCATCACTAATTATAGCCCTTGGGCATCCAAAACGACTAAGGATATTATGCTGAATAAACTTGATTACAACTTTATGGTCATTGGTTCGAGTTGCCATGGCTTCAATCAATTTTGACACATAATCAACTACCACCAGCATGTATTCGAATCCAAAAGAGGAAGGAAATGGGACCATAAAATCAATACCCCATACATCAAAAATTTCTACAACCAAGATAGGGTTTAGGGGCATCATGTCTTTTCAAGAAATATTTCCTGTTTGTTGACATTGGAGACAATTACAGCCAAATTCATGTGCATCTTTAAAAAGAGTTGGCCAATAAAACCACTTTGTAGTACCTTTGCTGCTGTTTTCTTTCCACTAAAATGTCCTCCATAGGCAAGAGAATGATAGAAGTTAAGTATACTTTTGAATTCACTCTCGGGAACACATTGCCTAATCACCTGATCTGAACAGTACTTAAATAATTCAGGGTCTTCCCAAAAGTAATATTTGACTTGTGAGAAAAATCTATCTTTTTCTTATTTTGTCCAGTGGGAAGGTACTTTTCCTGTTGCCAAATAATTCACAATGTGGGCAAACCAGGGAAGACTGCTATGAGAAATTGAGAACAATTTCTCATCATGGAACATATCTCTGATTATTTCTTTATTGTATTCTACTAAGATCCTAGAGATATGATCTGCTACCATATTTTTAGAACCCTTCTTATCTAAAATTTATAAATCAAATTCTTGTAGTAGAAGGATCCATCTAATCAGTCTGGGTTTTGTATCCTTTTTTGATAAAAGATGTCTCAATGCTGCATGATCAGAATAAACTAAAACCTTAGACCCTAACAATATGATCTAAACTTTTCTAGGGCAAACACAACTGCTAGTAATTCTTTGTCAGTGGTAGTATAGTTCATTTGTGCATCTGAAAGAGTTTTGCTAGCATAATAAATTACATGGGGTTCTCGATTGAGTTTCTACCCTAGAACTACCCCTACAGCATAATCAGAAGCATCAAACATGATTTCGAAAGGTATGGTCCAATCTGGGGGCTTGATAATTGGTGCAGTGGTCAAAGCAGTTCGAAGGATGTTATAGGCTGTTAGACAATCTTCATCAAAATTAAAAGAACTATCCTTGGTCAACAAATTACACAATGGTCGAGAAATTTTACTGAAATCTTTGATGAAGCATCTATAAAAACCAGCATGACCAAGGAAGATCGTACTTGTTTAAATGAGGTTGGGGTGGTAGATTTGAGATCAATTCAACCTTGGCTTTATCAACCTCAATACCTCGCTCTGAAACAATGTGTCCGAGCACAATTCCCTCACGAACCATAAAATGGCTCTTCTCCCAACTTAGGACTAAATTCATTTCCATACATCGTTTCAGTACCTTAGTCAAGTTCTCGAGGCAGCTATCAAATGACGCACCAAAAACTAAAAAATCATCCATAAATACTTCCAAAAATTGACCAATCATATCAGAAAATATGGCCAACATACATCGTTGAAAAATGGCTGGTGCATTACAAAGACCAAACGACATGTGTCTAAAGGCAAATGTTCCAAAGGGACAAGTGAAGGTGGTCTTTTCTTGATCTGCAGAAATACTGGGACTTGATTGTATCCTGAATATCCATCTAAGAAACAAAAGAAACTTTGTCCCGCTAGCCGTTCTAGAATTTGATTGATAAAAGGCAAAGGAAAGTGGTCTTTCCTAGTCACGGCATTCAACTTTCGATAATCTATACACACTCTCCAACTAGTTGATGTGCGAGTAGGAATTGATTCGCCCTTTTTATTTTTAATCATGGTAATACCCAATTTTTTAGGTACTACTTGGATTGGACTGACCCATTGACTATCTGAAATTGGATAAATGATACCAGCATCAAGCCATTTTACTACTTCTTTCTTAACAACATCCCTCATGTTTCGGATTTAGCCTTCGTTGCATGTCTCTATGTGGTTTGGCTTCAATTTCACTATGAATGTGGTGCATGCAAACGGAAGGGTCAATTCCCTTAAGATCAGCTATTGTCCATCCAATTGCCTCTTTATGTTCTTTAAGTACATCTACCAATTTATCTTCCTGCTCAGAGGTTAGGGTAGATGCAATGATTACTGGAAGGGTGTCATTGGGTCCAAGGAATGAATATTTTAAGTCATCTGGAAGAGGTTTCAATTCTAGTTGGGGTGGTTCTTCCAAGGATGGTATTAAAGGACTTGGTTTAGTTGGAAGTGGTTCATATTTTATAGTCCAAGGAGGGATGGTGTCGAACTTAGGTGGTTCTAATAACATGTTTATCTCTTTGGTATACTCATCAATATCAAAGTCATCTATTCCAAAATGTGTAAGACATGTTTGTAAAGGATCCGAATCAAGCAAACTTTGGAATTTTTATCTACAACTTCCTCTATCATGTTTACTTCATTTAAATCATACACAGGTGGTCCTTGGGAAGCATTAAAAATATTTAATCTCATCTTCTTGTTTCCAAAAGATACATCCATCACACCTGTTCTACAATTTATACATGCATTAGCGGTAGCTAGAAAAGGTCTTCCAAGGATGATGGGAATTTGGTTAGGATTACGCTAGATTCCATATCCAACACAAGGAAGTCGACAGGAAAATAGAATTCATCCACCTTTACTAATACATCTTCCAATATTCCACGAGGTTCTTTGACTGATCTATCTGCCAATTGTAGTGTTACTGTAGTGGGTTTCAACTCTCCAAATCCGAATAATTCATACACTGAACTTGGGAGAAGGTTTACACTCGCACCCAAATCTAATAATGCTTTCTTGATTGTGAAGTTTCCTATGACACATGATATAATCGGGGTACCAGGATCTTTTAGTTTGGGTGGGGTTATTTGCTGAACAACTGAGCTGACTTGCTCAGTCAAATGTATCTTTTTTGGTATTTGTGTCTTGGCTTTCCGTTTTTGTGTGCATAGATCCTTCAAAAATTTGGCATAAGCTGGAACTTGCTTGATAGCATCGAGAAGAGGTAAGTTTATTTGGACTTGCTTAAATAACTCAAGCATCTCATTCATTTTTATATTCTTCTTATCTGAAGGCAAAGGAGATTCTAAAGCACTAGGGAATGGGGCTTTAGGTATGATTGCTTGATCATTGAATTCCTTTTCTTTTTCATTTCTTCTCTTTCTGGTTTAGCCACTTCTAATTTCTGGGTTGGTTCAGGTGGGTTCAATGTTTTTCCACTTCTGAGAGTCATGACTGATTTAGCATGTTCTGGGAATTTGTCAGGACTATTGGAACCTTCAGCCATGAATTGTCCTTTCGGGTTATCGATAGGCTGACTAGGTAACTTACCCTCCTCCCTTCTACTGAATGCTGTGGCTAATTGACCTATCTGAGTTTCTAGTTTGCAATAGATTGTGTGTGGGAGTGAAGGATTTGAGTATTCATTTCTAGCCCTTTCAATGCTTGTAACACTTTGTCTTCAAAAGTAGGCTGATTATTCGGTGGAGGTTGTGGGATGTTTGGATATTGTGAATATGGCATGCTTCTAAAATTGGTTTCTTGATAATTAGGTCTGATCGATGAATTGGTTACAGGTTGAGGTTTCCAAGAAAAATTTGGGTGATTTCGCCAGCCAGGATTGTAAGTATTTGCAAATGGATCATTTCCTGTTCTAGGAGCTAATCGGGTTTGGGCTTGGTGGGCTTGCTCTTGAACAAGTTCAGGAAATTGGTATGCAGCTGGACATTCACCTATAGAATGGGTTGGACTCGAACAAATTATGCAGACCTCATGTAATTGAGTAGATGGGGAAGAGATGTTTCCAACTTGTAGAATCCGGTCAAGTTTATGGGATAATTCATCTACCTTAGTATAGATATCTGTAGAATGACCTATTTCATATATTCCACCTCTTTTAGGTCTATGGGAGGGTCTCGACGAGCAACTGACATGTGATGTAATGAATTCTCACTCAATGTCTCAAAGAGTTGCCAAGCTTCATGTTCATTTTTTAACATAAATGTCCCACCACATGAAGCATCAACCATTTGCCTATGCTTTTCTGATAAACCATCATAAAAGCACTGAACCAGTTGCCATTTGGGTATAGCATGATGTGGACATTTTCTAATCAGTTCTTTGAATCTCTCCCATGTCTCATGGAACATTTCTCCATCTATCTGGGAAAAACTTGTTATGGCTTTTCTAATTTGATTCGTTTTTCCTATAGGAAAATATTTCTTAAGAAATTCTCTCTGAAGATGATCCCAAGTTGAAATTATAACAGTGTCTAATGAATTTAACCAATACTTGGCTTTATCTTTTAGGGAAAAAGGGAATAACTTAAGCCTAAGTGCATCATCGGAGAAATTTTGAATCTTGACAGTTGAGCAAATTTCCAAGAATTCATCTAAGTGTTTGTAGGGATCCTCATTTGTAAGTCCATAGAAAGATGGTAACATTTGGATTACACTTGACTTAATTTCATATTGGACAGCCTCTACTGGAGGCACTTGAATGCAGGGAGAGTAGGTATACCTTGAAGGAGTGAAATACTCTTTTAACTGTCGTGGTTGATTATTTTCGTTATTAGGATCCATAATTCTGAGTCTGTTTGCTCTAATAGTTCTTTCTATCTCAGGATCTAAGGGTATAAGGTTGGGTTGCAACGATCGGCGACCAAGCATACACCCTACCAATGACTCTAAAGCAAACAGTAATTCAATTTTTATTTATTTATTATTTTTTTAATAGAAGAAAAAGAGGAGATTCTAAAGAAAATATCCTAAAAGATTCCTAGAACTAAGAATAATTTAATTAGGGTTTAATAATTCTTAGCAATCAAGTTAACAAAGATTAGACTCTCTATTCTAGGTTTACCCTAGATCTAGACAGCTCCTAACTTCCAAGACCGCCTTGGAGCCCTCCAAGTCAAAAATTAGCTGATCAACTAGCCAGTTGAGGATAAGGTCAGTGGGGTCCCCCGTTGCTTACTAGGTAAGCGAACGGAACCAATTAAGTAACCACTTTCCTTTCCTTTTCTAGACACCAGTTAAGCAGTCAATCTCGACCCGGTCCAACTCTTTTGGGTGCCTTGTCCTATTGAGCTCGAGTTCCTTAGGGGCTGACGTCTAATTAATTTTAGAATTAAAGGTTTGGGTTAATGCAAAATGAAGATGTGGTTTGTGGGCCAAGGAAGGGTGATGAAATCCCCACCTTATCTTGATTAGGGGTTTGTGCCCTTAAAGTTAATTATGAAAATGCTATGCAACAAACAGATGTCAAGCTCTTGAAAAAATTAATCTAATTACTTTTTTTTTAGATTTTTGTGATTAAGTTTCTAATTTCCTAATAAATTATGAGATGTCAATGGAAAATTTTGAGTTTTGCAGAAAATAAATTCTAAGCATAAAAAATAAATAAATATTTTTAATTTTTTAATTTTTTAATTTTTTAATTTTTTTAAATTAATTATGTTTTATGGAAAGTGTCTTAGGGTTTTCTTAGTTTTTTTGTAGTTAATTAAAAAAATTGATTAGGTTAAAAGTGGATTTGTGAAAGAAGGAAAATTTTTTTATGTTAAAAAGAAAATAAGAAAATTTAATTAAGGTAAATAAGAATAAAATAATAAAAATTCAATAATTTTTTAAAATTTTTTAATTAATTTTTTTTAAAATTTTTAAATTTTAAATTTTTTTAATTTTTTTTTCAAAATAACACACTTAAGTCCCCGGCAACGGCGCCAAAAATCTGATGCGTGTCGTAGCGCAACGATTAAAACACCTTAATTTCACTATTAGAATAGCGAGAGTAAGGGATCGATTCCACAGGGACTTTAGCGATTATCTTGAAATAAATTTATAAATTTAACTAATAGATAATTAGTAGTGCAAAATAATTAAGATATGGTCTATCTTATAAGAGCACGGCCCGTACCCGTAGATCACGGCCCGTCCCTTTTAAGAATAGATCAGTCTAAAATTATTTTCACTTAAATATAATTTAATAACAATTAAACATGAATAGAAACTTTATTTCATACATTCAATTAAAAGTTATGACATTAAGAAGCAATAAGAAAATAAATTCTTCCTTAACCAAATCAAAGACAGACTGAATCGGTTGAAGACCTAAACCAGATTCTCTGCAGACGCCTCCAAGAAGAACATTCATGAACCATGGACCATGGATGCCTGGTAACAGATCTTCTTCACGCTCCAAGAAGAGGAGATCACGGCACGAACAGAATCTTCTCCACGGAATGCTCCTCCGACCTCCTGCAGACTCCAAGCCGCCTGGAACAGATCTTCTTCAATCCATAGACGAAATAGAGCACCTTCTCACCTTGGAACAGAGCTCTCATGGCTGGAACATGGCTTCTTCGATTGAGGAAGAACCTCCCCGAACCACTGATGATTCCTTCCTAGCTCCCCTCCTTGCTGCTATTTGTAGAAGTCCGAACGTGGCCCAGATGCGGAGAAGGATTCTGTTGCCCAGAGACGACGCGGAAAAGAACGATGCGGCACAGAGAAAATCCTAGAAAATTGCGGATAAAATCAAAATTCCTTCCATGAATTTAATTCTTCAATTTGATAACTTCCTATCCAATTTATTCCTTAATTGGTGGAGGAAAAGATTGAATTGAATAGGAGAAGAATCGGGAGAGAAATAATGAGAAGACGATGAAGTCGGCACTGGGTTTGCCGACTTTGCTTTAAAATATGTGCTAAATCCTTATAAAATTAATTTCGAGCTCATTAAGTCCGATTCGAGTGCCGTTTGCGTCGTTAAATTCTAAAATCGAGCTCTTTAAATTGATAAGGTTTTACCTAAAATATTATATAAAATATTAAAATATTAAATAATAATAGGTACATTGAATTATTAATTAATAGATTTAGTGATAATTATTTATGTGTTTATCAACAGGCATGTCTTGCAGCCAAAGGATTAAAAAGAAAATGGTATCTTGATAGTGACGGCTGCTCAAGACACATGATGGATGACAAGAATCAATTCATTATCCTTGAAGCTAAAAGAGGTAGAGTAGTGACCTTTGAAGATAATGGTCAAGGTCACATCATGGGAATTGATAAATTCAGATCACTTCATCCACTTTTATTTAAAATATTTTATATGTTGATGGATTAAACATAATCTGATTAGCATTAGACAACTATGCGATAAAGGTTTCAAATTTTCCTTTGAAGCATCTATTTGTATGGTATCTAATCCCATGGATAATAGTATTATCTTTGTTAAAAATAGAAATGGCAATGTATACTTAATTTATTTGGATAATTTATCTACAAGTAACCATTTCTTAATTGCTGATAATGCTTAGGTAAATAGATTGGGTGGCTATGGCATCGTAGACTAGGTTATGTAAGCACACACTTGATTTTAAAATTGCTTAAAATGGATTTGGCTAAAGGTCTTCCAAAATTAGATTTTGAAAATAATAGAGTTTGTAATGCATGTCAATTTGGAAATAAACTAGGAACTCTTTCAAATCCAAAAATATTTTCAATTACTAGGCCACTCGAGCTACTACACATGGATCTTTTTGGATCTACTAGAACCACTAGTTTAGAAGGAAAGAAATATGGTCTTGTGATAGTAGATGATTACTCTAAATTCACTTGGGTATTATTTTTAGCTCATAAAGATGAGACTTTCTTGGTATATCTAAAATTTTTCAAGAAAGTCACAAATGAGGAAAACACTACCGTAGTGTTTCTTAGAAGTGATCATGGGACTGAATTTAAAAATTATTTATTTAAAAATTTTTGCATTAAAATATCATCCATCATAATTTTTTAGCACCTAAGACACCTTAACAAAATAGGATGGTAGAAAGAAAAATAGGACTCTAGAAGACATGGCCCGTACCATGCTATGAAAGCCAACTCCCAAAATACTTCTGGACAAAAGCTATAAATACAACATATTACATCCAAAATAGAGCCTTGATTAGACCCATTCTTAAGAAAACTCTCTATGAACTATGGCATGATAGATAATCAAACTTTAGTTATTTTTATGCATTTGGTTGTAAATGTTTCATTCATAACAATGGAAAGGATAATCTAAAAATGTTTAATGCTAAGTCAAATGAAGGTATTTCTTAGGTACTTAATAATATATATATAAAAATACTTTAGTGTATATATTTTAGTCCAAGATAATCATAAGAGGGTGGTCTTGGATCACCACCCTTAAGGATGATGATAAGATCCTTCCCTTTGGGTGATATATGCGGTGGGATCGATATTGGATCACTATCCCATAGGATCACTCTAATACAACCAAATGAAGTAATTCCATCACTCAATCTTGGATGGATCACCTATACCAAACACTCCCTTAAGGTTGTACTCAGATAGGACATTTCAAAAATTTTTAAAATTTTTAAATGTATCATTCTACAATTCTAAAAATAAAAATTTTATTAAAAATGGTAAAATTTTCTATAATATAATTTTATAATATTTATAAATTTATATAATTAAATAAATATTTTAATATTTATATCTAGATATTAAATTTTTATGAAATAAATATTTAATATTTATTTCGATAATACTCATCATATTTATTATTTCATTATTAATATTATATTTTTAATATTAAAATATTTATGATTAATATTCATACATATTAATATACTATATTTATTAAATATATTTTTAATTAAAAATATTTATTTAATAGTAAAATAAAATATTTGTAAATAATATTATAAATGTTTCTAATTAAATTATAAAAAATATATAAGCTAATCAAAAAAATTTATAAACATTTATAATTAGAAAATATAAAAATAATATTTAATTACATAAATTATAAATTAAACATTATTTTAATTACATAAATATTGTAATAATATTTATATTAGAATTATATTTAATATATCTGATAATATATTGTTGAGAAATTATTGAAACATAATTGCCCAAACTTTATTGATTTTGATGATTTCCAAAAGCCATGAGTATTTAAAGGAAACAATGAGTTTATTTATCAAAAACCTTGAGCTTATTCAAATTGAAAGGAATGGACTTCAATGGTTAAATTAATGAGTTTTGAATCAATTAGAAAAAGGAGTTTCAAGCTCTATGCTTAAAGATTCAAAAAGGAATTTTTACACACTATAATTCAATCTATGAATTCTTGAAACATGTCTTGAATCCATGCTTAATGTCATATTTAATGTATTCAAGTCACATTTATATTTAAATTTATTTGGGACAAGTTTTAAAGTCTATCAGAACATTTTTCTGATTTTTGTATCGCTCCCGAGCCGACTCAAGGGTTTCCGAGTCGACTCCCCAAAGTTTTCTGATTTTCTCGAGTCGACCCTTGGTTTTCAAGAGTCGACCCCTGACCTTGCGAGCCGACTCCTGACTGTGCGAGCCGACTCGACTCAGACAACAGAAACCATTTTTGAGCACTTCTCGAGTCGACTCCCCATTTTCCTCGAGTCGACCCCCGACTTTCGGGAGCCGACACTTTTCGCGAGTCGACCCTCTAATGTTAAAATGTTTCTATTTTTGGTAATCGATTCGAGCCGACTCCCACAAAGCTCGAGCCGACTCCGCGAAATCTGGGCGCGATTTTTAACGATGACACATCAGCTCCAACGGTAAGATTTTGAATAACGGCTATTTTTCTTTGTTCTAACGGATATATTTTGCAGATTCTATAAATAGAGGAGCTCTTTTCAATCAAAAATGAAGAAAATCAAAAGAGAAAAGAATATCTTTCAAAAGAGGAAAAACAGAGCTTTATGGAAAATTTTAGCTCAAAATAGAGTGATTCAAAAGGAGTGAAATCAAGAGAAAGATTCGTCTGCTCCATCTCATCAATCCACAAGAGTCAAAAGAAAATCCAAAGCCTTTCAAAGATCAAATCGAAGGATTTTCAAATTCAACAAAAGGAGAAAAGCTTCATCAACTCCAAAGCTTTCAACGGTCAAGAATCTTGCTGAGGCCTGATTCAATACTTCAAGAGGAGTTAAAGAGAAGAAGGAAGAAAGCCAAAGCCAAAACCATCTGCAATCAATCAGGCTTTTCTAACCTTTATTTTATACTTATTTGTATATTTGCTCAAGGGGAGCTTTATTATTTAAACACTGTTATTTTTGTTTGCTGATTCAATCAGTGGATTGAATCAGTGGAGGTTGCAAGCCGGAGTGCTTGTGTTGGGTTAGTTGTGAGCCCGTGAAAAACAACGTGTAGGGTTTTGTGCTGGTGAGCCCGAAAAACCGGCTGGGTTCGTTGTGATCCCGGGAAAACAACAAGTTTGAGTTGTGAGCTTGTAAAACAACTCGGCTGTAATCTAGAGAGATTATAGTGTGGACCCAAGTGAATCTTGGGAGTGGACGTAGGTGTTTGCACCGAACCACTATAAAATTATTTGTGTTTGCCGTGC
Source organism: Calamus simplicifolius (assembly GCA_900491605.1). Classification (NCBI taxonomy): domain Eukaryota; kingdom Viridiplantae; phylum Streptophyta; class Magnoliopsida; order Arecales; family Arecaceae; genus Calamus; species Calamus simplicifolius. The sequence goes on along the minus strand of UESW01001792.1, from coordinate 240,257 downwards.
TTATTTTCTCTATCTCTATCTTTATTATTTGCTTGTGTTTGATTAGTTAGCCTCTCACTTGCACATCTTGCTAACTAATCAACTAAAGTTAAAAAGACTTAAATTTTTAAGAACCCAATTCACCCCCCCCTCTTGGGTTGCCATCTGGGCCAACAATTGGTATCAGAGCAAGTGCTCATTTAGAATTTGATCTCACGATCAAGAGCTAAAGATCCAAATGGCAACACAAAGTGGTTCAGTTTTGCTGAAGGTCATTCTACGAATAGACCTCCTTTATTTAATGGCCAACTATTCATATTGGAAAGCAAGAATGAGGATATTCATTCAAGCTTCTGATTATGAATTGTGGGGTGTTATAATAATGGACCTAGTACACCCACACACCTTATTGATGGCACTATTGTTCCTAAGCCCGAAAGGGATTGGAATGATAATGATAGGAGAATGGCACAACTAAATGCTAAAGCCATTAATATTTTATATTGTTCCTTAGATCTAATGAATTCAACCGAATCTCAACATGTAATTCCGCAAAAGAAATTTGGGATAGGTTGGAAATACACATGAAGGAACAAACCAAGTTAAAGAATCAAAAATAAATATTTTGGTTCATAAATATGAATTGTTTACAATGGAACAAACTGAAACCATCACATGCATGTTCACTAGATTCACTGATATTGTGAATGGTTTGAAAAGTCTTGGTAGAATTTATTCTAATGCTGACTTGTGCGCAAAATTCTTAGGTCACTACCAAGATCGTGGGAAGCGAAAGTCACTGCAATCCAAGAAGCAAAGGACCTCAATGCATTACCTTTAGAGGAGCTTCTAGGATCCTAATGACCCACGAGTTGACAATGAAGCAGCATGTTGAGGAGGAAACAAAAAGAAGAAAATACTTGCCCTCAAGCTGCAGAAATGGAGAGCAGCAGTGAAAGTAATGATGAAGATGATGATGAAACTGCTCTCTTGGCCAAAAAATTCAGAAAGTTTATGAGAAAAAGGCCCTTCCATAAAAAGAAATTTGGAGCAAGAATTGAGGAGAAAAGGATAAGAAAAGGACAAGGAGAAAGAAAAAGAAAAAGAGCCCTTAGTATGTTATGAGTGTAAAAAGCCAGGGCACTTTAGATATGATTGTCCTTTGCTGAAAAAGGCCTACAAGAAAAAGAAGAAAGCATACATGGCAACATGGTCTGATGAATCTTCCTCGTCGGAAGAAGAGAACAAAAGGAAGTTGCCAATATTGCTTCATGGCCAACAACGACGACAACGACAATGAGGTAAGTTCTGAAAACTCAAATGATGAATTTACTTTTGATGAAATGTTTGAGGCTTTCAATGAACTTATGATTGATTTTAAATTTTGAAAAAGAAGTATAAGTTTTTGAAAAATGAAATATTAGCTTAGCTAAAAGTAAAAATGAATTAGCTTTAGAAGTTAAGAACTTAACTAATGAAAAAGAAGAACTTAGAAAGAAAGAGATAATCTTAATCAAAAAAGATTTGTTGAAATCTGAAACTAAAAACTCAACAAAAGATTTAAAAGATCAATTAGAAACTTTAGCTTTAGAAAAAGAACAGCAAGTTAAAGAAAATGATTCTTAAGAAAGATGTTAAAAATATAAAGACATTGTTGAGAAATTCACCTTAAGTTCAACTAAACTTAACATGATTTAGATAATCAAAAATTTTGATAAAGCTGGTTTAGGTTATAATACTTAGGAAACAAAAATCTTTAAAGAATATTTTTGTAAAAGCCAACAAAGTAATATAACTTGTTTAAATGCAATGAAAAAGGTCATAAATCATTTGAATGCAAAACATTAAATAATAACAACAAGTTAAATGTTAAAGCAAAGAAAATATGGGTTCCGAAAGGAACAATTTTTGTTGCTACTAACCATGAAGGACCCAAGAAAGCTTGGGTACCTAACATAAAGTTTGATTATATTGCAGGAATGTCTTGTAGCCAAAAGATCAAAGAAAAAGTGGTATCTTGATAGTGGCTGCTCAAGACATATGACGGGTGACAAAGATGAATTCATCACCCTGAAAAGAAAGGTGGAGTTGTGACGTTTGGCGATAACGGTAAAGGTCAAATTATGGGCCTTGGTAAAGTTCGCATAACTCCATCTATATTTATTGATAATGTACTTTATGTTAATGGTTTAAAGCACAATTTAATTAGTATAAGCCAATTATGTGATAAGAACTTTAATGTTTCATTTAAATCTTCTATATGCATAGTTCTAATTCCATTGATGATAGCATTGTTTTTACTGGTTATAGACATGGCAATGTACTTAGTTGACTTAGACAAATTATCTGAGTATCATTGCTTAATTGCTGACAATGCTAACATAAATGATATTGGTTGGTTGTGGCATCGTAGATTAGGTCATGCAAGCACACACCTTATTTCAAAACTAATTAAATGGATTTAGTTAAAGGTTTACCTAACTAGATTTTGAAAATAACAAAATTGTGATGCATGTCAATTTGGAAAACAAACTAGAAGTTCTTTCAAATCTAAAAAATATTGTTTCAACTTCTAGGCCTTTAGAGCTACTTCACATGGATCTTTTCGGACCAACTAGAACCACAAGTCTAGGAGGAAAGAAATATGGTCTTAGTGATTGTAGATGATTATTCTAGATACACTTGGGTAATGTTTTTAGCTCACAAAGATGAGACTTTCTCGATATTTCTGAAATTCTTCAAGAAAGTCACAAATGAGAAAAACACTACCATAGTGTCTCTAAGAAGTGATCATGGAACTGAATTTGAAAATCACTTATTTGAAAAGTTTTTGCTGAAAATGGAATTAATCATAATTTTTCAGCCCCTAGGACTCCACAACAAAATGGTGTAGTTGAAAGGAAAAATAGAACTTAGAAGACATGGCCCGTACCATGCTATGTGAAAGCAACTTACCAAAGTATTTTTGGGCGGAAGCAATTAACACAGCATGTTACATCTTAAATAGAGCTTTAATAAGACCAATATTAAAGAAAACACCTTATGAATTATGGAATGAAAGAAAACCAAATATAAAATACTTTCATGCATTTGGATGTAAATGTTTCATTCATAATAATGGTAAAAAAACTTAGGAAAATTTGATGCTAAATCTGATGAAGGAATTTTTCTAGGTTATTCAACACTAGTAAGGCATATAGAATCTTTAACAAGAAAACCTTAATAGTAGAAGAATCCATTCATGTAGTTTTTGATGAATCTTTAGCAACTGGATCTGAAAAGATTGATGATGAGGAAGATACAAACATAATTGAAAAAGATCTTGAAAAACTTAATATTGAAGTATCTTCTGATCATGAACAAGAGGCTAAAGATGATGATTCACATAAGGTGATGATGTTAATAATGATCATAATGATATAGATCTTCCAAGAGATTGGAGATATGCTTATAGTCATCCTAAGGAATTGATTATAGGTGATCCATCTCAAGGAATAAGAACTAGATCATTTATGAGAAATATTAGTAATCATCTTGCATTTGTATCTCAAATTGAACCTAAAACTATTGAAGAAGCTGAAAAAGATAATAATTGGATGTTAGCTATGCAAGAAGAACTAAATCAATTTACTAGAAATAATGTTTGGACTTTAGTTGAAAGACCTAAAAATCATTCAGTAATAGGATCAAAATGGGTTTTTAGAAATAAATTAGATGAAAATGGCATAGTAATTAGAAACAAAGCTAGATTAGTTGCAAAAGGATATAATCAAGAAGAAGGTATTGATTTTGATGAAACCTTTGCACCTGTAGCTAGATTAGAAGCCATTAGATTATTACTTGCATTTGCATGTCATATGAATTTTAACTTATTTCAAATGGATGTTAAAAGCGCATTTTTAAATGGATTTATAAATGAAGAAGTTTATGTAGAACAACCACCAGGTTTTGAAGATCATGAATTTTCAAATCACGTTTTTAAATTGCACAAAGCTTTATATGGTTTGAAACAAGCACCTAGAGCTTGGTATGATAGGTTAAGTAAATTCTTAATAGAAAATGATTTTACAAGAGGAAATGTTGATAAAACACTATTTTTGAAAAGAAAAAATAAAGATTTACTTGTAGTACAAATATACGTAGATGACATTATTTTTGGTGCTACTAACGATTCTCTTTGTCAAGAATTTGCAAAGTTGATGCAGGGAGAATTCGAGATGAGCATGATGGGAGAACTCAACTTCTTCCTTGGACTCCAAATCAAACAAGCAAGAGGGAATCTTTATCAACCAAACCAAATACACAAGAGAACTACTCAAAAAGTTTGGTATGGAAACAATGAAACCCCTCGGAACTCCAATGAGTCCTTCATGCAAGCTGGACAAAGATGAAGAAGGTAAAAAGTTGATCAAAAATATTATCGAGGTATTATCGGATCCCTTCTTTATTTAACAGCAAGTAGACCAGATATTATGTTTTCAGTATGTTTATGTGCTAGATTTCAATCTGAACCTAAAGAATCACATTTAATAGCTGTTAAAAGAATTTTAAGATATTAAATGGAACTAAAAATGTAGGTTTATGGTATTCTAGAGACTCAACTTTAAACCTAATTGCATATTCAGATTCTGATTATGCTGGATGTAAATTAGATAGAAAAAGCACAAGTGGTGCATGCCATTTCTTAGGAAGTAACTTAATCACATGGTTTAGCAAAAAGCAAAATTCAGTTGCATTATCAACTACTGAAGCTGAATATGTAGCAGCTGGAAGTTGCTGTGCGCAAATCCTATGGATTAAGCGACAACTTGAAGACTATGGTATCACACTTGATAAAACACCCATAAGATGTGATAACACTAGCGCAATCAATTTAACTAAAAATCCAATTCAACACTCAAGAACAAAACACATAGAAATTAGATATCATTTTATAAGAGAACATGTAGCTAATGATGAAATTTGTTTAGATTATGTAAACACTGAAGAACAATTAGCTGACATATTTACAAAACCTTTAAGTGAAGAAAGATTTTGTTATCTTAGAGGAGAATTAGGAATTTGTAACCCTTTTGAATGATTTTGAAACCTCTAAGGAAATATATCTAGAGTTCTTTCAATTTCTCAAAATCTTAAGGAAATTTTATCTAGAACTCATATCAATTTGATCTATCAAAATCCATGATTTTTAATCATACTCAAAGATCAAATCCGGGTTCATTTCAGATCTCTGAAAAATTTATTTTTTCTCTGAAATGGTTTCGGAGCCGACTCGAGAGTATCGGAGTCGACTCGAGTTTCTGCTGAAACTCAGGAGTCGACCCCTTCTCTGAGCGAGTCGACTCGAGATCGTGTCCGTGCTCTGTGACTAGTGGAGCCGACTCCACACTTTGCGCGAGTCGACTCGACGTGGTCCCATCGATTTATTAGGGCACGAGTCGACCCCACGATCATTTCATTCATTCAAATCTTCCAAACTCCTCCAAAATTTCCCAAACCTTCCAAAATCTCCAAAAACCTTGACAACTCCAAGATCAATGGCACCCAAAACCCGTGGAGCTAGCAGTAGTGGCGCCGGATGAAAGGAAAGACCGTGCGTCGACCCGTCCGCGAGCCGACTCCGGATTCGTCCTCTCTTCGGAGTGATTCTCCTGCTCCACTCCACTCTTCAGGTAGATCCTTGCCAGTAGAGGGAAGGAAAGGTTGATTTTGATTTGTTTGAGAAGAGGGTAGGGACAACATTGAATGGGATTTGAAAATTGCTCTTAGACTGTCCCACATACCCAGCTTAGTTAAAGAGTTTTACAAAATTTGACTAGAGGAGATGATGGTTTAGTAGCTGTAGAGGATTGGTTGAACATCACTTCCACATTCTTCTAGATTGGAACTTACCCCTATCTGGACCATCCACCTTTGCCCCAGAGGATAGGTCACCTGCCCTCAAGATATTGAATAGAAATTTTGAGGGATTTGAAGAAGTTTTTGCAATCAATTGCCTTGGAATTAAGATTACTTCACAACATTGCAGCAGATTTTGTTTCCCAAGACCGGCGTTTGACTATGTTCTGAGAGGAGATATTTTTATGGATGCTGTAGTTTCTGGGAAGCCATCAATCTACCTATGATATTATGGTATATTGCAGATTGTGGGGGAAGAAAAATCTTCCCTATGGCATGGTTTACTAATTATTTCAAAGCCAAGGGATTGATTAGTGATAGTGAACCAAAAAGAACTGAGGCATACTGATTACTATCTTTGGCACTTCATCGATGGGGTTTGAAGGAATGGTTGGGAAGAAAGAATGTTGAGGACAGAGAGATGCTGAGGAGACCTTCTGAGATTCATCACCTGAGGGGTCTGCCAGATTCTGTTCCAGCTCCTGCTCCTGATTCTCCTGCTCCTGTTGCTCCCAGTCTTCACTCTTCATCTGAGATTTTCTGATGACAGTTAGATCAGCTTAGATTATTCAAATCTGAGATAAGTTGAGATTGAAAGAAGAATTTGATGAAAAGTTTATGAATTTAAAGAAGCCTTTATTCACTTATGATCGGGTTGCATCGATTGAGTCTACTCTCAGTTCATCTCAGCTCCTTAAGTGAAGATTTAAAGAATATCTTTGAAGAACTTAAGGATATTGTGGTGATCAGAGACTTATTCAGGTGCAACGCCGAGCTTCAAGATAAAATTACACTGCTTGTACTTTTGTTGATAAAACTTAAAGATTATGTTAGCTTCAATGTGAAGGAATGAAAGATTGTAGATCATTGAATATTACAAGAAGAAATTTTGATGTAACTTTTTGATGTAATGTTTACTTTAATGAATGAAAGTTTACATTTTCATGATTTTGAAGTAATGAGAAAGTTTGATGATGTCTATTTCTATCCTTGAATATTTTGAATAATTATCCTCAATTGATAATGTGAATTTATTGATATTGAACTTCTAACCTTTTTGTTGATTACAAAAAAGGGGGAGAGATTTTAAATCGTATATGGCATTAAGTCATAAATATATTTTTAATTGAATATAAGGGGAAGAGATAATTGAATTTCATAAAGAAAAAGTTATTTGCTTAAGTTTGAATTTGAAAATTTTGAATGAATTATAAATTAAGGTTCATAGGGGGAGCTACCTCATTGAGGGGGAGCCTTTCCATGAACACAAAAGTTGATTTTGGAATCACAAATTTTTCAATTTTATAATGCATATACTCAATGTTTTTGTCATCATCAAAAAGGGGGAGATTGTTGAGAAATTATTGAAACATAATTGCCCCAACTTTATTGATTTTGATGATTTCCAAAAGCCATGAGTATTTAAAGAAACAATGAGTTTATTTATCAAAAACCTTGAGCTTATTCAAATTGAAAGGAATGGACTCTCAATGGTTAAATTTAATGAGTTTTGAATCTATTAGAAAAAGGAGTTTCAAGCTCTATGCTTTTCAAAAAGGAATTTTTACACTAATTCAATCTATGAATTCTTGAAACATGTCTTGAATCCATGCTTAATGTCATATTTAATGTATTCAAGTCACATTTATATTTAAATTTATTTGGGACAAGTTTTAAAGTCTATCAGAACATTTTTCTGATTTTTGTATCGCTCCCGAGCCGACTCAAGGGTTTCCGAGTCGACTCCCCACAGAGTTTTCTGATTTTCTCGAGTCGACCCTTGGTTTTCAAGAGTCGACCCCTGACCTTGCGAGCCGACTCCTGACTGTGCGAGCCGACTCCGCTCAAACAACAGAAACCATTTTTGAGCACTTCTCGAGTCGACTCCCCATTTTCCTCGAGTCGACCCGACTTTCGGGAGCCGACACTTTGTTTTTGCGAGTCGACCCTCAATGTTAAAATGTTTCTATTTTTGGTAATCGACTTCGAGCCGACTCCCACAAAGCTCGAGTCGACTCCGAAATCTGGGCGCGATTTTTAACGATGACACATCAGCCCCAACGGTAAGATTTTTAAATAACGGCTATTTTTCTTTGTTCTAACGGATATATTTTGCAGATTCTATAAATAGAGGAGCTCTTTTCAAATCAAAAAAGAGAAAATCAAAAAGAGAGAAAAAATATCTTTCAAAAGAGGGAAAAACAGAGCTTTATGGAAAATCTTTTAGCTCAAAATAGAGTGATTCAAAAGGAGTGAAATCAAAGAGAAAGATTCGTCTGCTCCATCTCATCAATCCACAAGAGTCAAAAGAAAATCCAAAGCCTTTCAAAGATCAAATCGAAGGATTTTCAACATTCAACAAAAGGAGAAAAAGCTTCATCTCAACTCCAAAGCTTTCAACGGTCAAGAATCTTGCTGAGGCCTGATTCAATACTTCAAGAGGAGTTAAAGAGAAGAAGGAAGAAAGCCAAAGCCACAAACCATCTGCAATAATCAGGCTTTTCTAACTTTATTTTATACTTCATTTGTATATTTGCTCAAGGGGAGCATTTCATTTTAAACACTGTTATTCTATTGTTTGCTGATTCAATCAGTGGATTGAATCAGTGGAGGTTGTTATACCTCGTTGCAAGCCGGAGTGCTTGTGTTGGGTTAGTTGTGAGCCCGTGAAAAACAACGTGTAGGGTTTTGTGCTGGTAAGCCCGAGTTAAAACCGGCTGGGTTCGTTGTTCACCCGGGAAAACAACAAGTTTGAGTTGTGAGCTTGGAAAACAACTCGGCTGTAATCTAGAGAGATTATAGTGTGGACCCAAGTGAATCTTGGGAGTGGACGTAGGTGTTGGTTGCACCGAACCACTATAAAATTATCTTGTGTTTGCCGTGCTATATTTTCTCTCTCTCTATCTCTTTATTTGCTTGTGTTGATTAAGTTAGCCTCTCACTTGCACATCTTGCTAACTAATCAACTAAAGTTAAAAAGACTTAAATTTTTAAGAACCCAATTCACCCCCCCCTCTTGGGTTGCCATCTGGGCCAACATATTATTATAATATTATTTTTAACAAATAATAGGTTATTTATGTAATATTTAGTTGTTAATAAATAAATTATATTTATGTAAATATTTTTAAAAATTAATATACTGTAAATAAAATAAATATTTATGTAAACAATTTTTATAATATTTATGCAAATATTTTGGTATATAAATAAAATTAAATATTTTAACTATTTTCAAGTAGATTTTTAAGAGGGATTTATAAATGACACTTTAGGATTGGAATTTATAAATGATCATTTTGAGGGAATTGTAAATTTCATTGAATTTAGAAATTGCTCTATGAGAGTAACTAAATAAAGAATTTTGGTTTAGAAATTCTAAAGTCCTCATTTCAAATGAAATCTCTCCAAAAAATCCTCATCCAAATGCACCCTAAGAGTTCAAAATTCCTCTATCTAATTGTACTCTAAGAATTTTTGGCATTTTGTTATTGTGAAGATTACCTATGCTTATATTTAGATCCATGAACAGACGCATAGTTGCCATGACATAGCCATTACATGTGAATATTTCACCAAGGTGGCAACTTCATCAACACCAAAACAATGGAAAGGAATTATAGTCCTCATATGGTTTCTAATTGATGCAAAGATATTGTAATAGGGATTGGCATCCAGTTGACTAAATTAATCGTTTTGAAGTTTTCCCAAAATAGGCCACTTTAAAATGGGTGGTTTTAATCCGAATACATACATACCACTTGCATGACTACACCATACTGTTTAAATTATGTAATTTAGTCATACCATTCATCTTAAGAAGTTCAAGACAAATCAAAAGGCATCGGATACTTAACTCGTTCTTTCCCACAAAAAAAGAAAAATGATCTAAATTAATAAAATTTGTATTTAGTCCATTGTTATGACTTTCATGATATCTATTGAGCATTATTATCGATCATTACTGAATTTTTATAAATCTTTTGGTATACTCAATTGATAGCTAGCTGACCTGTTGGCCCAGATGACAACCCAAGAGGGGGGGAAGGGGTGAATTGGGTTCTTTAAAAAATTTAGCCTCTTAAAAAATTGTTTGCTTAAGATGAATGAAAATAAATGCAATGTAAATATAAAGCACAATGAATAAAATAGAGATAGAGATAGAGACAATGGAAGCACGAAAAACACAAAGATTTTATAGTGGTTCGGTGTATCCAACACCTACGTCCACTCCCAAGATTCTACTTGGGTCCACACTATAATCTCCTCGATTACAGCCGAGTTGTTTTACAAGTTCACAACCCAAACTTGTTGTTTTACCTGGGATCACAACGAACCCAGCCAGTTTTTGGGCTCACCAGCACACAACCCTAAACTCAAGCTAAACTAGCTTGACCCGAGGTTAACAACCTCCACTAGTTCAATCCCCTTTGATTGAACTAGGCACAAACAAAATAAGAATGTTTTACAAAGTTTCACAGCTCCTCAATGAGCAAATATTCAAAGATAAGTAAATAGGTTTAGAAAAGCCTGTTTGAAGTTGTTTGGCTTTGAGCTTTTCTTCTTTTCTTCTTTTCCTCTTCTCCTTGCTGGGTTGAATCAAGCCTCAGCTCCGATTCCTCACAGTAGATGCAGTTGAGAAGATTGAAAAGTTGGTCTTTTTCTTCTAGTTGAGAATCCTCCGATTTTTCACTATTTGAATGGCTTGGATTCTTCTTTGAGCTTTTGGAGTGGAAGGATTTGAATTTGAAAGCTTTCTCTTGGATTCAGGCTCAAGACTTCTCGGATTTTGATTTGATTTTTGTCTATCCATTTTTTCTCTTTTCAAATGGTTGTTTTTTCCCTTTTTATAGATTTTCCTTTGATTCATTTTTGGGTGGAAACTAGCCGTTGGAGTGTACCTGGAAGGATTTTTCAATAAAAAATAGCCGTTAGATGTAGAAAAAAAATATTACCGTTAGAGCTGATCTGGCATTTTTTAATTTTTCATCCAGGTGGGTTGGAGTCTCTACTTTTCAGGTGTCGGCTCCAGATCGTTTTCCAAAATAGAAAATCTGAGTTCGTCGAGGAGTCGGCTCCAAAAAGTAAGTGTCGGCTCGCCATCGTCAGGTGTCGGCTCCCGAATACTGTAGGTGTCGGCTCCAGGATGCTCAAAAAATTAACGTTCTGTCCCCGCATCGGAGTCGGCTCCAGACACTGTAAGTGTCGACTCCGAAACTTTAGGTGTCGGCTCCGAAACTCTAGGTGTCGGCTCCAGGTTGTATCAAAAATCAGATTAAAATTGAATTGGCCATGGGGTCGGCTCCAGATTTCTAGGTGTCGACTCCAAGCTCTGAAACTTTGAAATCTCTGATTTGTATTTGATTCAAAATTTATTTCTTAATTCCTTTAAATTGATCAAATAAATTTAAGTCCTGAAACACTTATAAAATCCATTAGTAATCAAATAAATATACTCAATTCCTTTATTAATCATCAAAATCAATAAATGGATCAACACGACCTAAATTAATCACCCTCTAGTTAGAACTAACACAAGGTTGACCGTGTCATTTTTTAAACAAATTTGGAGTTGATGCAAAGACATGTAAGTCATATTTTAAAGTTATGTGCCATCGTCAATTGTCAACCGTTAATCGATTTGATAGTTAGAATGTAGTTAGAATGTTCCAAGTGAGCAAACAAGGTCGAGCAAGTCATATTTTAAACAAATTTAATCAAAGAGTTGTATTTAATAATGAAAGATGATCATGCGTCTGGTTATCCATTACAATCAACACTCAATTATAAAACGTGACCTTCTAACATAATAATTTTAAACAAATTTAAAGTCATATTTTAAAGTTAGAACTAACACAAGGTTGACTGAGTCATTTTTTAAACAAATTTGGAGTTAATGCAAGGATGTATAAGTCATATTTTAGAGTTATATGTCATCATTAATCATCAATCGTCAATTGATTTGATAGTTAGAATGTAGTTAGAATGTTCCAAGTGAGCAAACAAGGTCGAGCAAGTCATATTTTAAACAAATATAATCAAAGAGTTGTATTTAATAATGAAAGATAATCATGCATCTTGTTATCCATTACAATCAACACTCAATTATGAACGTGACCTTCTAGCATAATCATTTTAAACAAATTTAAAGTTATATTTTAAAGTTAGAACTAACACAAGGTTGATTGAGTCATTTTTTAAACAAATTTTCAGTTAATGCAAGGATGTGTAAGTCATATTTTAAAGTTATATGTCGTTGTCAATCATCAATCGCCAATCGATTTGATAGTTAGAATGTAGCTAGAAAGTTCCAAGTGAGCAAGCAAGGTCGTGCAAGTCATATTTTAAACAAATTTAATCAAATATTTGTATTTAATAATGAAAGATGATCATGCGTCTTATTATCCATTACAATCAACACTAAATTATGAAGTGTGACCATCTAGCATAATAATTTTTGAATTGTAGATCAGCACAAAGGCACAATAACTTTTAAGAGTTTTTGGCATCTTGCCAACATGGAGATTAAGTGGTCTTATGTTTAGGTCCATGAATAGAGATAGATAGCTGTTATGACATGGCTATTTCACAAAGAATTCAGGTCCTGCTCTCTAATCCTTTGATTGGAATGGGGAAGATGGCAACTTCATCGGCACCAACCCCACCACTCAATGGAAGGGAATTATAGTTCTTGTTGCCGCAGAAATCCATTCTCTAACTCGGACGTAGCCCCCACCTCCAGATCTGGATGCCTGGCTTCCACCTAGGTGAACCTGCAAGACAGTCCTCGTGGAGAAAACGTTGGGTTTGGTCCTCTGAGGAAGACCCTCTAATGCACAAGTCAGTGGAGATACACAGCAAGCAGATATGAGGAGAAGGTTCTTGCAGAAGAGTTTTTCAGAAAATAGCCTCTCGAGGATCCGGGAGCTATGCTTGAGCTTCAATGGAGTTTTTCCAGTGAGAGAGTGAGCGTACCTAAAAATTTTTAGGAAAAGTTAGTTATAGACTGTCTGAATATTGACGGTTTGTTCACATGACTCTTCGAACGTGTCATGGGAAATGGGGAATCAAAATGATTAGAATCTGATTCGAATCAAGTTTGTTATGAGGCCGGTGAGATTCGAATCCTATTTGTTATGAGGATCGATGGCTGCAGAGGCTGACTCAAAGCTTTAAGATTTAGTTATTATGTTATATGGTTATTTATAGGCAACGGGTTGTGCCTAGTTCGATTTCCCTTTTGAGGCGACAAGAGCTGACATGGCTGAAGGGTCATACTTGGCTTTTGCCTACTCTGGGCCCGCTGAGGCATGAGAATGGATCGGCCCTGCCGAGACGAGGAAGTAGCTCGACTTTGCCAGGATGGAGAGACGGCTCAGCCCTGTCGAAATGGGAAGACTTTGTCTTTTTTCGCACACAGCATCTGGCAGGCGACAAGAGCTGACATGGCCAGAGGGTCATACTTGGATTTCGCCTACTCTAGGCCCACCGAGGCATGAGAATGGATCAGCCTTACCGAGATGAGGAAGTAGCTCAGCTCTGCCAGGATGGAGAGATGGCTCGGCCCTACCAAAACGGGGAGACTTTGTCTTTTCCGTACATAGAATCTGGCAAGAGGGAATCAAAAGTGATCCTAACCATTTTGATACATGCATGGATATTAATGTAATGATTATTTTGCCCCTCATCACATGTCCCCACTCCCTAGTCCGAAGCCAAGTAAGTAAACTAGCTCCATTAGAGCTCAGAAAATTTGTGGACGACTTTGTCCAAATCGAAGAGGTCACCTGGTCTTGATGAGACCAGCTCGATCAAATCTGCCAAAGCGGGAATAACTTGGCTCTGTTGAAGTAAAAAGGAATGACCTGGCTTTATCGAAATAAACGGAATGGTTCGGCTTTGCCGAAGTAAAGACAATAACTCAGTTTTACCGAGGTTGGGGAAATGGTTCGGCTTTGCCGAAGCAATAACTCGGCTTTGGCCGAAGTAAAGGAGAATGGTTTGGCTTTGTCGAAGCGAATGAGGTAGCTCGACCTCTGCCGAAGAATACCTCATTTTTTTTAGGGTATTTATTTCATCATTAATGCCTTGTCTTTTCCAATGCAAGCTTGCTTTTCATATACGCCAAGCATTCGATTGCTATTGGACTGCATCCTTTTTGGAGGGTTTTCCAAGTTCCTTCGTATCTTAAAGATTCATAAACAACTCTCTGCATTTAAGGTTTCTGATCCAAGATCGAGAGGAGATCTTCTATCTTTTATTGTGGCATGGGGAATATCCTCGGTATACCTTGGGGAGTACTGAGTCCTGTTAAGGTATCATCGCCATGTGGCCTCGAATGTAACGCAGTTGTCACATCCTAAGCCCCAAAGTTCCTCCTTTCATTAATGGCTACTCCATGCTTGACGTTTATAAAAAGGGGGAGAGCAGAGGGGGCCTGAGGATACCCAGGAAAGTCTTCTTATTTTGTGAGCAAAAGGAAACTTTCATGGCTCTTTCCACGCCGAAGTTAAGAGTTGTAGGGCTGAATTTTTCTTTCAAGGTTTGGCCTGGCCCCAATGGCTGGAGCGATGAAGAAGTTGCTGAAAAGTAAGTCATCCTCAAGAAAGGAGTTATGGTGGCCATATGTGAAGCGTAGAAGAGGGATAGAGGTCATATGGGAAGCACACGCGGGTGCTTTCTGTTTGGCTTTGTCCGGCCATTGTGGAACCATAAAGGCCACTAGAAATGCAATTTTTGGTAGGCCTTGGTTCCCACAGGCTTTCCGCCAACCATGGTGACCTTTATTGCCAAGCCGCTTCTTCTTGAGTCTTTTCATCTTCCATGGTGGCCTTCGGCCATGGTCCTGCACTCTGAGAAATTCTACACTCCGGAAAGTCGAAGGTAAGTTCCTTCAGACTGCTTCTTATCTCTGCCTATGCCTCTTTCGTTTTGAAGATCACAATTCCACAGAGTCCGTTTTGTCTGATTTCTTTGATTTCCAAAGCATGGGAGAAAGCTATGTTGATGCGATATCATCGGCCGAATTTGTTTGTCCAAGCATTTTCTTTCATTCTATGTATATTTACCATGCTGTAATGCACTTGTAATGCCTCGCAAGGGGTCGTAACTTTCTGTAACAAAATATTATTGAAATAAAAGAATTTATTCTTTTTCATATGTCTATCTCTTTTGGCTATATTGTTTTCTTTCTGTTGAATGTCAGTCTTCCTGATGTATCAATGTGTTTGTGCCATGTTGAGACAAGAATCGCTTGGATAGAATGAGACACAGAATGAAGGCTCGGACCTGCCGAAATATAGGGACACTTAATAGGGCACCTCCTCAATGGGGGGGGGGGAATATTTAGATGGTCATATCTGACACTTATATGTCAAGGGCATTTTAGAGACTTAGCTCTTTGCCAAACATTTTGATGAGTCGGTTTAGGCCTATCAATGTGCGTCGGATCACGCCGGCCCTTCAAAAGTAGAGTGCATGATTTAACATAGGCTATAGAAAGTTTTGGGCAGCCTTGCTGGGTTTTGATGGGAGTTCGATCGCGTTGAATATCCCCAAAAAATTTTTAATTAGTTTGCTGGCATGGCTTAGTCATGCCAAGGCTTGAAGAAATTACTCGGTCATACCGAGGCTTGAAGATGTCGCTCGGTCTTGCCGAGGCTTGAAGAAATTACTCGGGTCCTGCCAAGGTTTGAAGAAATCACTCGGTCTTACAAAGGCTTGAAGAAAGACTATATTTTACTTGGCACTGCTAAGGTTCAGAGAAATTGCTCGGCCCTGCCGAGGTTCAGAGAAAAATTATATTTTACTTGGTGCTGTTAAGGTACAAAAAAATTGCTCGATCCTGCCAAGGTTCGGAGAAAGATTATATTTTACTTGGCGCTGCCAAGGTATGGAGAAATCGCTCGGCTCTGCCGAGGTTCAGAGAAAGATTATATTTTACTTGGCGCTGCCAAGGTATGGAAAAATCGCTCGGCCCTACCAAGGTTAAAAGAAAGATTATATTTTACTTGGCACTGTTAAGATACGAAAAAATTACTCGGTCCCACAGAGGGAAGAATGATTATATTTTACTTGGCGCTGCCAAGGTACAGAGAAATTGCTTGGCCCTGCCGAGGTTCAAAGAAAGATTATATTTTACTTGGCGCTGCCAAGGTACTTAGAAATTACTCGGCCTCGCTGAGGTTCGGAGAAAGATTATATTTACATAGCTCTACTAAGGTACGAAGAAATCGCTCGTCCCCGCCGAGTCTTTGTTGAAGGACCCGTAAGTCGGTAGTTGGGTGAAACTTGTCTCTTGTCAAAGACTTTTGGGAAGAGTGATTGAAGCATAAAGATCACAATTTAAAAATAGACTCTTGTAAACCTTTATTGGTGATATATCCAAAGATTGTCTGAATTCCATGTCTGAGGGACAGATTTTTCATCTAGATCCTGGAGCTTATAAGTGTCGGGCTTGATGACCTCCATAATTTGATAGGAGCCTTCCCAATTTGAAGATAGCTTTCCTTGCTCTAATAGTTCGGAGAAAAATGCCTTACGGAGTACAAGATTGCTAAGGAGAAAGGATTTTTCATTGAATCGGGAGGAATGGTAGCGGGCTACTCTTTGCTGATAGGCTGCCATTCGGATTTGGGCCTTCTTTCTAACTTCTTCTATCAAATCGTGATTGGCTCAGAGCTGTTCATCGTTCGACTCCTCCGAATAACTTTCCACCCGTGGCGAGGGTAGTCCTATCTCCACAAGAATGATAGCTTTCGTGCCAAAAGCCATTTTGAATAGAGTTTCATCTGTGGGGATCCTCTGGATGGTTCAGTAGGCCCACAAGACGTGATGAAGTTCCTCCACCCATCTCCCCCATGCCCTATTGAGCCGAGCTTTGATTTCTTGCAGCAAGGTCCGGTTGGTTACCTCAGCTTCTCTGTTAGCTTGGGAGTGTCCGACTGATGTGAGCCGATGATAGATGCTATGATCCTCATAAATTCTTAGAACTTGGGATTGTCAAACTATCTTCCATTGTTGATGATAATAGTATGCGGAAGACCAAAATGACAGATGATGGATCTTCATACAAAATCCCTAGCCTGAGCCTCGGTTATCTGAGCGATGGCCTTGGCCTTGATCCACATGGTGAAATAGTCAATCGCCACAAACAAAAACTTTCTCTATCCCATGGCAAGAGAAAAAGGGCCGAGGATGTCCATTCCCCACTTAGCAAAGGGCCAAGCAGATAATATGGGCATTAAGTGAGTGGAGGGGAGCCTCTGGATGTTTGAATGCTGCTAGCATGGGTCGTAGGTTCGGACAAGATCATCAGTGTCCTTCTACATGGTTGGCCAATAATACCCCTGGTGCAGCACCTTGTGGCATAAGGCTTGGCTGCCAAGATGATTGCCATAGATGCCTTCATGGACCTCCCAAAGGGCGTAATCAGCCTCCAATGGGCAAAGGCATTTGAGTAGTGGCATTGAAAAGGATCGCTTATACAATAGATCATCGAGTAGGACGTAATGAGATGCTTGCATCTTCAGCCTCCTCACCTCCTTTCTGACAGCTGGGAGTGACCCTTCTTTAAGATATTTGAGAACTGGGTCGAACTAGGATTGTTCGGCCTCAATCTGCATAACCCGATCAACATTAGCAATGCTAAACTTTTTGAGAACTTCCAGGTGGAACTTTTGCTCGAGATCCATCAAATTTATGGTTGCCAGGTGAAATAAAAGGTCGACGCATGTATTCTCAGCCCTTGGAACTTGAATGACTTTGAATTCAAAAAAATAGGAGGACAGATCGCGCACCTTTTGGAGAAACTGAATCATGTTTGGCTTCCGAGCCTTGAATTCTCCCCGCACAGCCGGCCACCAATTGAGAGTTGGTATAGGCATTTAGTTTCTTGACTTTGAGATCATGAGCGATGCAAAATCCAATGAGCAGGGCCTCATACTCTGCTTCGTTGTTAGAGGCTAGGAATGAGAAACAAATGTCATACTCAAAGGTCGCCCCCTCTGGACTGGTGAGGACCAACCCGATGCCAGAACCACTTGTGTTGGATGATTCATTTGCATGAAGTAGCCATAGAGCATCGGACCTTGGCTGCTTGGAGGTGTCCAGGGTAGAACCATCCTTAGGAATGGTGCATTCAAGGAGGAAGTCTACTAGAATTTGGGCTTTAATGGCTGGGCGAGGCTGATATCAGAGGTCGTGCTCGCTTAGCTCCACAACCCATTTAGTTATTCTTCCTGATATCTCTGAATGATGAATGACCAATTTGATAGGCTAGTCGGTCATGATTACCACACTATGTGCTTGAAAATAAGGGCATAACTTCCGAACGGACGTTACTAGGGCCAACACTGTCTTTTCAATTAGAATGTAAATCCTAAAGTATTTTTTGACATAATAGATTGGTTTTTGGATTTTATTCTCCTCCTGAATCAGTACATACCCAATGGTGCTCTCCGCGACTGCTAGATATAAGTATAGAGTCTCTTCAAGTCTCGGACTGCTGAGGAGAGGCGGTGAGCTAAGGTATTCTTTGAGATCTTCGAAGGATTTATGATAATACAAAGTCCATTGGAAGTTCTTAGCCGACCGAAGTGCCTTGAAGAAGGGCAAGTATCTCTCGGCCAACCGAGCAACAAAGCGGTTGAGGACTGCTATCCTTCCGGTAAGATGCTGTATCTCTTTAATCGACCCTGAGAGCGCCATTTGCTGTAAGGCCTGAATTTTTTGTGGATTTGCTTCGATGCCTCATTGGGAGACTATGAAGCCCAAGAACTTTCCATAGTTGACTTTGAAGGCGCATTTAGTTGGATTAAGCTTCATTTGATACCTCTGGAGCGTTATACGCTCTCTGTAAGATCACCAATGTGCTGGGATGCCTCCTTTCTCTTAACTAGCATATCATCAACATAAACCTTCATATTCCAGCCAATTTATTCTTTGAAGACCTTATTAACTAGTCTTTGGTATGTTGCACCTACATTTTTAAACCAAAGGATATGACTCGGTAACAATAAATACCTCGGTCGGTAATGAAGGCGATCTTTTCTTCATCCTTGGGTGCCATCTGAATTTGGTTGTAGACTGAATAAGCATCCATGGAAGTCAGCATCTGGTGGCCTGAGATAGCATCCACAAGCTGATCTATCCAAGGAAGAGGGAAACTGTCCTTCGGGCAAGCCTTGTTGAGATCCATGAAGTTGATACAGATTCTCCATTTGTCATTCGACTTCTTTACCATGACGACATTCGCTAACCAATTGAGATAGTTCACTATCCGAATGAAGTTGGCTTTAATGAGTTTATCAACCTCTTTCTCTATGGCCTTCTGACGCTCGGGAATGAAGCTTCTTTTCTTCTGCTTGAACGGTTGGAATGCCTCATCCACATTAAGGTGATGGGCAAGGATATCTGGGTTGATCCTCGGCATATCCAAAGCAGACCAGGCAAAGACATCAGCGTTCCTTCGAAGAAATTCAATTAAATCTTGTTGAGGCTTCCCTTTTAGCTGTGACTCGATCCTTATGGTTTGGTCGGGCTGAGCTTCATCAAGTGGCACCTCCTTGAGCTCCTCGGCTGGTTCTCCTTGTTGCTTGGCAAAATCCTTTCGTGCATCCAGCTCGTCAACCTTGGGATTTCAAGATTGAAGGTTAGCGATGAAGCAGTACCGAGCCATGGTCTGATTCCCTCGGACTATTTGTAGGGAGAAATAGTCTCCGATGCATGCATATTTTTAAAAATTGATAACTATTATCATTGTGGAAATTAAAAGATTACATATTAATCTATC
The DNA here is from genome assembly GCA_900491605.1 of Calamus simplicifolius. Lineage (NCBI taxonomy): Eukaryota > Viridiplantae > Streptophyta > Magnoliopsida > Arecales > Arecaceae > Calamus > Calamus simplicifolius. The sequence continues at coordinate 220,588 of UESW01001792.1, read as the reverse complement.
TAATATGCATCAAGATCATATCTTTGCCTATATATTCAGGGTCGTTTGATCTAAAATATGCATATAAAAACATCAAGATCATATCTTGATCTTCAAGATGACTAGTCACACTATTATCTTGAAGCCTGCCTTAAGATCTAGGGTTCAAATCACTTACCTTAAGAACAGTAGGTAAATCCTTATTGCTCTGTAGCCATTCAATTGTCCGGCCTCTAGTATCGTCCACGCGAAGCCCCGAATGATCAGATTTTCGAGAGTGCTAGCTCGCAGAAAAATAGCTTTGCTGATCTTGAATCCTCTCACTTGAATCTTCCTCCAAGATCCACTAGGCTTCCGCTAACACCAGAATCACCAGGATTTTCTATTCTAACATTTTAGAATTACAATCCATGACAATTTAGAATTACAATCCATTACAAATCGTGTATTATTGTTCTATTTTTTGTTCTCTGTTCTCTGGTGAGGGGATGCCCTCTATTTATAGTCTCAATTTAGCCTTGACATTTAATTCTGACATTTAAGAATCCATCGTTTGGCAAAAGCAAAGAGATGCCGAAGGCGCGACGCTTGGTTTAATTTCGACGTTCGAAGAAAACCAAGGAGTCACGGTGTTTGGTTTAGTTCCGTCGTTCGAAAAAAACCAAAGAGACAAGGGATAAATCTGACGTTCGGTAAATAAATGTCATGCATTAAATTCTATCTCATGTGATGAGATTTTAGCCATCTCATCATATAAGATCCATATTCGAGAGGTTTGGGTTCTGATCTGAATTTATTTGACTTAATCCACATAGATCATGGTCCAAGCCCAAATCAAATTTGGCTAGTCCTGAATCTATTTAAATTCAAATCAAGTCTAATTTCAAATCAATATTTGAAATTGACTTGTCCTTCTAATAGACTTAAACCAAATTGAATCTTATTCAATTGTACTTAACCCAATTGAGATAATTCAATCAATCAAATTGATTAATTAAATCATATACGGTTCTCAATCGTTGATCAGCAAATAGAGCATCCTAGGAAACTTCTATGCGTCTGACTCTTTAAATTCGAACCTAAGCCGGTAGCATAGAAATAACTTTCTATACTAATCGATGTGCCCATCTAGCAATGGAACCCGATGTCCGGATAGGTCGAAGAGTTGCCGAGCAAACTCCAAGAACCCTAAGAAACAATTACCGTATAATTCATCCTCTTGACCACAAATGCTAAGGATGGCTTAAGAGCCTGTCAACTCTAAATAGCAAATCCATAAAGTGATTTCAACTTTAGTGATCATGTGACTTTCACATGAAGTGCCTTGGCCAAGGTCTTGCTAAATTGAAACACAAGCATTTCTCCTTTTAATGGGATAGGTCAAACTCCATCTTGATCCACAACTGACTACCACAAGTACTTGACTGCACCCAGTAACCTTTCGTAGCTGGATTAGAAATTCAGGTGATCCGACACCTAAGTACAATGAGTTGCTTATAAGCCACTGGTTGTGATCTTTAGGTCTGAAGGATACTTATACCTATATCTTCTCGGATTAACTCTTGACAGTAGAGTATCTGGAAATGAGTCACGTTCGGTGAAATGTACTCCTACACTTTCACCTGTATGTCATACCAGTGTCTCTACACTCCTTGGTTAAGAGGATAACCAACAAATATGATATACAGCGTCCTATAATTGATAGTACTATGGCCCTGTCATAGTATATCATTTGGTCGCGAACTCTTTTAAGGACCTTCTAAGATAAAATCATCCTTTATCGTGAGGAAGATCCTAAGGGCTTCATTACTTTCAGGAGTATTAAGAAGATGTTCTTGTAATGAATAAACTGCCAAATAACTTTTATTAATATATCAATTTATATACAATTTACATCAGCACAATCATCAAATGATTGGCTTTAGGATACAATTCACAACACTATTCCCACTCCCCATTCTGTGGGGAACTTCATGGCAAGGTAAGGGATGGATATAATAGCTTTAAGGGGCATCTGTCCAAGCCTACTGAGGATTGCATTATAGGGAGAATGAAGCTTGATTACTAAGAAGTCCGAATGAACGGTGGCTATACTGGGCTAAGTGCCCATCCAGACCACCAACATGACGACTCCTTTGGGGATAGTGACATCGCCAATAAAACCCACTAAAGTGGATTCTATGGTTCGAAGACTTTTCATTTGCAATTTCATCCTCATAAAAGCATCAAAGTATAAAACATAACAGAGCTTCCACTATCAATCAAAATTTGGTATACATCATATTCTTCATGTTGAGATATACAACCAAAATATCATCATGGGAATATTGCATCTTTCGGAGATCTTCGTCAGAAAAGAAAGCTCATCGGTTTGGGCCTTCTTTGGTGGATTTTCTTCCTTGTCTAGCTGAGCTGACGAGGAGCCGATCGTTGCTATTATATTGATATTTCCAACGACCGATGAATTTGGTGGAGGAGGTTGGCAAGGCTCAGGCTGGCGGTCTCCTTCATTGTATGGCTCGAGAGCTCTTCTAAAATGGTCCAGCCTACCCCATCGGATGAGTTGCTTAATCTCATTACAAAGCTGCTAGCAATCTTTGGTGTCGTGCCCATGATCCCGATGGAATCGGCAATACTAGGTCATGTCTTTGTAGGCCGCGTTCCCTCAGAGAGGTAGCGGCCGAGGGATCTGGCATTTGATATCCATTAAGATCTATGTCCTTGGTGCAGTGAGTGGGGTATATTGATTAAAGCTTTGGACCGAGCTCTACGTATGATCTCTGGGTGGCAGCGGAGGAGCTATCTGACGATAGGATGGGCTTGCATGGTGGAAGGATCTGCTCTTCTCTGAGCCCTTGGCCTCCTTTCTCTTTGATTGCTTAGCCCGGGCTGACCTCCGTGATTCCTCAACTCTAGCATACTTGTCAGCCAAGGCCATCATGTCAGAGAGGCTCTTTGGATAGTTGACCTCCAGGGCTAAATAGAGATCACCCTCCTTCGACACTCCGCCTGTTAAGGTGAACATGGCCATCTCGTGGTTGAGGTGGTCTACTTCTAACATGGCCATGTTGAAGCAGCCGAGATAATTCTTCAAAGACTTCCTATCCCATTGCTTGACCTTGGAGAGGAAATTGGACCTCCGTCGGTGGCAGCGGCTACTGATGAACTGGCTGATGAATAGGCAGCTCAGCTCATCAAAAGAATTAATAAAACCTGGCTTCAGGCTATTGAACCAGGTTTTGACGGACCCCCTGAGTGTAAAGGGGAAGGCTCGATATAGGATCGCATCTGATGCTCCATGGAACATCATCATGGATCGAAAGCTGCTCAGATAGTCGTTAGGATCGGTGGATCCATAGTACATCTCAATGGCAGAAAGCTTGATATGAGGAGAGATTACTTCCCGCATAATCTTCTCAAAGAAGGAAATGCCCTACTATGCCTTTGACTGAGGTTGTGGAGCTTGCCTGACAGCATCTAGCTTCTGCCGCCACTCCTGATGCATCTCCCAAATCTGTCGCCGGATTCCCTCGTCTCGGGTAGTAGGGGAGATCGATCGAGGGGAATATGGCGATGGCATCAAGTCATGATGGGAGGATGCCGAAGAGAGAGACCAAGCCCGCTAAGATCCAAGCAGGCTTTTCCCCCCAGCCTCTACCGCATCGATCTATCTCCTTTGGGCTATTGGGGATGGCTTGCGACCTCAGGCGGGTTGGAAGAAGAGATCGTAGGTGGGGCAGGGGCGATAACTCCATCAGGGAGTTGTGGAGCAGGGGCAGTCGGATGGGGAACCCCCTGGAGCCTTTGGACTAGCTGAGTCAGGGCTTGGACATGCTAAACCAGTGTAGCAAACTGGTCCTGAGTCACCATCATCATCGATGGTGAAGGAGTCTTGATCGGTGGCAGATGTGGAGGTACCATATTATTTGGGGGATCAAGCCTCTGGGAGGCAATCTGACCCTGAGCATCAAAGGTGGCCCTGCTTCGATTTACCATTGAAGGGTTATTCTTCTGGTTTTTAGCCTTGTCTTATTGATCGCAAATTCATGGGACTTGAGGCCCTTCCTCTAGTGCCAATCTATTGCTGTAGAAATCTGTTCTCCAACTTGGATGTAGCCCACCTCTAGATTTGGGTGCCTGGCTCCCGTCTTGGTGAACCTGTAAGACAGTCCTCACGCAGAGAACATTGGGGTTGGTCCTTTGCGGAAGACCCTTTGACGCCCAAGTTAGTAAAGATTCACAGCAAGCAAATATGAGGAGAATGCTCTCGCAAAAGAGACCCTCAGAAAATGGCCTCTCGAGGAGCTGAAAGCTCTGCTTGAGCTTCAATGGAGTTTTTCTAGTGAGAGATTGAGTGTACCTAAAAAGTTTAGGAAAAGGTATTTATAGACTGTCTGAATATTGGCGGTTTGTTCACCTGACTCTTCAAACGTGTCTTGGGAAATGGGGAATCAAAATGATTGGAATCTGATTTGAATCAAGTTTGTTACGAGGCCCGCAAGATTTGAATCCTGTTTGTTATGAGGATCGACGGCTGAAGAGGCTGACTTAGAGCTTTGAGATTCGGTTATTCTGTTATCTGGTTATTTATAGGAAACGGGATGTGCTTGGTTTGATTTCCCTTTTGAGTCGATAAGAGCTGACGTGGCTGAAGGGTCATACTTGGCTTTCGCCTACTTTGGGCCCGCCGAGGCATGAGAATGGATCGGCCCTACAGAGACGAGGAAGTAGCTTGGCTCTGCCAGGATGGAGAGATCGCTCGGCCCTACCGAAATGGGGAGACTATCTTTTTCCACACACAGCATTTGGCAGGCGACAAGAGCTGATGTGGCCGAAGGGTCATACTTGGATTTCGCCTACTCTGGGCCTGACAAGGCATGAGAATGGATTGGCCCTACCGAGATGAGGAAGTAGCTTGGCTCTGCCAGGATCGAGAGATGGCTTGGCCCTGCCGAAATGGGGAGACTTTGTCTGTTTTGGCAGGCGGGAATCAAAAGTCATCCTAACCTTTTTGACACATGCACGGATATTAACGTAATGATGATTTTTCCCCTCTTCAGTTCTCATGTGGTTCATAATTGATACAAATATATTAAAATGGGGATCTGCATCTAGTTAACTAAATTAATATCAAGATATGAAGTTTTCACCAAGATAGGTAACTTTGGAAATCGCTGCTTTTGATCTGAAAACATGTGTACCACTATTACAACTACACAATACCATTTATATTAGGTAGTTCACTCAAGCCATTCATCTTGTCAAGGTCAAGACAAATCAAAAGAGATTCAAATGCTGAATGCATTTTTGTTTCAAAAGAAGGAAAAAATAATCTAGATTAAGAAAACACGAATTTAGTCCATTGTTATTGTTTTCATGAGATCTTTTGAGCATTATTACTGATCATCATTGAATTTTCATGAATTTTTTGAGATGCTCAGTTGACTACTAACCAAACAGATGATCCATGCGTTGATCTCTTGAAATGGAACAGAAGCAGAAGAGCGGAGCTAAATGCTAATCTCTTGAATGAATGCAGGTTCATGCTGGTCCTTCTTCAGTATCGAACGCTGTGTCCAGTCCTTCGGCACAACAGTCTACAGCAGGTCCATCATCCTCTTGGCATTATGATCCTACTGTCGGTGTAGGAGATGATGGGCTACACATTCAGGGTAATTTATTTTTTTATTTAGTTTGATAAAATTTCTTTACAGTTTTTACTATAGTTTATTTATATCTATTTTTATGTAGACAAATCTGGGACGGTTACATGAAGATGCAGGCCCATGTTAGTTCGATATGTATGGCAGATGCACGAGGGTTCCCAGATAGTGGTTGAGTGTAATCAGCTGGGGCAGCCAATTAAAAAAGCCGCTAGCTTATTGAGTTCCTTTTTAGGATCAGTTGCACGAAGTCATCAACTTTGTCCACTAAGTTATGCAAAATGGAATGACATACTTCCGACGTATAAAGTTGAGATTCTACAAGTTGTGTAGGTAAAAATTTGAATCTAAACATTTCTTATTTTGTATACTTGTTATATTATGCTATGTTTTATATTTTTTCAAGTAACAAACAGCTTGTTTTATTTTAATTAAGTCAATTATTAGACTTAACAATTCATTTATTTTGCAGTCCAAGTTTGTACTACCTCCATCCACTCATGATTTTGTACTTGAAGTCTCTTAACCAGAAATGGAAAGAATATAAGGCATATTTGAAGATGAAGTACAAGTTGCTGGGTATGATCGAGGAGCAGGTAGTTGGTACTTGTCCTCCTGATATACCTCCTCATCGGTGGATGGAGTTGGTTCATTACCGGTTCTCCGAGAGGGGACATGTATCTTGTTATTTAATCTTTTAAGATTCTTTTTTAAAATATTTAATCTTTTCAAAATATAACAAGTATATTTATTTGATTTTGCAGATATATTCTTATATTGGTAAAGCTGCACGAGCATCTCTGTCTGTTCCCCATACATCGGGATCCAAGAGTTATGCGCGAGTCAGACAAGAGTTCGTATGTTTCTTAAACTATAAATTTATATTTTTATATCAAATCATTTACTTATTATAATGAAACCTGAATGTAATGCAGATTTGTGAGCCATTTTCTTGAAGTTTAGTGTTTGAAGTCATATATCATTGTGATATCTTTAAAACATTTCATGTTTCTACATATAGCATTACCAAATTTGAAGTGGTTGCGTATGCATTCATCATAACTGGAAAAATGCAAATGGATAGTTAATGACACTCCAGCATCATCATAATCGGAAAAATGCAAAAATTATTTGATATTTGAACTTAAACTAGGGGGGGAAAGTGTTGGCTGGAGCCATGAGTCCAGATTTATTATACGTGTGGGTAAGCTGATATTTGTTCATTTTATCAACTGTGCCAGAAAATATTTCATCCAAGTCAAACACAGAATTTGTGAGTTCTGAAAAAGTTTGGAATTATTGTGATGTTGGACTCTCAGGTAATTTGGAGGATTTCTTTTTTCAAACAAAGGCTTGATGTTCTTAGAGCTCAACGCCTTGTATTACACATATCTAGTAATTATATTGAAACAATGCATGTAATCTGAAACAATTAATAATGATGAAGTCTATCTCTGATGCTCTGCAACATCTTGGAAAGAAGGTTTTACTAAACAAAACCCTTTGGGAAGCCTTCTGTAGTGCTTTTCTTTGGTATCCAGAATCACCTTCATGGCAGTCCGCATGAAGAAACCATGATCAAACTCAAGACTATTGAAAAGTTACTAACCCGTGTCATGAACCAGACTTGAGACATGCTATGCATTTCAAATATCCTTATGGAGTTTGGAAATGACTACCACCTGGGATATCATTTTAAACTTCTTGATACCTTCATTCTACGTGACTTGGCCCCAAGAAGGCTTTGGAAAGGACCTTATGATGGTCGGAACCAGTTGCTCATCAGTGATAGATAGATTATAGTATAGATAGATTATAGTACAGTACAATACAAATAAAAGAAAGGCTTGGCAGTCCATGGTGTGCCAGAGTTGAAAAACCCAACAATGTTATGATGCCACAACTACCTGAACTTTATTTAAGAATATGATGTCACAGCTACCTGAACTTTTAGCATCTCATGACAGCAGACTGCCTTTAAGCTATTTGCTTTTTAGAGCAGTTCAATGCGGCTTTCTGAATCTGATTACAGTTCAAACTTCATCATAAACTCTTGGCTGGCTGGCTGGCAAACATTAACCAACTTTAAGCTATTGAGAATGGATAAAACATCCAAGCTGCTAGGACTAGATAGATGATCACTTTCATTGTAGAAAAATCTCTCATGCTTTAGTTTTTTTCACCTCTGATAACATGGACTGTCTGTCCAAAGGGAACCTGTTACGGCCATTTGCCTCTGAACTTCATTAGTAGTCTGCAGCAAATCAGCATGCTGTGCACATGAGGATGATTCTAGCATTAGTGATTGTAAGTGTTTTTTTAGAAGATGTTATTAAAATTCATTACATAAGCAAAGCAAATTTTGCTTCATGAACTTGGATTACTCTTTCACGCCTATCATTATATGTGATGCCATGCATCAGAATCCTGAATCAGAAAGGCTTTGTGGTAGACCGAGTAATCTGTTAGCATAGACAATGGAAACTTCGCACAGATTTTGTCTGCTACCTCGTTTCATTAAAAGGATTTGTTACTTTAGTCATATGTCATCTATAAATTGCATGCAATAATTTTTAGAATAAATTGAATTAAAACATATAGTCATATGTATAGGAATACTTAAATTATTTACAAATTATAATTTTTCTTATAGATAGATAATCATGGGCAGAAACCCGGTGAGGTGGAGTTTTACCGGATGACTCATATTCACAATGATGTCACTTTTGTTAGAGATGAGTCAAGGAACTTATATGCAATTATTTATTACAATTTATTTTATACAATGATTTTAATTTGATTTTATTATTCAATAAGATCTAACTAATTTTTTAAATTAATATAGAAAAGATCTACAACTCTTATTGCTGAGCGTGTTGATGATTCTACAACATATACGCAGAGTAGTCACATTGAGGCCCAGGTGTTTACGGATCTGATAGGGCCGGAGTGCTACAGTCGAGTGAGGGGTTATGGAGTTGGAGTCACCCCCACTCAGTTATCTGAGATGACTAGACATGCATATGATGCTGTAGATGCTACAGATGGTATTCACAGACTTGAGCATGAGATTGAGGAGATACGACGAAGGATTATCGTACAAAATGCAACGATTGAGGAGATGCAATGGAGGAGTGTCGCCGATAGAGCAGCGATGGATTCTATGAGAGAGCACATTGAGCAGCTTACATCTATTGTACAGATGTTTGCTCCAAATCAGATAAATACATATATTATTAAATATATATTCTTATATTATATCAATTATTTATCTAATATATTGTAATTGATAGTTAAGCAAATTAAACTTTTTTAATTATTCTTAAAGGCTCCTGGAGCATCAGATCGAAGCGAACAGGGTAACGATCTTCCTCTGCAGATCATTGACCTCGGTTACTTTTATTTTAGATCTTCCATTTTATGTATTTTTAAATTTTTGTTAAACTTTAAATTGTAACTCTTTTAGTTGATTGTATAACGAAATTTATATTTGAAATTTTAATTTAGATTTTAAGAATGTATGCAATGTGATTTTATGTTTGTTATGATTGCATTGGATAGGTTTAATACTTTAATTTTAAAATTATGGAAAGCATTGGGTCAATTTTAATTTTATATTTATTATTTTTTTAATATAATAGGTTTAATATAAATTTAATGTATGCAATGTGATTATTAATTGTATTATATAGGTTTAATATAAATTTAATGTATGCAATGTTATTATTAATTGCATTATATAGGTTTAATATAAATTTAATGTATGCAATATGATTATTAATTTCATTATGCAAGTTTAATATAAATTTAATGTATGCAATGTGATTATTAATTGCATTATACATGTTTAATATAATGTTACTTGTTAGTTCAGTTTTTCTGTCTATAATACGGTTGCTTTGTGAAGTCAAAATATATAATGAGGACTTGATAAATTTGGCCGAATAACAAGTAGTTGGCGAGGATTTCATTTGATAGAATAGTTTGAAGAATTATCTGGCCACCGCCAAATTTTTACTATTACAATGCAGAAGGCCTTAAGCCTTTGTTATTGGTTGAGTCTATGAAGTCTCCGTAGGTGAGAGTGAGAGTATATGGAGTCCTATTTTGATGATGTAAGTGTTCTGACTGTTAGATTTAATTGTATGTATGAAACATAATTTAATTAAAAAGCATAACGTTCCGCCACTATTTAATTAAAAAGCGTAATGTCCCGATGCTTTAAAAGATTGTGCGGTTTTTTAAAGCATTGGGATCTTATTCTGCACTTTTTAAAGCATCATCATCGTATTTTGTCATTTGCTGATGCTTTAAAAAGCATAAAAAAGCGTCGGCATCGTATTTTGCCAATGCTTTATACGATGTCGATGCTTTGTAAAGCATTGGCATGATAACTCCGCCGACACTGTTTTGACACTTTTAAAAAGCATCAAGAAATTTTGTCTCCACTTCAAGTTTCTCAACGCTTACAAAAGCATCAAGAAGCTATTTTTCGATGCTAGAAAAGTGTCAGAAAATTACTTTAAAAGCATTGCTATCCCCAAAAATTACTGTAGTGCTACAAAATTTATTTCAAAAACTCAATACTTAGTTAGTGATACTAGCTAGCTTCTTTCAACCTTAAGCCTATATTTAATTTTATAAAAGAGAATTTTAGTGATGCATGATTTTATTTTAATTACATTGCTAATGGACTAGCAATGATTAAGTTGAAGGGTATGATAAGTCTATTTATTATCCTAATTTAACTCTTAAAATAAATATTAATTACTTTGAATTTATTAAGAATTGATACTTTTTATGGTTGTTTGCAGAAAAGGAGCCTATAGTGGAAAGAGCTCAATTTTTAGAGTCTAACGATGCAGACAGTACTCAAATCATGACTCTGTTTGTCCAAAAATAAAGAAAGAGATGATTTCACATGATTCTCGATGCAAACTAAGGTAGGTGATGTGGAACGGATGGCTGAGGAGTTTTTTTCACAATATCTGAATGATCTTGAGCTCGATTGACTCCAACTTTGACAAGAAGGAAGCCCTAGACAAGCTCTATAAAAGAAGGACCTCAAGCAGTAGTCAGGGAAAGAGTTTTCTCTAAAGTTCTTTTTATGTTTCTTTTATTTAGATCATTATATTTAGGCATGGGGGAGAAAAATTATGGAGGGGATGCTGGCGGCAGTAATGCATAGCTAGATTCCTTCAACTTAGGATGATGATGAAGCCTGTAATTAGGTTCTATCTTTCTTTTTATTCTTAATTTCTATTTAATAAAAATCATGTTCTTCTTTCATATATCTTTTGAGTTATTTTTTTCTGCTCGAGGTTTTGATCTGACATACATGGCCTATTCCCTCCATTGATGTACCATGATCTCAAGAAATGATATGTGCCTAAGAGAGATAGATCATAGTATGATAGTTTAGACCTCTAACTTTGTAAATAATTAGATAATTTATACTCTAAGCGGACGTGCTGTGATCTCCTCATATGGCCCATGCTTGACAAGAGATAAATTATTCTAATTCTAAATTTGCAAAAACTATTGCTATTGCAACATAAAGAAAATAAGATAAAACCTGTGTGCATGATGGATTTGGATTCCTAGGTTGCTTCTCTTGATGTTTTAATTTTGTTAATTAATTAGTTGTTATCTTTTAATAACCACTATTCTAAATATAATCATCTACAATTAATTTTTTTTATTTCTTTTCGTGAAATAATTTTCCTTGATCCCCGAGGATACGATCCTGATTCACCATTAGCTATAGTAGTGAGTAGGTTTTATTTTTGACTGCAGCGCTCAACAACCTCTTTTCCAAGGGGTCCCATAGGCGATACCCTTTAATTCCATATGGGTAGTTAGAAATACATCTTCTTTGACCTAGTGTCTAGCTTGCTCTGCTCTCCAGCACCAACATGCACATATGATGTGCATCCAAATACCCTCAGATGGTTTAGGCTTATCTTTTCTTCAAACCACATCTCCTTGGAATACCCCCATTCAACCTGGTGTGTGATGACCGATTGACCAAGTAGCTCGTTGCATTTACTACGTCAACCCATAACATATTTGAAAGCCCTGCCTGCAGCCTCAAGCATCTTACTTTTTCCAACAATGTTTTGTTCATTCTCTTAGCCATCCCATTTTGTTAAATAGTTTCCATCACTGAGAAGTGCCTTTTGATACCCCACTTTTCATAAAAACTCTGAAACTCCCTACTTGTGTATTTTTTGCCATTATCTAACCTTAGACACTTTATACTCCTTCCCTGCTCCTTCACCTCAGCCCTCCTGATTTTGAACTTAGTAAAGAACTTTGATTTCTCCTTCATGAAGTAGACCCATAGCTTCCTTAAGAAATCATCTATCAGGATCAAGAAGTATATTGCCCCATTCCTTGCAGAAACTAGGGTTGGTCTACAGACATATGTGTGTACTAACTCTAGGGGTTTTGCACTTCTAGCTGTGGTGACTGAGAACTACACTATCTTCTGCTTCTCTATTTGACATGGCTAACAAATTTCTATAACACCACCACTTAGGTCTGGAAGCAGCCCTCTCTTGCTCAGTTCTTTCATCCCTCTCTTGCTCAGATTTTTTGCTCACCACAGAGCCCTCTTTCATGTATATGTTGTTCTTCAGCCTTCTCCCTCTCATCACTACCATAGCTCCATTGGAGATGTTCAGAACTCCACTCCTGGCATGATTGCTGAAGTTGTATCTAGTCTGCTCTGAGTATCCTAGTGACACTAGATTCTTCTTGAGCTCTGGAATATGCTTCACGCTGGTAAGAGTGCATACCATGCTATCAAATATCCTCATCCTCATTGTGCCAATCCTTGCCACCTTGCAAGAGTGATCATCTCTAAGAGTCACACTCCTCTCATCAACCTCTATGTAAGTGTTGAACCATGACTGGTTGGAAGTGTAATGATGAGAACAAGCTGAATCCAGGGTCCACATATCTGTGTTGTGCCTGTGATTATCTAATACTACCAAGAGATCATCCTCCACCTCCTGGTCCGCAACTGTACTCATTGATTCAAATCCTCTCTTTTCTTCCTTCTGATTTTTTCACTTAGGACAGTTCCTCTTGAAATGTCCTACCTCACCATACTTATAGCACTTAGCCTCTTTCTTTCATTTTTTGGACTTTGACCGTCCCCTAGGCCTGCTTCTATTCCTGCCTCTGCCTAACCTTTCCCCCACTGATAGACCCTTCTGGGGAACAGTTTCTTGATCTTCTTCCTCTACTCATTCATCCAAAATACTGAGACAATATCTTCATAGAACAGTATCTTCTTCCTGTAGAGCAGCATCGTGACCAATGAGTCATATGAAGTGCCTTATCTTTCTCCTCCATCTTGACCTCGACATTCAGTAATTCATTATTTATTTGATCAAACACCTGGATGTGAGCCAACACATCTCTACCTTCTGCCATCCGACGACTATAAAGACACTTCTTCAACATCAACTTGTTATACATATTCTTTCCAATGTAAAGGGTGTGCAACTTTATCTAGAGTCCCTTCGGGGTTTTCTCCCCCAGTACTAACTAGAGGGTTAAATCTATTAGACATCCTTTGATCGTTGAACATGCTCTCTTCTCTAACAACATCCACTATTTGTTTGTCATCCCATTTGGCCTTTCCTCCAAAGTCAAATCTAAACCTTGCTGCACAAGAAGGTCCTTTACCCAGACTTTTTACATGGAGAAACTTTCTTTCCCATCAAACTTCTCAAAAATCTATTTTCTACAAGAAAAAATAAATTTAGCGATGGAAAAATCGTCACTAAAAGTACAAATTCCGTCGCTAAACTTATATAGTGATGGAATTGCGACGGATAAAATCCGTCTCAGAAAAGCTCCTCGCAAACATTTAGCGATGGAATTCAAATCTATCGCTAAGATTAGCGACAAAACAATTTCCATTGCTAATTAGCGACGAAATAATTTTTGTCACTAATTAGCGACGGATTAGCGATGGATTTTTTTCTCATTGCTAATTAGCGAGGGATATAATTTCATCGCTAATTAGCAACATATTAGTGATGGATTTGTCATCTATTGCTAATTAGCGAGGGATATAATGCCGTCGCTAATTAGCGACGGATTAGCAACGGATTTTTTCTCATTGCTAATTAGCAAGGGATATAATTCCATCACTAATTAGCAACGAATTAGCGATGGATTTGTCATCTATTGCTAATTAGCGAAGGATATAATGTCATCGCTAATTAGCGACGGATTTTTTCTCATTGCTAATTAGCGAGGGATATAATTTCATCACTAATTAGCGACAGATTTTTCATCCATCGTTAATTATCGCTAATATGTTTTAATAATTTATTTTTTTTTTTTATTTTTTTAATTTAAAATTTTAATTTAATGAAATGCAAATATTTTTTTAAAAGAAGTCACAAATATATATTAAAATATCTTATAAACAAATGTTTTTACAATAAACTTCAAAACATGATAAATATCCAATAAAATTCAATAATGAAAATATAGTTCTACATGCTATCAGAATGAGGTGGATCTCTATGTGGAGCTGGAGCTGAAATATGGTCAGAACGAGTCACTCTGCTATCAGCTGTCACATCTCGAGTCAAAATTCTTCACGCATTTCTTCTCGCATCTGCTGCCTCTGTGACTCCAGCATAATCAGAAACTTCTGCTGCATTTCTTGCTTAATAGTAGCACACAACTGCTCTACACTAATATCCCGTGATGTGGCAGTGGAATGAAAGGAGGTACCAGTGTAGAAATGTGATGCCTTGCTATCCATCCCATATACGTGCTATTTTTTTGTGCCACCAACCGCTTCTAAAAATAACTGCCTCAAATCTGGCTCACAAGACTCATTGGATCCCTCCACTGGCTGAGAAGCAGTCTCTCTAAGAGCCTGCACTCGATCCTACAATATAAATTTCGACACGAAAAAATATAAATTACATGAGATTAATCAAAAAAGCGAATGATGTGGCTAATCACACAATCAAGCGGTATGGTAACAACTCGCACGATATTTTGAACAAAAGTAATGATTTCGGCTAGTTTCGAGTTCGGCTTTGGCTCAGCCTCAGCTTCGGCCTTGAATTCAGCTCGGCCTTGGCCTCAGCCTCGGATTCGGCTCGGCCTCGGCCAAGAATTCGGCCTCGGCCTCGAGCTTCGAGTCCCGCTTCAACTTCGGCCTCGAGTCCCGCCTCGGCCTCGGCCTTGAGTCCCGCCTCGGCCTCGGTCTTGAGTTCCACCTCGGCCTCGGTCTCGAGTCCCGCCTCGGCCTCCGCCCCGGGTCTTGCCTCGGCCTCGATCTTGGCCTTGGCCTCAAATTTCATATTACACGCTCTCTACCCTCGTGGAATCAACTTTGAATATCGGGCGCAGTGATTTAAAATACCAACTACTGCACGGCTTGCCTGCCTGTTATTGCCAGAATCATGGGCAGTTACCAACACACCATATAGTTGCCGGTATTTACGGTGCCCGCTCAACAACGGCATACCCGCCCGCTGTTCACAGAGCCGATCCTAATGAAAGAAGATATTCGATAGTTCTAACTACAAAGGGTAAGAGGGACCCCCGGACAGGTATAAAGAGAGGACCCTAGCTCACAGTGGGGGGGGGGGACTCAATGTCTACTCTTTCATTTAAAATCTCTGTTCTTCAAACTGCTGACTTGAGCATTGGAGGGTCTCCGTTGGAACCACCGGCCTGAAACTTTTCTTGTAGGTTTCTGGCTGAATGAGGCAGTCCTGTCATTCCTCTAAATGTCCAGGAAGCTTGTTTCTCACCCGACACATTCCAGAAGTGATTTGGCAGCAACAGATTAGCACATCAGGTAGGGGGCATTGAAGCAACAGACATTCACTCTCATGCATCTGCGACCCCATTACCACTGTAAGGAAGAAGATGTCAGTTACATGTGCGCAGAAAGCTTCCACCAGCTAGGCCATGGGATACCTACAACGGGCTGAGCAGTTGGAGGCCAACCTCCCTATTTTGCCTCCCAGGTAACCACGGGTTGAGCAGTCAGAGGCCAACCTCCCTATTCCACCTCTCATGCAACCGCCGGCCAGCCAGGCTAATCGGCTCAATGCCCTAACTCATCAGGTGCAAGATTTGATGGAGGTGGTGCGGGGACTATAGGAGCATGGCTCCGCTACCATGCCTTTGCCACCTCAACCCCCTCCGCCTCATATGGATGGTCATCGAGCTAGCCGGCCTCATCGTGGCAGGACCCCTCCGGAGGCCTCTCACCACTCGTCCCCGAAGCCACTTCGTCAGGAAACCTCTAAGCGGCGATGGTCACCTTCTCAACATTCTGATCGCTCTCGCGGACGGTATGGAGAGAGAGAACTAAGGCACACGCATCCCTTGCATTGGCAGCTTTCCCCCTCATCTTCTGAGTCTTCAAAAGAATATACAAACAGGAAGACCGCTCGTCGGGCCGAGCAATGGCTATATGAGTATCATCAACGGTTGGAAGAGCTTAGCTGCAAGATCATCAACCCCCACCGGATGGACTACGACCACCATCCCTCGTTTTCTCATCGTATCATGGAATAACCGGTCCC
Source organism: Calamus simplicifolius (assembly GCA_900491605.1). Taxonomy (NCBI): domain Eukaryota; kingdom Viridiplantae; phylum Streptophyta; class Magnoliopsida; order Arecales; family Arecaceae; genus Calamus; species Calamus simplicifolius. Next base: position 204,363 of record UESW01001792.1, on the reverse strand, counting down.
ACCCCGGTTCCGCCTACCCCAGTTGGATCCGTACGATGGCACAACGGACCACCTGGATCATCTGGAGAGCTATAAGGTCCTCATGCAAGTTCAGGGGTCGACAAATTCTCTCCTTTGCATCGCCTTCCCGGCTACCCTTCAGAAGGCAGCATGCGCGTGGTATTCCCGGCTACCACCACGTAGTATCAGCTCTTTTCGGCAGCTCGAGCGGTCTTTCTTGCCCACTTCGATGCATGCTGAAAGATCCCTCGGGTGGCTGATAGCCTATTCGCCGTCTAGCAAAGGAGCGGCGAAACCCTAAAGGACTTTGTCGCTCGATTCAAGGAAGCCGCGCTCGAGGTTTACAACCTTGAAGATTTCGTGGCCACTCTAGCCCTGAAGCGAGGACTCTGTCCTTTCAGGTTGGCCTACTTCTTGGACAAGAAGCCTCCCAGCTCCTACGCCGAACTGCTGAGCCAGGCACAGAAGTATATTTGCGCCGATGAAGCAGACTCCTCCAGGAGGAAGGTTGATAAAGGTTCCAGCAAGAAGCCAGTATCCTCGGAACCTGCTGGAGGATGATCCAGAAAGTCCGAGCCCCCTCGTCATTCAGATAACTAACCTCAGGTGCTGGTTCCCAAGGAACATTTCACTCATCTCCTCGCCCCAATATCTCACATTATGTTAGAGATTGAGGATGAGCCCTCCCTTCGGCGTCCACCCCCGATGAGACCAGGGGCTCCCTGCAGCACGGAACTCTACTGCCGGTATCACAGAGACTACGGCCACAATACCGAAGACTGCCGCCTGTTGAAGAAAGCTATCGAAGAACTTGTTCAGCAAGACCATCTAAGCAAGTTTGTCCGAAGTGAAAACCCAGCTGCTCCGGGTCCATCAGCGCCTCCTACTCCTCAGATCGGCATGGACAACGCCCCAACGGAGAAGATAGTGGCCATGGTCTCCTAAAGGGTAGGTAGCAGTTCTAAAAGGCAACGTGAGGAGGGAGAAGACTCTATAATTCCCTTCTCTAAAAGGGATTTAGAAGGGGTAGTCAACAAGCATGATGATAGCATCGTCGTGTCCATGATGATCGCAAAGCACCCTATAAAATAAATTTTGGTTGACAGTGGAAGTTCAGTATATGTTTTGAGTTATGATGCCTTTGTTAGAATGAATTTGCTTAGAAGTTCTCCTCGGCCCATCACCACTCCCTTATGGGTTTTACTGGAGACTCTGTAAGGGTCGAGGGGGAAGTCACCCTCCCTGTCATAGCCAGGACTCCGCCTCATCATAGAACAGTTCTTATAAACTTTCTGGTAGTTCGAGTCCCACTGGCTTACAACGCTATTCTAGGGAGACCTGGCTTGAACCTATTGGGTACTGTTATCTTCACCAAAAGATTACTTGTAAAGTTCCCCACTGACAAAGAAGTTAGAAGTTGGAGAGATGAGGAGAGAATAGAGCTCGTTACCACTCTGCTACCACTTAGCCCCTAATGCGCAAGGGGTGGTGTCGACAACAGCACCTGAGCTGCCCGACCCCCAAGACTTAGAAAGGAGGAAGAAGCCGGCCGAGCATCTACTGACCCTCCCATTGGGGGAGGACCTGACGAAAACCATCCAGGTTGGAGCATACTCCCGGAGGAGGCACATGATTAGCTCCTCGCTTTCCTGCGTTGCAACTCCGACATCTTTGCATGGTCATTATCTGACATGCCAGGCATTTTAGAGGAGGTAATTACTCACCGGCTAAACATCAAACCGGGATGCCATCCAGTTCGGCAGAAAAAGAGAAGCTTCGTCGCAGACCAGCAGAAGGCCATTGACGAAGAGATCCGCAAGCTGGAGGCTGTTGGCCACATTCGAGAAGTCCATTACCCCGACTGGCTAGCTAACATCGTGATGGTCCGTAAGGCTAATGGGAGCTGGAGGATGTGCATGGATTTCACTAACCTCAACAAAGCATGCCCTAAAGACAGCTTTCCATTGCCGTGGATTGACCAGCTGGTGGACGCTACGTCCGATCACGAGACCCTTAGCTTCATGGACGCCTTCTATGGATACAACCAGATCAAGATGGACCCGGCAGACGAGGAAGCTACCTCGTTCATAACCGAGAAGGGGATACTTATCAAAGGCTAATGAATAAAGTCTTTGAGGATCAGATCGGATGCAACATGGAGGTATACATGGATGACATGCTGACCAAAAGTATCCATGGCACCGACCACATTGCCGACTTGACAGAAACCTTCGGTAGCCTCCGTTGGTACCTGATGAGGCTGAACCCCTGCAAGTGAGCCTTTGGGGTGACAGCCGGCAAATTCTTGGGTTTCATGGTGACACAGCGGGGAATCGAAGCGAACCCTGATAAGATCCGAGCCATCTTGGACATGAGGTCTCCCGCCAACAAAGAAGAAAGTGCAGCGCTTGACTGGAAGGGTAGCGGCCCTAAGCCATTTTCTATCCAAGTCTACGGAGAGATGTCTGCCTTTCTTCAAGGCTCTGGGCAAAGTCAATGGCTTCGAGTAGACGAAGGAGTACCAAAAGGCTTTCGAGGGGTTAAAAGAGTTCTTATCCACCCTGCCATTGTTGTTCAAACTAAGGGGTGGGAAGGAGCTCCTCCTATACCTCGCGGTTTCTTCCGAAGCTGTCAGCTCCGTGCTCCTTCGCACGGATGCTAACGGGGCACAAAAGCTGGTGTACTACACTAGCAAAGTGCTTCATGACACTGAAACCAGGTACTCTAGAGTCGAGAAGATTATCTTTGCACTGATCATCTCTGCCCAGCGCTTCAGGCCCTATTTTCAAGCTCACCCAATTATGGTGGTCACGGACCAACCACTTAAGACGATTCTTTCTTGCCCTGACACCTCTGGCCGGCTGGCAAAGTGGACACTCAAGCTAGGAGTGTTCGACCTATCATTCCAACCCAAGTCAGCTATGAAGTCTCAAGTCTTAGCGGACTTCCTGGTCCAGTGCACTTGGGCAGAAGAGCAACCGAAAGAATCCCATGCAAGCCCTTCGGGTGTCGAAACTGGGGAGAGAGGGAATGACTGGATCCTTCATGTAGACGGAGTGTCAAACTCTCAAGGGAGCGGGGTGGGCTTCATTCTGGCTAGCTCAGACGGAGTGGTGACTGAGTACGCCCGTTTTCTTTTTCCAGCCACCAACAACCAGGCCGAGTATGAAGCCCTACTGTCAAGAATAAGGCTAGCTTGCGAGCTCGGGGTGAAATGCCTTAGAGTGTTCATTGCTCCCAGCTAGTCTCTGGCCAAATTAAAGGGGAATATGAGGCATGGGATCCCATAATGTCTCGTTACCTAAGTATGGTGCAGTCATAAGTCTCTCCCTTGTCCCACTTTAGCGTCAGCTACATCCCCCGGGGAGAGAACGCCAGAGCTGATGCTTTGTACCGACTAGCCACCTCAGCCGACGGGACTTTGGGAAGAACCTACATAGAACATCTGGAAGCCCCAAGCATCAACGCAGTTGAAGAATCCATGCCAGTCCAACAAGAGCCCTCCTGGATGGATGTTTACATCCAATACTTCACCGCTGGCACCCTCCCAGCCGACCCCATCGAAGCCAAGCTATTCAAGTGGTGAGTACACAAGTTCCTGATGTTCGACGGGCAACTGTACCAAAGATCTTTCTCTTATCCCCTCCTCAGATGTGTTGGTCCCGCAGATGCCGACTACGTCCTCCGTGAGATCCATAAAGTTATTTGCGGAAACCACTTAAGGGGCAGAGCACTGTCACACAAGGCCTTACGCCAAGGCTACTACTGGCCCACCATGCGGAAAGACGCAGCCGAGCTGAATTGGAAATGTGATAGCTGTCAGCGGCATGCTAACATCCAGCGGCTACCAACCTCTCAACTGAGCATCCTGTCGGCTCCATGGCTGTTCACCCAATGGGGAATGGATATTCTAGGACCATTCCCTTCAGCTTCTAGTCAGCGAAAGTTTTTGCTTGTCGCCATTGACCACTTCACCAAGTGAGTGGAGACCGAAGCGCTGGCCAAGATTACCGAAGCTAAGGTGAGGAACTTCTTTTGGAAGTCTGTTATTTCTCGGTTCAGACTACCCAACACACTTGTTACCGACAACGGACGCCAGTTCGATAATGCTCCTTTCAAAGAGTTCTATGCTGAGCTGGAAATATATCGAAGGTTCACCTCTGTCGAACATCCCCAGACAAATGGAGCGATGGAAGTAACAAATCAGACAATCCTTCAAGGGCTTAGGACACGTCTGGATGACTTCAAAGGAAGGTGGGTAGAAGAGCTCCCGAATGTGCTGTGGACGTACCACACGATGCCCCGAACCCACACTGAAGAAACTCCTTTCAGCCTCATATTTGGATCAAAAGCAGTCATCCCAGTGGAAATTGGCATCCCTAGTCCCCGGATGCAATCGTATAATGAGGACAACAACCCCAATCAGTTGAGAGCCAGCCTTGACCTTGTTGACGAACTTCATGATCAAGCGCGACTCAGGATGGCCTCCTACCGACAGAGAGTCGCAAAATATTATAATGCTCGAGTTTGCCCCAGAACATTCCTTCCTGGCAATTATAATGCTTGAGTTCGCCCCAGAACATTCCTCCCTGGCAATCTGGTTCTCAGACAAGCCGAAGTCTCCAAACCTACAGAAGGGAAAAAGCGGTCTCCCAATTGGGAAGGGCCCTATTGAGTCACCGATGCACTTCATCATGGAGCGTACCGGATCGAAGGGCTAGACGGAAAGCCTCTCCCTCACATTTGGAATGCAGACAACCCACGTCGGCACTACTCTGCATAAGCACTTGAAGCCCGACTCCATATCGGCACTGAAGCCTGACTCCACATCGGCATTGAAGCCCGACTCCACATCGACACTAGAAGCCTGACTCCGCATCGGCATTTGAAGCCCGACCCCACGTCGGCATTGGAGCTCAACTCCACGTCGGCACTGAAGCCTGACCCTGCGTTGGCACCTGAAGCCCAACTCCGCATCGGCATTGAAGCCCAACTCTGCATCAGCACTTGAAGCCCGACTCCACCTCGGCACAGTCTGATTTCATGTCAGTACATTGGCCCGACCACGCGTTGGCGCTCTGCTTGGCTTCGTTTCGGCATTCTAATCAGATTCCTTACCGGCTCTCAAGCTAAGCTATGGGTACTCTAGCCCAGTGCCTTCCCTAAACCGACTTCGTGTTGGGGCGTTACTCCCTTGACACTCCCAGCCTTTGTATCAGCCTAGGGCTAAGGCCGGGTCTTCTACTTTAGTTGTTTTAATGGTCATCCAAAACCTTTAACTACACTTGCCTATAGCCTCAGCCTCAGCCTCGACTGTTCCCTAGAATGGACTCGCACTGGCCAACTCGCGTTATCCTATTCGCTAGAAAACTTGCTGGCTACGGTGCAAATTAAATGAGGACAGATTGGATCAAAAGAGTTTCTTCATTAATAGCTAGAGTTTACAACATTGCCGGTCTAGTCGACTTGATACAATAAAAGAACTCAAGGTTCGGTCGGAGCTGAGCCATCATCCTCAGGAACTTCATCCGGCTTCAGCTCTTCAATTCCCTCGAGGCCGTAGAGTCTTCGTATTTTCTCTTTGCAATCTTGGAAGCCGCCCTCATATGCAAATGCAGTTGTCTCGGCCAACTCCTTGTCAAAAGCATCGGATTTCTTGAAACTCTCTACGACCTCGACGGCCTTCTTCTCAGCCTCTGCAGCCTTCTTCTCGGCCTCGATCACCGCCGCTTTCAGGTTGGCTATCTCAGCATTGGCCCGACGGGTGATTTCCTCAGCATTTTTGGCCCGCTCCTCAGCTACTCTTATTTCAATGGTGGCAGAGTGCAGTCGATGTTTTAGCAGGTACACCTTCGCTTCTGTAGCTTTTTGCTTCTCTTCTGCCACCTTCTGCTTTTCCTCTACCACCTGAGCGTTGTCGAGCTCATTGGCTGCCTGGTGCCGAGCTACTTCTAGCGCCTCGTCTGCCTTTTTAGCCTGGGCCAAGTTCCTAAATCGGGCAGCTTCGGCCCTTTGCGCCCGGGCCACTTTTGCTTGGGCAGTCTGTAGAGCGGCCTCGGCCTCTTCTGCCCTGGCCCGGGCTTGGTGAGTGTCCTCCCTTGACTGGTTGAGGGTGGCTTCGGCCTGGGACAAAAGGCCCTTCATGGCGGTCAAAGAGTTTAGCGCCTGCCCAAAAATTATTCAGGTTAGGTGAAGAAACCGAAGCTCTAAAGGTAAGCAATGGAAGGACACTCACCCAAAGGTGCGCTACAGATGCCTCACGGAAGAACGTAGAGGTCCGCTGGTTCTGGAGGAACCTCTGGAGCTCAGGCACAGAGGCCTGAGCCATCGTCCTCTTGGCCCAGCAGCTATAGCGAGACAGAATTGATTGGAAGGAAGTGTCGATCTCATCTTCCTCCATGGACCCGACAGGCGCTAGCGCGGGGACAGCTGCCAGCGGTGCTTCCTCTGGCGCCTCAGCCTATGGAGGCATCTTGGCCATCGCCCCCTCGGAAGACAGGATGGCCTCTAGAACCGGTTTTGTTGCCGAGTCAGTTGGCTCCACCTCGGGAGCCGTTGGCGGTGGAAACGGTGCCTCAGTCCTCTGCTGCGGAGGAGTATTTGTCAAATCAATGGGAGATGGGGGTGGTGTTGGTAAAGGCAAATGAGGCCATTCTTCCTTGGCCTCATTTCTTCCGGAGGCCTCTCCAGCCTCGGTTCTCTTGACAACCTTGATGGTGGCCCTTTTCTCGACAGGGTCAGCAGGGGCCCCATCCACTTTGGCCTTTCTCTTCTTGGTGGCGGCAATTGTTTGGAGTGATAGTGCCATATATGCTGGTCAAAGGAACTTGCTAAAAAAGAGAGAGAGAGAGAGGAGAGAATAAAAGAGGAAACGGTTGGCTGCTCACCATTGCTAGGAACAAAGCCTGCCAGCCGAAGGTTCTCCTCGGCTAACAACATGTTGCACCGAGGGATATCGGCAGTGATAGCTTCCCGAATGCCTCTTTATCTCTTGGGAGTATTGTCGGGTCTTTATTTGGCTCGGTCTTGGGAATTCCCCACACTGTTCTTACCCCTTCATCCTGGACAAAGAAAAACCTATCTTTCCACCCTTTGATAGAAGTAGGAAGATATAGTTTAAGGGTTCTGGTTGGCCTGGGGGCGAAAGAGCACCAACCCGATTGTTTCCTAAGGGTATAGAAGCTACGAAAGAGAGAATTCCTAGCCTCTATCCCATGGATGTGACATAATACTAGGAAACCGACCAGGGTCCGAATGGAATTTGGGACCAATTGTGCTATGGACAAGGAATATCGATCTAATATGTTAAGTATAAAGGGATGAATGGGAAGACGAAGGCCGGCCTTAAAAAAAGACTCGTAAAGGGCAACCCTACCGAGATAAGAGGAGGTTACCCTATCCTTGGGAAGAGGTCGGTATAAGCGGAGGTTGGTAGGAATTTGGTAACAAGCCCTGATATTGATTGTCTCCTGGGCAGTCATGACAGAGGCAGTCCCCTCGGGAGACTGCCTCACACGAGAGGAGGGGCCGACAACAGCCGGATGATGCCGGACGGACCCCCGTCCGGCGGCCGGGCAATTCTCGACAGAAAATCGCCCGACCACTCGCTGCTGCTCCGCCGAGACATCCTCCACAGAGGAGGACCAACTGGACGCAGGAGAGGAAGAGGGTTGAGGAAAATCGGGGGAATAACCCCCGAAATCGAAAATCGAGCACGAAAGGGATGAAGAAGCCATGGAAGCAAAACTGACCTGAAGGGTTCGAAGATGGAGAATCGGGGACGAAGAATTCGGAAAGTAGAAGATGAACAGGTTCAGACGGGACCGAAATGGGGAAGAAGGCGTAGGCAGTGAAGGCAGCTTGGGTCAAGGACGATCCCCTTTTATAGTCTCGTCTTTTCGAATTGTCCCGCCTAACTTGCCTCGACCACGTGCCCGCCTGCCATTGGGGTTGGCTACGACAACCACCTAGAGCGTAGAACACGAAGGGCACCGCCAATGATGGGACGACAGTGACCTCACCGCAATGATGCGCCTGCCCAGCACTCGAGAGAAATCCTCCTCGATCTCAATGACCGAGGCGAGCGAGATGATAGCGTTGCAGCATCTGATGCATCATTAAAGGGAGAACGGACCTTGACGTGTGGCGCCTAAAGATTAGCCACCATGTGATAAAATGCCCCCTTTCAATGGTAGGAGCATGCTCACCCATCTCGGGGGCGGGGGGCACCTGATGTGGCTAATCACACAATCAGACGGTACGGTAACAACTCGCATGATTTTTTGAACAAAAGTAATGATTTCGGCTAGTTTCAAGTTCGGCTTCGGCCTCAGATTTGGCTTAGCCTTGGCTTTGGCCTCAGATTCGGCTCGGCCTAGGCCTCGGATTCGGCCTCGGATTCGGCTCAGCCTCAGCTTCGGCCTCAGATTCGGCTCAGCCTTGGCTTCGGCCTCGGCCTTGGATTCGGCTCGCCTCGGCCTCGGCTTCGGCTTCGGTCTCGAGCTTCAAGTCCCGCTTTGACTCGGCCTCGAGTCCCGCCTCGACCTCGACCTCGAGTCCCGCCTCGACCTCAGTCTTGAGTCCCACCTCGGCCTTCGCCCCGGGTCTCGCTTCGGCCTCGGTCTTGGCCTTGGCCACAAATTTCGTATTACACGCTCTCTACCCTCATGGAATCAACTCCGAATATCGGGCGCAGTAATTTAAAACACCAACTACCGCATGGCTTGCCCGTCTGTTATTGCCAAAATCATGGACAGTTACCAACACACCATACAGTTGGCGGTATTTACGGTGCTCGCTTAGCAACAGCGTACCCGCCCGTCGTTTACAGAGCCGTTCCTAATGAAAGAAGGGATTTGATAGTTCTAACTACAAGGGGTAAGAGGGACTCCCAGATAGGTATAAAGAGAGGACCCTAGCTCACAGAAGGGGGAGACTCAATCTCTACTCTTTCATTTAAAATCCATGTTCTTCAAACCGCTGACTTGAGCATAAGAGGGTCCCCGCCGGAACCACCGGCCCGGGACTTTTCTTGTAGGTTTTCGGCTGAAGGAGGTGGTCCCGTCATTCCTTTGAAGGTTCAGGAAGCTTGTTTCTCACCCAATGCATTCCAGGAGTGATTTGGCAGCAACAGCAAACAAACAAATTTTTAAATATGGAGAATTATTAAGTTTAGTAAATACTTACTGCGACAGCCTTAGACCGTTGATCCACATACTCAATTCCTGAGGCAGTTTTTTTAGTGTGTATAGCCTCAAAAAGTTCTATAGGATTTGGTTCACATCCTAACTCTTTTGCCTGATCATAGAAAAAAAATAAAGAAAATGTATTAACTACAATATTACAAGCATATAATACATATGTAAATAAAAACAAAGACATTAACATACATTTTATAACCTTAATATATAAATAAATAATAAATTTAAATAAATTTATAATGATCAATATACCATCTGCACGCTACACTCCACCATGGATATAGAACGCCCTGTATGTTGTGATAGACCTGAACCTGAGCCGCCCATCTCACTAAGTCTGTTCTTTGAGGCAATAGTAGATCGCTGCTTGAACTCAAGAGTGGACCATTCTTTCTGCCAACTATCCCAAACATGTTCTGGAATTTGTGATGGTTTACTGCTAGATGCTCTCCACTTGCTCAAAGTGTCACTATAACGTGTAGCAGCCTATTGTAACCATCTGCGCTTGATTACACTCTCAAGCTCTGGATCCCAAGTAAATTCCTTCTGAAATAGAAACAAATAAAAAACAACATATAAGACTTTTATTTGACTGGTAACATCCATATAAGATTAATATTTATATCAAACTAAAATTTAGGCAAAGTTTCTCCTATAACATAAGTAATGTGACATGGAGTATAAGACATGTAACAACCAATCTAGCATAAGACATATTACATATTTAATATCAAATTAAAATTTTAACAGAATTTCATATATAACATCATTAACATGACCTCAAGTATGAGACATCTATCAACCAATCAAGCACAAGAGAGATTAAATATTTAAGATCAAACTGAAATTATAAGTAACCTGACCTCAACTATGAGGTCTCAAACAACTAATCAACCACAAGAAATACATTTTGTTGAGAAAGTATTGAAACATAATTGCCCCAACTTTATTGATTTTGATGATTACTAAAAGCCATTAAGTTCATTAAAAGATATAATGAGTTTATTTAAATGAGCAATAAATTTATTTTGAACAATCAATGAAAATGCTAAAGTTTGACTTTAATCAATTTTGAAAGTAACTTTAAGCTCAATGTTTAAACTTTCAAAAAAGGAATTTTATAATTCATGTTTTACTCAATGAGTTTTTGGAATAGTTCTTGAATCAATTCTTAATGTCAATTTTATTGAATTCAAGTCAAAACAATGAATTAAAATGAATCTGGAACGATTTTAATGTCAATCAGAAAAGTTTCTGATTTTTGATACGTTCCGGAGCCGACTCCTGAGTTTCAGAGTCGACTCCGCTCAGTATACATAAATGTGCATCTGTGTCGAGTCGACCCACAAAATTTGTCGAGTCGACCCCTGATTCTGTCGAGCCGACTCCTTGACTGTGCGAGTCGACTTCGCTCAGACACCAGAAGAGTGCTTTTCTGAGCACCTCACGAGTCGACCCCAAGCCTTTCATGAGTCGACTCTCGACTTTCAGGAGTCGACACTTCACTTTTGGCGAGTCGACCCCTAACCTTTATAAACATTTCTATTTTTGGTAAGATGAGCTCGAGCCAACTCGGGAAAAGCATGAGTCGACTCCAGCAAATCTAGGCGAAATTTTTACGGATGCCAACTCAGCTCCAACGGTTAGTTTTTTGATTAACGGCTATTTTTCCTTGTCTCTAACGGATATATTTTTGCAGAATCTATAAATAGAGGAGCTCTTTTCAAATCAAAGACACAAATAGAAAATCAAAAAGAGAGAAAAGAATATCTTTCAAAAAGAGGGAAAAACAGAGCTTTATTGGAGAAATCTTCTAGTTCAAAATAGAGTGATTCAAAAGGAGTGAAATCAAAAAGCTCCAGATCTTCAATCCACAAGAGTCAAAAGAAAATCCAAAAGCTCTTCAAAGATCAAATCGAAGGATTTTCAACATTCATCAAAAGGAGAAAAAGCCTCATCTCAACTCCAAAGTTTTCAAACGGTCAAGAATCTTGCTGAGGCCTGATTCAATACTTCAAGAGGAGTTAAAGAGGAGAAGGAAGAAAGCCAAAGCCACATCCATCTGCAATCTTATCAGGCTTTTCTAACCCCTTTATACTTAATTTGTATATTTGCTCAAGGGGAGCTGTTCAATACTTAAAACTTCGAATATTTTGATTGTTTGCTGATTCAATCAGTGGATTGAATCAGTGGAGGTTGATATACCTCGTTGCAAGCCAGAGTGCTTGTGTTGGGTTAGTTGTGAGCCCGTGAAAAACAACGTGTTGGGTTTTGTGCTGGAAAGCCCATGTAAAACCAGCTGGGTTCGTTGTGCGCCCGGAAAACAACAAGTTTGAGTTGTGAGCTTGTAAAACAACTCGGCTGTAATCTAGGGAGATTATAGTGTGGACCCAAGTGAATCTTGGGAGTGGACGTAGGTGTTGGATACACCGAACCACTATAAAATTTTGTGTTTGCCGTGCCATATTTTCTCTCTCTATCTTGTATTATTACTGCTTGTGTATTGATTAAAGTTAGCCTCTCACTTGCACATCTTCTAACTAATAAACTAAAGTTAAAAAGCTTAAATTTTTAAGAACCCAATTCACCCCCCCCCCCTCTTGGGTTGCCATCTGGGCCAACAATTGGTATCAGAGCAAGTGCTCATTTAGAATTTGATCTCACGATCAAGAGCTAAAGATCCAAATGGCAACACAAAGTTGGTTCATTTGCTGAAGGTCATTCTACGAATAGACCTCCTTTATTTAATGGAACCAACTATTCATATTGGAAAGCTAGAATGAGGATATTCATTCAAGCTTCTGACTATGAATTGTGGGGTGTATAATTAATGGACCTAGTACACCCACACACTTAATGATGGCACTATTGTTCCTAAGCCCGAAAGGGATTGGAATGATAATGATAGGAGAATGGCACAACTAAATGCTAAAGCCATTAATATTTTATATTGTTCCTTAGACTCTAATGAATTCAACCGAATCTCACATGTAATTCCGCAAAAGAAATTTGGGATAGGTTAGAAATTACCATGAAGGAACAAACCAAGTAAAAGAATCAAAAATAAATATTTTGGTTCATAAATATGAATTGTTTACATGGAACAAACTGAAACCATCACATGCATGTTCACTAGATTCACTGATATTGTGAATGGTTTAAAAAGTCTTGGAAAAGTTTATACTAACTCTGACTTGTTCGCAAAATTCTTAGGTCACTTCCAAGGACATGGGAAGCCAAGGTGACCGCCATACAAGAAGCCAAAGATCTGAACATCCTACCTTGGAAGAGCTTCTTGGATCGCTAATGACTCATGAGCTTCAATGAAACAACATGTCAATGAGGATGAGTCAAGAAAGAAGAAGACCATCGCCCTCAAAGCTGCGGAAAAGAAAGTAAGCAGCAGCGATGATGAAGAGGATGATGATGATGAGACAGCCCTCCTTGCAAGGAAATTCAAGAAATTTATGAAAGAAGGAGGCCCTTCCACAAAAAAAATTTGTTTCAAAAATGGAAGGAGAAAAAGAAAAGGATAAGAAAAAGGAAAAGGACAAAGAGAAAGAGCCCTTGGTATGCTATGAATGTAAAAACCAGGGCATTTTAGATATGACTGTCCTTTACTTAAGAAGGCCTACAAGAAAAAGAAAAAGGCCTACATGGCAACTTGGACTGACAGTGAAGAGTCTTCTTCCGAAGAAGAAGAACAAAAAGAAGTTGCTAATGTTTGCTTCATGGCGGACGACAACGAAGAGGTAAGTCCGAAACCCTGATGATGAATTTACATTTGATGAAATGTTTGAAGCTTTCAATGAACTTGATGATTGATTTCAAAGCTTTGAAAAAGAAACACAAATTTTGAAAATGAAAACTTAAATTTAATTAAAGAAAAATGAATTAAATTTTGTAGTTAAAGATGTAAAAGATAAAATGGAAAACTTCTTAATGAAAAGAATGATTTGTTCATAAGATTGATTTTAAATCTGAAAATGAAAATCTAATTAAAGAAAAAGAATCAATCTCTAATGAAAATGATTTCTTAAGAAAGATGTTAAAAATATAAAGATATTGTTGAGAAATTTACTTAAGCTCAACTAAACTAACATGATTTTAGATAGTCAAAAAGCAGTTTTTGACAAAGCAGGTTTAGGGTATAACACTTTTAGAAACAAAAATTTTAAAAATATTTTTGTAAAAGGCAACCAAAGTAATATTACATTTTAAATGTAATAAAAAAGGACATAAATCTTTTGAATGAAAAATTAAGTAATAATGAAAAATTAAAGAAAGAAAATATGGGTTCCGAAAGGAACAATTTTTATTGCTACTAACCATGAAGGACCCAAGAAAGCTTGGGTACCTAAACATAAAGTTTAAATTATGTTGCAGGAATGTCTTGTAGCCAAAAGATCAAAGAAAAAGTGGTACCTTGATAGTGGCTGCTCAAGACATATGACGGGTGACAAAGATGAATTCATCACCCTAGAAGAAAAGAAAGGTGGAGTTGTTACGTTTGGCGATAATGGTAAAGGCCAAATTATGGGCCTTGGTAAAGTCGTATAACTCCATCTACATTTATTGATAATGTACTTTATGTTGATGGTTTGAAGCATAATCTAATTAGTATAAGCCAATTATGTGATAAAAACTTTAATGTACATTTAAATCTTCTATATGCACTGTAACTAATTCTATTGATGATAGCATTGTATTTACTGGTTATAGACATGGCAATGTTTACTTGGTTGATTAGAAAAATTATCTTTGAGTGATCATTGCTTAATTGCTGACAATGCTAATATAAATGAAATTAGTTGGTTGTGGCATCGTAGATTAGGTCATGCAAGCACACACCTTATTTCAAAATTAATTAAAATGGATTTAGTTAAAGGATTACCTAAACTAGATTTTGAAAATAATAAAATATGTGATGCATGTCAATTTGGAAAACAAACTAGAAGTTCTTTCAAATCTAAAAATGTTGTTTCAACTTCTAGGGCTTTAGAGCTACTTCACATGGACCTTTTTGGACCAACTAGAACCACAAGTCTAGGAGGAAAGAAATATGGTCTAGTGATTGTAGATGATTATTCTAGATATACTTGGGTAATGTTTTTAGCTCACAAAGATGAGACTTTCTCGATATTCCTGAAATTCTTCAAGAAAGTCACAAATGAGAAAAACACTACCATAGTATCTCTAAGAAGTGATCATGGAACTGAATTTGAAAATCACTTATTTGAAAGTTTTTGCACTGAAAATGGAATTAATCATAATTTTTCAGCCCTAGGACTCCACAGCAAAATGGTGTAGTTGAAAGAAAAAATAGGACCTTAGAAGACATGGCCCGTACCATGCTATGCGAAAGCAACTTACCAAAGTACTTTTGGGCGGAAGCTATTAACACAGCATGTTACATCTTAAATAGAGCTTAATAAGACCAATCTTAAAGAAAACACCTTATGAATTATGGAATGAAAGAAAACCCAATATAAAATACTTTCATGCATTTGGATGTAAATGTTTTATTCATAATAATGGTAAAAACAATTTAGGCAAATTTGATGCTAAATCTGATGAAGGAATATTCTTAGGATATTCAACAACTAGTAAAGCTTATAGAGTATTTAACAAGAAAACTTAGTAGTTGAAGAATCCATTCATATAGTTTTCGATGATCTTTAGCATCTAGTTCTAAAAAGCTTGATGATGAGGAAGATACAAACATAATTGAAAAAGATCTTGAAAAACTTAATATTGAAGTATCTTCAGATCATGAGCAAGAAGCTAAAGATGATTCACATAAGGACGATGATGTCAATATTGATCATAATGATATAGATCTTCCAAGAGACTGGAGATATGCCATAGTCATCCCAAGGAATTGATTATAGGTGATCCATCTCAAGGAATAAGAACTAGATCATACATGAGAAATATTAGTAATCATCTTGCATTTGTATCACAAATTGAACCTAAAACTATAGAAGAAGCTGAAAAAGATAATAATTGGATGTTAGCAATGCAAGAAGAATTAAATCAATTTACTAGAAATAATGTATGGACTTTAGTTGAAAGACCTAAAAATCATTCTATAATAGGATCAAAATGGATTTTTAGAAATAAACTAGATGAAAATGGCATAGTAATTAGAAACAAAGCTAGATTGGTTGCTAAAGGATATAATCAAGAAGAAGGTATTGATTTTGATGAAACCTTTGCGCCAGTAGCTAGATTAGAAGCCATTAGGCTATTACTTGCATTTGCATGTCATATGAATTTTAACTTATTTCAAATGGATGTAAAAAGTGCATTTTTAAATGGATTTATAAATGAAGAAGTTTATGTAGAACAACCACCAGGTTTTGAAGATCACGAATTTTCAAATCACGTTTTTAAATTGCACAAAGCTTTATATGGTTTGAAACAAGCACCTAGAGCTTGGTATGATAGATTAAGTAAATTTTTAATTGAAAATGATTTTTAAGAGGAAATGTTGATAAAACTTTGTTTTTGAAAAGAAAAAGTAAAGATTTACTTGTAGTACAAATATACGTTGATGACATTATTTTTGGTGCTACTAACGATTCTCTTTGTCAAGAATTTGCAAAGTTGATGCAGGGAGAATTCGAGATGAGCATGATGGGAGAACTCAACTTCTTCCTTGGACTCCAGATCAAACAAAGCAAAGAGGGAATCTTCATCAACCAAACAAAATACACAAGAGAAATCCTAAAGAAGTTTGGTATGGAATCAATGAAACCCCTCGGAACACCAATGAGTCCTTCATGCAAGCTGGACAAAGATGAAGAAGGTAAGAAGGTTGATCAAAATATTATCGAGGTATAATCGGATCCCTACTTTATTTAACTGCAAGTAGACCAGACATTATGTTTGCTGTATGTTTATGTGCTAGATTTCAATCTGAACCTAAAGAATCACATTTAATTGCTGTTAAAAGAATACTAAGATATGTAAGTGGAACAAAAAATGTAGGTTTATGGTATTCTAGAGACTCAACATTAAATCTAATTGCATATTCTGATTCTGATTATGCTGGATGTAAACTAGATAGAAAAAGCACAAGTGGTGCATGCCAATTCTTAGGAAGTAACTTAATCTCATGGTTTAGCAAAAAGCAAAATTCAGTTGCATTATCAACTACTGAAGCTGAATATGTAGCAGCTGGAAGTTGCTGTGCGCAAATCCTATGGATTAAGCGACAACTTGAAGACTATGGTATCACACTTGATAAAACACCCATAAGATGTGATAACACTAGTGCAATAATCTAACTAAAAATCCAATTCAACATTCAAGAACTAAACACATAGAAATCAGATATCATTTTATAAGAGAACATGTAGCAAATAATGAAATATGTCTTGATTATGTTAACACTGAAGAACAATTAGCTGACATATTTACTAAACCTTTAAATGAAGAAAGATTCTGTTATCTTAGAGGAGAGTTAGGATTTGTGATCCTTTAGAATGAATTTGAAACCCCTAAGGAAATTTATCTAAGATTCTTTCAAATCCTTGATCTTTAAGGAAATCTTATCTAGAATTCATATCTAATTGATTCACTCATATCCAATGATTATTTTATCAATTTTTATGATCATATTCCGGACACATTTCAGAAATTTCATGTTTTTGGTCTGAAATGGTCTCGGAGCCGACTCGGTGCGTATCGGAGTCGACTCCTGGTTTCGACTGAAACTCTCGGTCGACCCCTCTTCGGCGCGAGTCGACTCCAAGTCGGGATGGCCTTTCTGTGTCTGTCCGGAGTCGACCCCTGGTTTGCGCGAGCCGACTCGAAGTGGTCCCAAGTTGATTTATCTAGGGCAGAGTCGACTCGTCGTTCATTTCATTTCCAATCCTTCAAAATACTCTCTCAAAACTCTTCCAAACCTTCCAAAATTCCTAGAATTTTGACACTTCCAATCGATCAAATGGCCCCCAAAACACGAGGATCCAACCTTTGTGCGGCCGGCGTCAAGAGGAAGCGAGCCGTTAGGAAACGGTGAAGCGTCCGGTGCGTGAGCCTTCTCCAAGCACGGACTCCACTTCATCTGCTTCTACTCCGATGCTACTCCTGCTGCTACTTCTTCCCAGGTAGATCGTTTAGCGGATAGGATTATAACTACGGGTAGAAAGGTGGATTTTGAATTATTTGAAGCTAAGGTTTTCTTGTTGGGAGACAGTTGATTGAGATGGGATGGGAGAAAATTTGTTCCCTAGATTGCCCGACCTATCCCTCACTGGTAAAGGAATTCTACAAGAATCTGTCTAGAGGAGATCATGGCCTTGTTAGCAATGTGAGAGGTCATAGAATCTCTGTGACAGTCGAGCTTCTTTCTAGATTTTGGAATTTACCTTATCTGGTTCTCCACCTTTCTTGAAGACCGCGTCCCAGCTCTTCCAGATTATTAAACCGGGATGTGGTTGGATTTGAAGAGGTTTTTGCTAATCAACTTTCATTAGAATTGAGATTATTACACAATATCTGCAGTAGGATACTCTTTCCTAAAACTGGTAGATTTGACTATGTATCGGAAAGAGATATCTTTGTAATGGATGCCATTGTGACAGGCAAACCTATCAATCTTCCCAGCATGATCTATGGTACATAGCAGACTGTGGAGGGAAAAGGAAATCTAGTCTGCCCTATGGAATGATCCTTACAAAGATTTTTCGAGCCAAGGTGTAGTGATTTCTGATAATGAGCCTATGAAGAATCTAAGACACACTGATTTTTATAGCCTGGCAACAATTCATCGGATGGGATTTATTAAAAGAATGGAAAATGGGAAAGGAAAGGAGTGACAGAAGAAAGAGCTACAGATACTGAGGCTGCAGGACCTCAGTTAGACATCTTCACCTGCACCTCCGAGCCCTTCTGCTTCTGCCCCTGCTCCAGCCCCCATTCCATCTTTTGTTCAAGCTTCATCTTCTGCCGGTTTTTCAGATCAACAACTTATGCAACTCAAAGCTCTACTTGATGATCAATCTGAAAAACTTAAATCTGAATTTGAGAATAAATTTATGAATTTGAGAGAGACTCTTTATTCATTGGATGATCGTATCTCTAAGATAGAGTCACTCTCAGCTCTTCTTCGGTATCCTTAAGTGGTGATCTCAAAAATATTTTGAAGAACTTAAGGATATATGCGGAGATGGAAGACTTATGCAAAGTGCAACGCGGAGCTTCAAGACAAGATTCTGACAGCTTGCACCTTTGTGATGAGAGACTCAAGGATTATGTGAAAATTCAATCTGATGGAATGAAAAATATAGTAGATCATTTAACTAGGATTGTAAGAACTCATTTTTGAGTTATTAGATTTTCAATCCTTGTTATGTACTGAAGTTTTTGTTATGCTTTCATTTTGAAATCAATGTATTGAACAACTTGATGTATTAGACCTTTAATGAAATGAATTCTCTATATTGATTACTCAATGTATTTCCTTATTTCAATGAATGAATGAAATTGATTATCTTGTTTGAATGAATTCTCTACCTTTTTGTTGATAACAAAAAAGGGGGAGAATTTTATAGTTTTATGATTGAGAAAATCAAAGTAATCAATGAGATAAACAATGGGATATTTATTTAAGTTTCATAGGGGGAGCTACCTCATTAAGGGGGAGCCTAAGCCTAACTATGAAAACAAAATAAATTCACTATCAATCATGCATAAACTCAATGTTTTTGTCATCATCAAAAAGGGGAGATTGTTGAGAAAGTATTGAAAATATTGCCCCAACTTATTGATTTTGATGATTACTAAAAGCCATTGAGTTCATTAAAAGATGTAATGAGTTTATTTAAATGAGCAATAAATTTATTTTGAACAATCAATGAAAATGCTAAAGTTTGACTTTAATCAAATTTGAAAGTAACTTTAAGCTCAATGTTTAAACTTTCAAAAAGAAATTTTATAATTCATGTTTTATCAATGAGTTTTTGGAATAGTTCTTGAATCAATTCTTAATGTCAATTTTATTGAATTCAAGTCAAAACAATGAATTAAAATGAATCTGGAACGATTTTAATGTCAATCAGAAAAGTTTCTGATTTTTGATACGTTCCGGAGCCGACTCCTGAGTTTCAGAGTCGACTCCGCTCAGTGTACAGAAATGTGCATCTGTGTCGAGTCGACCCATGAAATTTATCGAGTCGACCCCTGATTCTGTCGAGCCGACTCCTTGACTGTGCGAGTCGACTCCGCTCAGACACCAGAAGAGTGTTTTTCTGAGCACCTCGCGAGTCGACCCCAAGCCTTTCACGAGTCGACTCCCGACTTTCAGGAGTCGACACTTCACTTTTGGTGAGTCGACCCCTAACCTTTATAAACATTTCTATTTTTGGTAAGACGAGCTCGAGCCGACTCGGGAAAAGCATGAGTCGACTCCAGCAAATCTGGGCAAAATTTTTACGGATGCCAACTCAGCTCCAACGGTAAGTTTTTTGATTAACGGCTATTTTTCCTTGTCTCTAACGGATATATTTTTGCAGAATCTATAAATAGAGGAGCTCTTTTCAAATCAAAGACACGAATAGAAAATCAGAAGAGAGAAAAGAATATCTTTCAAAAGAGGGAAAAACAGAGCTTTATTGGAAAATCTTCTAGTTCAAAATAGAGTGATTCAAAAGGAGTGAAATCAAAGAGGAAGTTTCATCTGCTCCAGATCTTCAATCCAAAGAGTCAAAAGAAAATCCAAAAGCTCTTCAAAGATCAAATCGAAGGATTTTCAACATTCATCAAAAGGAAAAAAGCCTCATCTCAACTCCAAAGTTTTCAAACGGTCAAGAATCTTGCTGAGGCCTGATTCAATACTTCAAGAGGAGTTAAAGAGGAGAAGGAAGAAAGCCAAAGCCACATCCATCTGCAATCTTATCAGGCTTTTCTAACCCCTTTATACTTAATTTGTATATTTGCTCAAGGGGAGCTGTTCAATACTTAAAATTCTGAATATTTTGATTGTTTGCTGATTCAATCAGTGGATTGAATCAGTGGAGGTTGATATACCTTGTTGCAAGCCAGAGTGCTTGTGTTGGATTAGTTGTGAGCCCGTGAAAAACAACGTGTTGGGTTTTGTGCTGGAAAGCCCGTGTAAAACCAAGCTGGGTTCGTTGTGCGCCCGGAAAACAACAAGTTTGAGTTGTGAGCTTGGAAAACAACTCGGCTGTAATCTAGGGAGATTATAGTGTGGACCCAAGTGAATCTTGGGAGTGGACGTAGGTGTTGGTTGCACCGAACCACTATAAAATTATCGTGTGTTTGCCGTGCCATATTTTCTCTCTCTATCTCGTATTATTACTACTTGTGTATTGATTAAAGTTAGCCTTTCACTTGCACATCTTGCTAACTAATAAACTAAAGTTAAAAGACTTAAATTTTTAAGAACCCAATTCAACCCCCCCTCCTCTTGGGTTGCCATCTGGGCCAATAATTTTTAACAAAGCCATCTGTACCTCATCACATTTTTAACTTAATTATTAGGATTTAACCTGAAACTCAAGCCAATAGAAGTCCTTCACGTCATCAGGCACAGACTTCCATGCATATCCTTTGTCACTCAAATGGAGCAAAAAACTGCGGGTGATGGCCGCAAAAGCCGCATGAGACTGAAGAAAACTTCCATTATGCATAAAACACAAATAAACCATACTTCAAACATAGACTAAATGATAAATAGAAAGATTTTAAGAAATTATAATAGTAATATTACCTCCCAGGATCAAGATCGAGTCATCATCTACCATTGGTTGACTCTACCACCGATGCCTAAGATTGTATATGTAGGGCTGAACTAACGGTAGGAGATGATGTAGTAGGATGTGCTGGAGGAGATGCTGATGTAGAACCCCCTAAGATCGGCATATTTGCTGATGGAGGAGCTGATGAGAAACTGCTATTTTGCGTTGGTTGCTCTCCTCGGTTTGTAGAACCTATGCCTCTGCCATGTAATATATCTTCAAATGATGTGCGACCCATCTGCATATTAGTCATTCGATAATAATAAACACTATTTAAAGCAACAATGAACATAAATATCAATTGCTACTTAAAAAGAATAACAATAATAAAAGCAAGACTGATGTAACAATTTACAAACATATCTCAAGTGATTAAACATTATGAATAGTACATAATACCAAAAAGAAAATAGCATCTTTGGTTTAAACATTATGCCTAATCACTATCATGATCGTTAGAATCCCACTCATCCTCATCAGTTTCTTCGTCATCAGCATGTGATTCAAATTGAAGCTCAGGCTCTTCTTCTTCTTCATTATCCTCTTCAATATCAATATATGCACCTGTTGTATCAACCAAATTGTCACTTTCATCATTTTCAATATCTATATAATGACTATCAATGCCATCTTCTCGAAAGGTTGGTGATACATTGGAAAGGCTGGTGATACTTGATGTTGCTTGTGGAATTTCATATTTACCCCTAGCTTTAATTTTGCAAACAGCCAACCACTCATTTCTTTCGCGTCTAACACCTGAATATGCGATAAAATTCACCTAACATGCTTGAACTGCCATAACAAATGGCTCATACCTATTAAATCTACATTTTTGATTCACCTCGACCAACTTATATTGTGGATGCACTTTTGTACCCATATTTGGCATTGGATCAAACCACTCACACTTGAATAGCACAGTTCTCTTAATTGGTAATGCAGGGTACTCCAACTGCACAACTTTAATCAACCGACCATAATAGTCACGTTCACTTGCACTGTAGTTGAGCCTTTTATGCATAAACCACTGTTCATTGTAGCTTTATCAGATCCATACACTTCAGTATGAAATTTGTATCCATTAACATAATAGCCCGAGTA
Organism: Calamus simplicifolius; assembly: GCA_900491605.1. Lineage (NCBI taxonomy): Eukaryota > Viridiplantae > Streptophyta > Magnoliopsida > Arecales > Arecaceae > Calamus > Calamus simplicifolius. The sequence goes on along the minus strand of UESW01001792.1, from coordinate 182,294 downwards.
AGACATAATTTTGGGTAAGGGCCTTTTGCTAAATCCTTTATGAACTGATTGGATATGTTGCTCAATGGATTGTGTGCCTAAAACAAATGTCATGAATTGTGTAAGCTAATAATAAAGCAGAATTCTTGTTGATTGTCAAAAGAAAATTAGTACTCACATACTTATTAAACCAACTTCGGAATTCTTTTTCAAGTTTAGCATCAATCTCTTGAGTGGTAATGTTTGGTAGAGTTTGTGTCAGCTCTTCAATATAAACTCTTCAAGGTACAACAACAAGCATCAATTAATTTTTTTAATTTACCCAATACTCAAATGAAAATGTTAACATTTATTAGGAGTTTATGACTTACTTAATAAGAGGTTCCACTTCAATGGAATTTAGAAGAACGTATGATTATGCAGCAGCATATTCTTCCTCTGTTAGAAATTGAGATTTACTCTTTTTAAAGGCTCGGCCTGGTTGTGTGAATATGGATAAGTTGCCCTCATATTCTTCTCCCCTGTATTGACCACCGTCATCATTTCGTAGCACTTTTGGTGCCTTGTATTCACATGATCCTCAAAATAGTGAGAACAAAATAATGAAGCTTCTTCTACCAAATAAGCATTAGATATTGAACCTTCAACTCTAGCTTTATTTTGGATATTATTTTTCAACCGTCAAAGGTACCTAAAACATAAAATTTACAAGTATGATAAATCTAGGAGTAGTAATAATGGTATGCATTCAATAAGTTATCATATATTACCTTTCGAAATGATACATCCATCGGTATTGCACTGGACCTTCTATTCTTGCTTCATATGGCAAGTGTACCGGTAAATGTTCCATAGAATCAAAGAAGCTTGGAGGGAATATATGCTCAAGCTTACAAAGAATAATATGAATCTCTTCTTCAAGCCGTGCCATATCATCATTGGTTATAACAACAGATGTTAAATCCTTAAAGAACAAGCTTAATTTTGTTAATGCCTTCCAAACATTGTTTGGAAGTAGTTCACGAAATGCAATAGGTATTAAACGCTGCATAAACACATGACACTTGCGATGGTTACATGAACACCTTATCCTATCATTGTCCATCATTTCTGGATGACTGCATGCAAATTCTATGAATTGTCTCATACCAGTCATGAACTCTGGATTCAAAAGGCCATCTTTCAACCGTTTATACATCCACTGACGATCCGGTCTCATTTTTTATATATAATTCTAATTGAAATAGCGAACATATATAGATTAGTATTTTAAACCGAGTTTTCCTAAATATGATTACATATATAATGACTAATTGGAATGGTAGCACAACTTGTCTCAGATCCAAATTTTCAACAAATAAATAAAGAAACAAAAAACAATCGACTGGCTTATGAAATCAACTATCAACTCCACCATCTAACCTATTTAAACAAAATCTTCACAAAATAGAGCAATAAAATAAAATAACAATAAAAGAAAGTAAAGAGAAGGAATCAACAATAAATAAGATCCAGAAAAGGAAAAAAAAATCATACCAAGGATCAGGAAGGTGGCGAAATTCTTTTGTAATTGCTGGTGCTGCTACACTTCCCTTTCTGGCTCCGAAAGATGAAATAGCTGACGTGTTATCTCTAACTGGAGGTCAGCTGAAGACATAATAGCATTGGTTCATTCTACCATAAGTTACGGAGAAAATATACAAATCTCATCTATCCTTGAACTTCTTAGAAGAACCCATCTAGGCAACCAAAATAAACACACTCTTGAATTAATGTAAGGGCTCCATGATAAGACCATCAAAACATCCAGTAAAAGGAGTCATCAGAACATTTAAAAGCTGGAAGTATTTCAAATCCTAACATGGTAACTAATTCTTATTACTTTTACATGGTCTAATGATGTTACCATCAAAACCTTGTACTGATAAATTCACCACCATATAATTCTCAAAATGTAATTGTGATCAAAGTACAACAATGAAAAAGTGTGCCTTCATCTCATGAAACTGCATTATCATGTCAACTTCTCCCTCTAGCATACTTACAAAGAATATCTTTCTATATCCTTTTTTTGGTGTCATTGTATCTAATCATCCTAGAGCATGCCAATGTTCAACCACTCATGATATGGTGAATGAAGTGCTTACACAAATTAACAATACTGGTTTAGCCTAACAATTCAGTGACATTGGCAAGTCCTAATCATCAATTGGAAGCAGGCCTTTTCATGCAAAAGTAGTTACCTTGCATTGCAAATTTGCAATGCATTGGTCTCAAGAGGCTGAATTCCTCCATAGTGCTTTTAAATTTTAAAACCAGGTTACATATTCATTTTGAAAGATTTATCTTCTTTTTCCTATTATACTGGTTCAGCTCAATAACTTCTTTTTTACATACTCTTTCTTCTCTTCTTTTCCTTTGTCTATTTCTCCAATCCTGGCCAACCCTCTGATGCCAACACTAATTTCTTTTCAACACAGATCTTTACTCGGTTCCCATAACCAACAACAATCTTGGGCAAACATAGAAGAGATCACAATTAAAAGACCCCAGTGCGACCCGTTGCTAACCCCTACTTACAGACGTCATGTCCTCTGATGGTATTTAAATTCGACAAGTTAAACAATATTCCTATATGACATCTCATTTCAAAAAAATTCAAACTGATGACGCTCGATCACCGATCCTGGACGTCGGGGATGGAGTGCTTCTCAAATCCTCGCCTCGCCGGGCTGCCTGCAAAGAAGTCCCAAGACCGGAGAGGGTTCTCCGATGAGACCCTCCGATGCCCAAGTTAGTGACTGAGGTCACAGCAGAGAAGGAGCTCGAGAGAGCTCTTGAGGAGGGAGAGATCTCAGAAGGATCGGGTTATTCTTCTAAGAATTAGGGCATCAAGTGCGTAAAATGTGTGTTACCTGGCTCTCGACATGACTTACCCTTTTATAGGGGTTGACGCTGGCACGATCACGTGGGTTTTCATAAAGTCAGAATGCCTGCCGAGCCGTTGCGTGAATCTGGGCTGGTTGGTGGGCTACGTCCCATCAGCCGGCGGGGCTATTGGGTAACTGGGTCTAGTCCCATCAACAACGTTATCAGTAGGTTGTTGGATCCGGCGTTGTCAGGTGGCGTGCGTCAGAGGTGGCACCCTGGACTGATAGGGCCATGCTGGGGCCAGCCAGCTTGGAGATGTAGGGGGCCGACTAGGAGGTTGCCGGGCCTCTTGGGAAGGTGCCGGGGCTGGCTGGGAACCGGGGCCGCCTGGGAAGACGCCGGGGCTGACTCGTTTGGAGAAGTAGGCATCGGGTGGGAAGATGTCGGGGCCGCTTGGGAAGTGTCGGGCCGCCTAGCTTGGACACGCCGGGGCCGACTGGGAAGTGTCGGGGCCGGCTGGGAAGTGCCGGGGCCGCCTAGCTTGGAAGTGTCGGGGGCCAACTTGGGAAGGTGCCAGGGCCGGCTAGGAAGTGCTGGGTCTGGTTGGAAACTGGGGCTGCCTGGTTTGGAGGTGCCGTCCTTGGAGGCGTCGGCCTTTGGGATGTTGGCCTTTGGGGTCGTCGGTCTTGGACGCCTTGGAGATGTCGGCCTTTGGAGCCATCGGGTGTCGGCCTTTGGGGCCGTCGGTCTTGGAGCCGTCGGCCTCTGGGGCCGTCAGTCTTGGAGATGTCGGCCTTTGGGGCCATCGGGTATCGGCCTTTGGGGCCGTCGGTCTTGGAGATGTCGGCCTTTGGGGCCGTCGGGTATCGGCCTTTGGAGCCGTCGGCCTTTGGAGCCATCGGTCTTGGAGATGTCAGCCTTTGGGCCATCGGGTGTCGGCCTTTGGGGCCATCGGTCTTGGAGATGTCGGCCTTTGGGGCCGTCGGTCTTTGGAGCCATCAGCCTTTGGAGCCGTCGGTCTTGGAGATGTCGACCTTTGGGTACGTCTGGTGTCGGCCTTTGGGGCCGTCAGTCTTTCAAGCTGTCGGCCTTTGGGGCCATCGGTCTTGGAGATGTCGGCCTTTGGGGCCGTCAGTCTTGAAGATGTCAGCCTTTGGGGCCATCGGGTATCGGCCTTTGGGGCCGTCGGTCTTGGAGATGTCGGCCTTTGGGGTCGTCAGTCTTGGAGATATCGGCCTTTGGGGCCGTCGGGTGTCGGCCTTTGGGGTCGTCGGTCTTGAAGCCGTCGGCCTTTGGGGCCGTCGGTCTTGGAGATGTCGGCCTTTGGGGCCGTCGGGTGTCGGCCTTTGGGGCCATCAGTCTTGGAGGTGTCAGCCTTTGGGGCCGTTGGTCTTGGAGCCATCGGCCTTTGGGGCCATCGGTCTTGGAGGTGCCGGTCTTGGAGGTGCCGGTCTTTGGAGCCATCGGCCTTTGGGGTCGTCGGTCTTTGGGGCCATCGGCCTTTGGAGGTTCCGGTCTTGGAGGTGCTGGTCTTTGGAGTCGTCGGCCTTTGGGGCCGTCGGTCTTGGAGATGTCGGCCTTTGGGGCCGTCGGGTGTCGGCCTTTGCGGCCGTCGGTCTTGGAGCCGTCGGCCTTTGGCGCCGTCGGTCTTGGAGATGTCGGCCTTTGGGGCCATCGGGTGTCGGTCTTTGGGGCCGTCGGTCTTTGGAGCCATCGGCCTTTGGGGCCATCGATCTTGGAGATGTCGGCCTTTGGGGTCGTCGGTCTTGGAGATGTCAGCTTTTGGGGCCGTCGGGTGTCGGCCTTTGGGGCCGTCGGTCTTGGAGCCATCGGCCTTTGGAGCCGTCGGTCTTGGAGATGTCGGTCTTTGGGGCCGTCGGGTGTCGGCCTTTGGGGCCATCGGTCTTGGAGGTGTCGGACTTTGGGGCCATCGGTCTTGGAGCCGTCGGTCTTAGAGCCGTCGGCCTTTGGGGCCGTCGGTCTTGGAGGTGCCGGTCTTTGGAGCCATCGGCCTTTGGGGCCATCGGTCTTTGGGGCCGTCGGCCTTTGGTGGTGCCGGTCTTGGAGGTGCCAGTTTTTGGAGCCGTCGGCCTTTGGGGCCATCGGTCTTTGGAGCCATCGGTCTTTGGAGGTGCTGGTCTTGGAGGTGCCGGTCTTTGGAGCCGTCGGCCTTTGGGGCCATCGGTCTTTGGGTCGTCGGCCTTTGGGGCCGTCGGTCTAGGAGATGTCGGCCTTTGGGGCCATCGGTCTTTGGAGCCGTCGGCCTTTGGGGCCATCGGTCTTGGAGATGTCGGCCTTTAGGGCCGTCGGATGTCAGCCTTTGGGGCCGTCGGTCTTGGAGCCATCGGCCTTTGGGGCCGTCGGGTGTCGGCCTTTTTGGTCGTCGGCCTTTGGGGCCGTCGGGTGTCGGCCTTTAGGGCCGTCGATCTTGGAGCCATCGGCCTTTGAGGCCATCGGTCTTGGAGATGTCGGCCATTGGAGCCGTCGGGTGTTGGCCTTTGGGGCCGTTGGTCTTGGAGCCGTCGGCCTTTGGAGCCGTCGGTCTTGGAGCCGTCGGCCTTTGGGGCCATCGGTCTTGGAGATGTCGGCCTTTGGGGCCGTCGGTCTTAGAGATGTCGGCCTTTGGGGCCGTCGGTTTGGAGCCGTCGGCCTTTGGGGCCGTCGGTCTTGGAGATGTCAGCCTTTGGGACCATCGGTCTTGGAGATGTCGGCCTTTGGGGCCATCGGGTGTCGGCCTTTGGGGCCATTGGTCTTGGAGCCGTCGGCCTTTGGGGCTGTCAGAAAAAAAAATTTTATTCTCTATGGGGTCAACTGGCTCCATCAAATGCCCCCCATACTCCTTGAGCTTGTGCGCTCTGCATCAGCTAAGCGAAAGGAGTGTAGAACTTTTACCTTGGCATCTGCTCTTTCATCTTGCGCTGCCTTGGATGGACGTCTGCGCGCCTTCTTTGGCTAGCTGGGGGCGGCTAGTAATCCTCTCCCAGCGCGGAGTCTGGAAGTCTTTTGAACCCCGGAGGGTGACCTGAGAGCTAAGAGTCGTCAGGTTCCTTTTGAACCGCATCGGCGGTGTGGGAACCGCTGCGAGGGGTGACTCAGCCGGGTACAGAGCCTTTAGGGACTTAACCTACTCGGGGGCACCGCCGTGCCGGGGCCGAGTGGTGTCCCGTGGGCCGCGATGCCAGTGAGCTCCTTTTGAATTGGCTTGGGGGTTTGTGTTCCGCCCAAGTGGCGACTCAACCGGGTACGGAGCCTTTAGGGTCTTAACCTACTCGGAGGCACCTCCGTGCCGGGGCCGAGTGGTGTCCCATGGGCCGCAATGCCAGTGAGCTCCTTTTGAACTGGCTTGGGGGTTTGTATTCCACCCAAGTGGTGACTCAACTGGGTACGGAGACTTTAGGGTCTTAACCTACTCGAGGGCACTGCCGTGCCGGGGTCGAGTGGTGTCCCGTGGGCCGCGATGCCAGTGAGCTCCTTTTGAACTGGCTTGGGGGTTTGTGTTCCGTCCAAGTGGCAACTCAACCGGGTACAGAGCCTTTAGGGTCTTAACCTACTCGGGGGCACCGCCGTGCCGGGGCCGAGTGGTGTCCCGTGAGCCGCGATGCCAGTGAGCTCCTTTTGAACCGGCTTGGGGGTTTGTGTTCCGCCCAAGCGGCAACTCAACCAGGTACGGAGCCTTTAGGGTCTTAACCTACTCGGGGGCACCACCGTGCCGGGGTCGAGTGGTGTCCCGTGGGCCGCGATGCCAGTGAGCTCCTTTTGAGAGACTTGACGCAAGGGAGGACAAGCTGTGTTGTCAGAAGGGGCCTTTTTTTTATTATGCTTTTGGGAGTACATCATTGATAATACTGGCGGAGGTTGTCCGCATTCCTAGGTGTATGGAATGGGCTTCCCGTCGAGCTCTTCTAGTTTGTATGCCCCCCGGTGGAACGCCTCGGCAACGCGGTAGGGACCCTTCCAGTTGGGGGATAGCTTGCCCCCCTCGGTAGGCTTGGATACCTCGCCTTTCATAGCACCAAGTCTCCGCGGCAAAAAACCTTGGGACGAACCCGGGCGTTGTAGTACTTGGCCGCTCGCTGGCGAAAGGTCGCCATGCGTAGTCTCGCTCTGTCATACGCCTCGTCGATGAAGTCTAGGTTGGCCCGAATCAGCGCGGAGTTGCCTTCCTCACTGAAAGACTCCACACGTGGACTGGGCAATCCGATCTTGACGGGGATGATGGCCTCGGATCCGAAGGAGAGGCTGAAAGGAGTTTCGCCCGTCGGGGCTCTAGGAGTTGTGTGGTAAGCCCATATCATGCTGGGGAGCTCTTCTACCCAGCGTCCCTTGGAACCGTCTAGGCGAGTCCTGAGCCCTCTGAGGATGGTGTGGTTCATGACCTCAGCCTCCCCGTTGGTCTGGGGGTGGCCGACAGAGGTGAATCAGTGGTGAATGCCTAGCTCCTCACAGAAGGCTTTGAATGCCTCGTTATTGAACTGGCGACCGTTTTCCGTGACGAGGGTGTGAGGCAAGCCAAAACGGCATATGATCGACTTCCAGAAGAAGGCTTTAACTTTGCTCTCAGTGATTTTGGCCAATGCCTCGACCTCGACCCACTTGGTGAAATAGTCGATGGCGACTAACAAGAATTTCTGCTGCCCTGAAGCCAGAGGAAATGGTCCAAGGATGTCCATTCCCCATTGGGCGCTGGCAGCCATCACACCTTTGAACTAGCTTGGCCGCGTCCTCCTTCATAGTGAGCCAGAAGTACCCCTGACGGAGAGCCTTCTGGGCTAAGGATCTGCCCCCCAGATGGTTCCCACAAATGCCTTCATGGATTTCTCTGAGGATGTAGTCGGCATCGGCGGGGCCTACGCACTTAAGCAACGGGTAGGTGAATGACCTTCTGTATAGGCGCCCGTCGAGGAGGATGAACTTGGAGGCCCTCCACTTGAGCAATCTGGCTTCGTTGCGGTCATCAGGGAGGGTGCCATCGGTGAGGTAGCGGACATAGGCGTCCATCCACGTAGGTTCCGGGGTGAGCGGGAGGACTTCCTCCCGTCCTCTATGCTGGGCCTTTCCAGATATTCAATGAGGTGTCCCTTGCCAAGCTGTTGGTGGAGGTAGCCAGTCGAGAGAGGATGTCAGCCTTGGCATTTTCACTTCGGGGGATGTAACTGATACTGAAGTAGGGCAGTGAGGAGGTCAAGAGTTGAACCTTTTTCAGTATTTCGCCATAACCGGGTCGCACGCCTCATACTCTCCGTTGATTTGCCCGGAGATGAGTTGCGAGTCCGTGTAAGCTCTGAGGTGCTTTGCTCCAATCTCCTGGGCTAGCCTTAATCCGGCCAGCAGGGCTTCATACTCCGCTTGGTTGTTGGTGGCTTCAAAAAGAAATCTCAGGGCGCACTCGATTCTTTCTCCTCCCGGCCCGGCAAGAATGAGGCCGGTGCCACTCCCTTGAGAATTCGATGCGCCGTCCACATGGAGGATCCAGGTCTCTCCATCACCGCTCGGCTCGGGCCTGGGCTGCTCCCAGGAACCTCTTGAGATCTTCTTCCGCCCAAGTGCACTCGACAGGAAGTCGGCCAGGACTTGGGACTTCAAGGCCGGTCGTGCTTGGAAAGAGATGTCGAATTCTCCTAGCTTGATGGCCCTTTGGCGAGTCGACCCGAAGTATCCGGACGGGCCAGGATGGCTCGAGAGGTTGGTCCGTGAGCACCACGATAGGATGGGCTTGGAAATACGGGCGAAGATGCCGGGCAGAGACTATCAAGGCAAAAATGACTTTCTCTATTTTGGAATACCTGACCTCGGCGTCGTGTAGGACCTTGCTCACGTAGTAGACAGGCCTTTGGGTTCCGTCAGCATCAAGGCGCACCAGGACTGAGCTGACGGCTTCTGAGGAGGCGGCTAAGTAAAGGAAAAGACTCTCCCCATCTCTCGGCTTGGAGAGGAGCGTGGGGAGGACAGGAACACCTTTAAGCCATCGAAAGCTTCCTGGCAGTCGTCCGTCCATGCGAAACCATTCACCTTCCGCAGGGCCTTGAAGAAAGGCAAGCACCTCTCCACCGATCTGGAGAGGAAACGACTCAGAGCCGCTATCCTTCCCGTTAGCCGTTGCACTTCCTTCTTGTTGGACGGCGGCCTCATGTCGAGTATGGCACTGATCTTCTCTGGGTTCGCCTCGATTCCGCGCTGGGTCACCATAAAGCCCAGAAATTTACCTGCTGTGACCCCAAAAGCACACTTCTTAGGGTTCAGCTTGACTTGGAAGCGACGGAGGTTGTTAAAAGTTTCTTCCAGGTCGGAGATGTGGTCGGTGGCGCGGGTGCTCTTTGTCAGCATGTCATCCACATAGACTTCCATGTTCCGCCGAGCTGGTCCTGGAACACCTTGTTCATCAGCCTTTGATAGGTCGCTCCTGCATTCTTGAGGCCGAAAGGCATCACCTTGTAACAGTAAATGCCTTTCTCTGTCACGAAGGAGGTGTGCTCCTCGTCGCTGGGGTCCATCCTTATCTGATTATATCCGGAGAAGGCATCCATGAAGCTGAGAAGCTCGTGACCAGAGGTGGAATCGACCAGCTGATCAATTCTTGGCAAGGGAAGGGAAAGCTGTCTTTTGGGCATGCCTTGTTGAGGTCGGTGAAGTCTATACATATCCTCCAGCTCCCGTTTGCCTTGCGCACCATGACTACGTTGGCCAGCCAGCTTGGGTAGTGCGCCTCCCGGATGTGGCCGGCGCTGATCAGCTTGTTGACTTCTTCATCAATTGCCCTTTGTCGGTCGGGGGCAAAGCTCCTCTTCTTTTGACGGATTGGACGGTGGTGTGGTCGATGTTGAGCTTGTGGGTGATGACCTCCGGAGGGATGCCGGGCATGTCAGATGCTGACCAGGGGAAGACGTCCGAGTTAGCCCACAGGAAAGCTAAGAGGCGCTCCCGGTCTTCCAAGGGAAGGAGTCCGCCCACACGGACGGTCCTTGTTGGGTCATCTTTGAGAGGGAAAGTCAGGAGGTGCTCGGCGGGCTCCCCTCCTTTGGTGAATCTCTAGGATCGGATGCCTTCAGGGCCGGGTCGGCCTCCAAAGGGCTTGACGTCGTATGATAGCAAGGTAAGACGGGCTTACCTCCCGCGCATCTCTCCAACTCCCTCACCAGTGGGGAACTGCACCAGTAGACGTCGGGTGGAGATAACCGCATCCAAAAGATTCAGGCCGGGATGCCCAAGAATGGCGTTGTATGCCAAAGGGACCCTCACGACTAGGAATTTCATGATCACGGTGCTTTGGCATGGTGGGGTTTCGGCCGTCATAGGCAAGGATATTTCGCCTCAACCCTCATGGAATCTCTAGTGAATCCGACCAGCAGGGTTGCCACAGGCTGAAGGGAGTCAAGAGATAATCCATCGAACAAAGGCGTCGTAAGTAAGGATGTCAGCTGAGCTGCCACTATCAACTAATATCCTTTTTACAGGGTGTTTGGCGATCGTCATAGTGACGACTACGCCTTCATTGTTTACATTTTCCATATAGCAGTCTCCCCCTGGGGCATTACATTATTTGGAGCCTCCTCCCCCCTCGGCTGCTTGGACGCAGAGGCCGATCCCCAGGACACCATCCCGATAGTCCGCTCCGTGGGAGTGTTGTCGACGGTGGCTTGAGCTGGTGGAGGCCCCATGATGGCCGGCAGCGGCTGTGGCATCTTCTGGATGTACTTGCCGAGGTAGCCCCATTGGATGAGCTCCTCGATGGCCCGCTTCAAGTTGTAGCAGCTATCGGTGTCGTGGCGTAGTCCGGTGGAATCAATAATAGCGGCTTCTGTCGCGGGGTACACCTTTCTTCATGGGGGGAGGATGTTGAAGGTAGGGCTCGCCCTTGATCTCCATCAGGATGTGGGATCGAGGGGCGAGGATAGGAGTGAACTTACTCTCGTCGGGGACTGGGCTTCGGCGCCTGTTGTCAGACCGGCAAGGTGGGTCGGATCGGCGATGTCGGGGAGGTCCGCTCGGCTCGGGGCGAGCAAATTTGTGGCTGGAGCTCTTCGAAGACTCCCAGCGGGTGAGGTCGGCTTCATCTTCCCGATGTACTTCTGGGCCCGGAGGAGGAGGTCGGAGTAAGAGCTCAGGGGCTTCTTATCCAGGGAGAAGGTGAAGTGGGACGGAAGGAGTCCCCGCTTCAGCGCCAGGGTGGCCACGCATCATCGAGATGGTAGACCTCGAGGGCGGCGGTTTTGAAACGGGACACGAAGTCCCGCAGTGACTCTCCTTCCTTCTGGCGGACGAGAAGAGGCTATCTGCCACCCTTGGGATCCGGCGGTAGGCATCAAAGTGGGCCAAAAATGCTCTTTCCAGCTGCTGAAAGGAGTCTATGCTGTGGGGGGGCAGGCGTGAGTGCCATGCACGGGCGGCCTTCCGCAGAGTTGCAGGGAAGGCCTTGCAGAGAAGGGCGTCTGAGGTGCCCTGGACTTGCATCATGGCCTTGTAGCTCTCGAGGTGATCGAGAGGGTCGGTCGTACCATCGTACGGGTCCACCTGGGGGAAGCAGAACCTGGAGGGAACTGGTTCCTCCAGTATGCGGTGAGTGTAAGGAGGACGAGTGTCGAACTCTTCCTCCGGCTGATGGTTGATCTTCTTGGCGAGCTCGTCGAGGCGCCGGTTGTACTCCTCCAGGCGTTCCTCCGCCTAGCGGTTGATCGTCGGGGCCCTCCGAGATGGCTCGGAGGAAGAAGAAGAGGAGGAGGCAGAAGGAGATGGAGACGGAAGTCGGGACTTTCGCCTGGGTTCCTCGTGATGATGCGGCTTGGGAGGAAACTCGTTGGGGCCGTGGTCAGGGGACCATGGCCGCTTGGAGGGCTCGCGTCAAGGCTTCCTAGGGGAAACTTGACGTCGGCCGGTATCTCACCGAGGAGAACCTCTCCTCGCCGACTGTTGACTGGCGGGGGGAGCGGTCTGGTGCTGGGTGGCCACGGACTGCTGCTGTTGGAGCCCGTGGACCATGGCAGTAAGATTCTGAACTTGCTGGAAGAGGGTTGCCAGCTGCTCCGCTGTTTGGACAGCGGCGGGCCGGCAATCGGAGGATTGGTAGCAGGGGATCGGCCTCCTACTGCCTAGCTGGCGGGAGGAGCCCCGTCCGATAGCTGACGGAGGCATCCTGAGCTTGTGTCACCACCATGGTTTCTGGAAGAAGAGAGGGGATGAAAGATGTAGCTCAGGGAGAACGTTCGCTACTTTTTCTTATCCCCCTTCCTGGCGCGCCAATCTGATGACGCTCGATCACCGATCCTGGACGTCGGGGATGGAGTGCTTCTCAAATCCTCGCCTCGCTGGGCTGCCTGCAAAGAAGTCCCAAGACCGGAGAGGGTTCTCCGGTGAGACCCTCCGATGCCCAAGTTAGTGACTAAGGTCACAGTAGAGAAGGAGCTCGAGAGAGCTCTTGAGGAGGGAGAGATCTCAGAAGGATCGGGTTGTTCTTCTAAGAATTAGGGCATCAAGTGCATAAAATGTGTGTTACCTGGCTCTCGACGTGACTTACCCTTTTATAGGGGTTGACGCTGGCACGATCACGTAGGTTTTCTTGAAGTTAGAATGCCTGCCGAGCCGTTGCGTGAATCTGGGCTGGTTGGTGGGCTATGTCCCATTAGCCGGCGGGGCTGTTGGGTAGCTGGGTCTAGTCCCATCAACAATGTTATCAGTAGGTTGTTGGATTCGGCATTGTCAGGTAGCGTGCGTCAGAGGTGGCGCCCTGGACTGATAGGGCCATGCTGGGGCCGGCCAGCCTAGAGATGTAGGGGGCCGGCTAGGAGGTTACCGGGCCGCTTGGGAAGGTGCCAGGGCCGGCTGGGAACCGAGGCCGCCTGGGAAGACGCCGGGGCTGACTCGCTTGGAGAAGTAGGCGCCGGCTGGGAAGATGCCAGGGCCACCTGGGAAGTGCCGGGCAGCCTAGCTTGGACACACCGGGGCTGGCTGGGAAGTGCCAGGGCCACCTAGCTTGGAAGTGCCGGGGCCAACTTGGGAAGGTGCCGGGGCCGGCTGGGAAGTATCCCCAAGGGCCGCCTGGCTTGGAGGTGCCGTCCTTGGAGGCGTAGGCCTTTGGGATGTCGGCCTTTGGGACCGTCGGGTGTCGGCCTTTGGGGCCATCGGTCTTGGAGCCGTCGGCCTCTGGGGCCGTCGGGTGTTGGTCTTGGAGATGTCGGCCTTTGGGGCCATCAGTCTTTGGAGCCGTCGGACTTTGGGGCCGTCGGTCTTGGATATATCGGCCTTTAGGGCCGTCGGGTGTCGGCCTTTGGAGCCGTCGTTCTTAGAGATGTCGGCCTTTGGGGCCGTCGGTCTTTGGAGCCGTCGGCCTTTGGGGCCATCGGTCTTGGAGATGTCGGCCTTTGGGACCGTCGGGTGTCGGCCTTTAGGGCCATCGGTCTTGGAGCCGTCGGCCTTTGGGGCCGTCGGTCTTAGAGATGTCGGCCTTTGGGGCCGTTGGGTGTCGGCCTTTGGGGCCGTCAGTCTTTGGAGCCGTCGGCCTTTGGGGCCGTCGATCTTGGAGATGTCGGCCTTTGGGGTCGTCGGGTGTAGGCCTTTGGGGCCGTCGGTCTTGGAGCCGTCGGCCTTTGGGGCCATCGGTCTTGAAGATGTCGGCCTTTGGGGCCGTCGGTCTTTGGAGCCGTCGGCCTTTGGGGCCATCGTTCTTGGAGATGTCGGCCTTTGGGGCCGTCGGTCTTGGAGATGTCGGCCTTTGGGGCCGTCGGTCTTGGAGCCGTCAGCCTTTGGGGCCATCGGTCTTGGTGATGTCGGCCTTTGGGGCCGTCAGGTGTCGGCCTTTGGGGCCGTCGGTCTTGAAGGTGTCGGCCTTTGGGGCCGTCGGTCTTGGAACCATCGGTCTTTGAGCTGTCGGCCTTTGGGGCCATTGGTCTTGGAGGTGCCGGTCTTGGAGGTGCCGGTCTTTGGAGCCGTCGGCCTTTGGGGCCGTCGGTCTTGGAGATGTCGGCCTTTGGGGCCGTCGGTAGTCGGCCTTTGGGGCCGTCGGTCTTGGAGCCGTCGGCCTTTGCGGCCGTCGGTCTTGGAGATGTCGGCCTTTGGGGCCATCGGGTGTCGGCCTTTGGGGCCATCGGTCTTGTTGATGTCGGCCTTTGGGGCCGTCGGTCTTGGAGATATCGGCCTTTGGGGCCATCGGGTGTCAGTCTTTAGGGCCATCGGTCTTGGAGCCGTCGGCCTTTGGGGCCGTCGGTCTTGGAGATGTCGGCCTTTGGGGCCGTCGGTCTTGGAGGTGTCGGCCTTTGGGGCCGTCGGTCTTGGAGCCGTCGGCCTTTTGGGCCGTCGGTCTTAGAGGTGCCGGTCTTGGAGGTGCCGATCTTTGGAGCTGTCGACCTTTGGGACCATCGGTCTTTGGGGCCGTTGGCCTTTGGAGGTGCCGGTCTTGGAGGTGCCGGTCTTTGGAGCCGTCGGCCTTTGGGGCCGTTGGTCTTTGGAGTCGTCGGTCTTTGGAGGTGCCGGTCTTTGGAGCCGTCGTCCTTTGGGGCCATCGGTCTTTGGGGCGGTCGGTCTTGGAGATGTCGGCCTTTGGGGCCGTCGGTCTTGAAGATGTCGGCCTTTGGGGCCGTCGGGTGTCGGCCTTTGGGGCCGTTGGTCTTGGAGCCGTCGGCCTTTGGGGCCGTCGGGTGTCAGCCTTTGGGGCCGTCGGTCTTGGAGCCGTCGGCCTTTGGGGCCGTCGGGTGTCGACCTTTGGGGCCGTCGGTCTTGGAGCCGTCGGCCTTTGGAGTCGTCGGTCTTTGGAGCCATCAGTCTTGGAGATGTCGGCCTTTGGGGCCGTCGGTCTTGGAGCCATCGACCTTTGGGGCCGTCGGTCTTAGAGATGTCGGCCTTTGGGGCCGTCGGTCTTGGAGATGTCGGCCTTTGGAACCGTCGGATGTCGGCCTTTGGGGCCATCGGTCTTGGAGCCGTCGGCCTTTGGGGCCATTGGGTGTCGGCCTTTGGGGCCGTCGGAAATTTTTTTTTTATTCTCCATGGGGTCAAATGGCTCCATCACAAACTCTAACCAGCTATGTTCTCTATTTATTGATGGCTTGCATTAATGCGAAAGCTTTCAAGCACCATAGTGAAGCAAGTTATTGCACAGGGATGTAGTAATTGGTTGCAACAAAGACAAGCATTGGTGGCGGTCCGATGCCACCAGTCAATGGTGACATGGAAAGTGGTGGCAGCAATTGGTTAACGATGCAGGATGGTTTAACCAACCAACGAAGACACCTTGCGGAAAAACAGTCATACCCATCACGGAAGACTGATATTGAATTGAAAGAAATCTAATTGGAGTTCATGATGGAATGATAGATGAAAATTATAGTTAGATATAAAGATGATAGAACATTAAAATGATGAGAATAACTAAAGAAAACAGGGTAAAGGACTAGCATCCACCACTTTTAAAACTATGAAATAAGAATGTAGAGATCTACAGAGATCTTATTCAAGTTTATCTGCCAAGCACAAATCAAGAGAAAAATTGGGATTAAATAACTCAAACTTTGCAACAGGTCACAGCAATGCACAAGTTGTTTCAAGAGGAAGGAAAAGTAGACAAAGATTTCCCCCACAGATTCATGAAAAGAGGGGTAAAAAGACAAAAATGCAAGAATTACCGTGAAGTCAATAAACGTTTCCTGAGACTTTCTTGGCCCCCTTCACGTCCTCTCACGTACGTGATTCCGCTCCACAGCCTTAACGTACGTGTGGAAGCTGAAACTGGAACGCTGCTGGAGCTGGAACGCTCCCCTTTTCTTGGCTAGGAATGAAGCCTCCACGCGAAGCCCGAAGCTAAGCTCTTCACGCTGCCGTGAATCCACTTCCCCACGCGACTGAGAACGGAAGAGAGAGGAGGAGGAAGGAAAGATAGGGGATGAGAGAAGATCGTGGCGCCGGAAAGAGGGAGCGGCGGTTTTAGGGTAAAAAACTTAGCAGTGGAGGTTTTAAGGTAAAAAGCTTAGCGACAGAAATTTCCCATCGCTAAAGCTAGGGTAAAAAAACAGAAACGGTGACGAAAAATTTCCACAGAAATTTTCTGTCGCTAAATTGAAGGTTAAAAAAATTAAATTTAGTGAGAAAAATATTTCATCGCTCAAATCATGATAAAAAAATTTAAACTTAGCGACCAAAAATTTTCATCGCTAAAATTAGAATAAAAAATAAATAAAACTTAGTGACAAAAATTCATCATCGCTAATCCATTGCAAACGTTAGTGACAAAAATTTTTCGTCACTGCAATTAGGATAAAAAATATTAAAGTTAACGAGGAAATATTTTCGTGGCTAAAAAATTAGGGTAAAAAAAATTAAACTTAGCGACGGAAATATTTCGTCGCTAAAACTAGGGTAAAAAAAAAAACTTAGTGACAAAAATTTTTCATCGCTAATCTATCGCTAACGTTAGTGACAGAAATTTTTTGTCGCTAAAATCAGGATTAAAAAAAAATTAAAATTAGCAACGAAAATATTCTGTCGCTAAAATTAAGGTAAAAAAATTAAACGTAGTGATAAAAATTTTTCGTCGCTAAAACTAGGGTAAAAAAAAGAAACTTAGTGACAGAAATGTTTCATCGCTAATCCGTCGCTAAAATTAGTGATGAAAATTTTTTCTCGCTAATTTGGCGCTAAATTTTTTTTGTTAGTGACAAAAACTATCCGTCACTAAAATAATATTTTTTATTATTTTTACTCACTATGCCGTCGCTGATCCGAAGCTATTTGCTATGAATGTAGATCCGTCCCTATTCCATTCTTTTCTTGTAGTGGTTTATGCTACTACCGATTGCTAGGTCTTAACCAAAAATAGCAAAAAAAATTCATAAAATTAAGAAGTACCTTGATAAGGCCTTTGCTAAAATTTTTCAGTTCTTTGAAGATTTTCAAAGCCCGATTTTTATGCCTTCTTACATAACCAGGCTCTAATACCAATTATTGGAGTCAAACAGTGGGATGTCATCACTGAAGAAATATTCTGAGCTTTTACCCTTTCTTGTCAACGATTAGAATAGCGCTCTCTCTTCTCCTAGGTCATGTGTTCGAACCATGCTGGCCCTACCCATTCCTCGAATCCCTTTCTTGGGAGAATTACCGCCTCCTGGAAGAGGGGGAGGAGATGGGAGAAGAATCTTTTTGGAAGAAAAGAATTTATTCCTTATTCATCCGTCTACAAACCCTAGAAACTAGAGTTTAAATATTTAGCCAAATGGGCTTAGTCCAAACTCAACAAAAACTTCCATGGACTAATCCAATGAGATTAAAATAACCCTCAAGCCTATATACACCCATGATTTGATTTAATCTTAACCTTTACCCATACCCAGTCCAATATAAGTTAGTCCAACTTGGGCCTTGATAGCACCACACCAGGCCCAACACTTTAACATGTGTAGTTATGTTGAAGGAAAAAATTCATAACCTCATCTTCGCGTTTGGCTTGGGACCAGCTCACTCTTCCTTTTGGTTACAGAAAGTGGAATTGAAGAACCTTCTCGCTTCAATATCTGTTTAAGCTATCTTTTGGAGGGAGAGAATTGAAGAATCTTCTCTTTTTAAGGCTTCATTTATTCAAGCTATCTTTTGTAAAATCATATATTCCTTTTTCATCAGGCCAATCTCTTCTCCACTCCTAACTTTGCTCCTGTAAATTCTTCTTTTCTTGCACACATTGCTCTTAATAAAGCATGGGCATTATTCCCCTATTTACAGTAATTAAAAAAAAGGAGCAAAGTATCAGGGGCATGATAACGGCTTTCAGGTGGCATCGATCTGCCACGTGACAGCGGAGTAGTGGAAGCTGGAAGGTGGCGATCCACACCGGAGGTGACCATGATCTTGCCTGAGTTTGAACAAACTGTTTTCATTCCCAACTTCAGAAATTTTTTACTTTACCTGCAACTTCAGCAGGTCAGGGTGGGAATGCAAATGGGCTTGGCCTAAACAGTATAACATTGGGCCTGAAGTATATATGGCTCATCTGCAGGCATGTTATCCGAGATGTATGGTTTCAAGAATCCTATTTTCTGCTGCAGATATCTTGACGATTCTCGCTTTAATTTCCCAAGAGAATCAAGGTTGTCCTAACATGTTAACAGAGATCATATATAGAGCTGTTTCTTCGCCAAAATATTAGTTTATCTGCTCATTTTTCACGCTACCATCATGGCTGTTAATGCTTTGTTTATTCTTATGGGGTTATCGTTGGTTTAGTGATCCGATTTCCAGCTGGTTATATATATATGGCTGGAAAAATAAGGTCATATTGGGAGAATTTGGGATTATTTTAATCAAATATGCTGATATGCTCGTAGATAATTAGTTTTATTGGCTTGAACATTACTTTGCACGCAATAAACTCCACCCAAAAAAATTCTCCATAGCACATATGAGGATGCATGTTGGAAGTCGCAGCCGCTACTATTTCCCTTCCATCAAACCAACATTTTATTCAACCCTAGTAAACAAAGTTCACAACGATAACGACATACGAGTTCATACAAGCCTTATTTATTATTACACATATCAAAAGAAGCCCCTCATAGTTAAAGACACAGATCTTTTATTGGACGATCACAAGAACACTGATACGAGTTCTTTGCGTCCTTATTTACTAGTAGAGTACACACACGAGAGGGGTAACTTCTTTTTTGGTCTGCTAATGCTAGCTAGTTGAGCTACATGGAAACTCCAATTGCATCAATAAGGTTGCCTGAGCGTCCAAAGAAGCCAATGATCTTACCGTTCACCTTAGGAATGGAGAATTGAGTATCTTCCTCTTTCGCTGGGCCAAAAGGTCCATATGTTTCACGATTGGTGTAAAAGGTGAGAGACTTTATGACAATAACATTCCCAACTGAACCAAAATAGCCTGATATCCCCTTAAGAAATTCCCCGTGCTTAAAGTCCTGCAAACAAATTAAAAAAGAATGAAGTCTTTGTTACAAATGAATGAATGCTTCATTAGATGATTAAGCTTATTGCATGAAATTATATATATATATATATATATGCCTCAATTTCTATATTTTAAACGCACAGTCGCTAACATGTGCCTGCAGACTCCCGTTTTCAGTTGACTCGAGTCAAAATATTGCAGGCATGACTGAAAGCCTATCAAAACGCAAAATGATCAAAGCGCTTTTGAAGTTGATCAGGTTTCATGTGCATCATCTATCTTAATGGACTCATATATATGTTTGTAGCATAACGTTCGAGTCCCAAACAATCATAAAAAACTACATATAACGTTACGGTAATAGTTTCTTATTTATTCATTTACGAGGTCCATGCAGTAAGGCTGATCATTAGCGTTGGTGTAGTTGGTGTGTGATAAGCCAAGCATTTCAAAAATGGTCATCGTGAGCCTTTTGTTTCAAAGAAGAGTTTCACGTGCATTATATTCCATATGCATTAGAGTACTTAAAAACTCAAACTCATCTAACATCAATTAACTTTCACTTAAACTTTTAGAATCATATGATTTCAACACACTAACATATTAATTAAACCAACAAATGAGTTTAAGACAATAGAAATGATATTAGATTGTCAATTCGAATATGCTTGCAACATTTTATAGCTCAAATTTTTCTACTATTAATTAATTTTTATTTAAATTATATAAAATTATATAATTTTAAATAATTTATATAATTGTGAATAATTTTAGATACATTAATTGGACTAGTAGACTATCTTGATGCATTATACAATGGTTATCATGCATGTATTTAAAACTCATTGATGTAATGCAAGATGGCTATCTCGTATGTGTGCAAGCTTTCGTTACAAAGAAAGAGAGTCTAAAATACCTTCGTGAAGGGCCAGGGATCAGCTTGCTGACCAATACGAAGGATTTGAGCCTCCGTCTTCGAATTGACTTTGTACGTAACGGCCATACCATAGATGGCATCTCCATCTCCATAGTTGATTTCGATCCTCACCAGCTCATCGGCATCGTCCATTGTAAAAGCAATACCTCCAAGCCCGCCAATCGGTCCCGCTGTGGCTTTTTGAACCTGCGACCCGGTTTCAAGACCGTACGATCAAAAATGGATGGCCAGTGATAAATCCAGTACTCATAGAGCAAGTTAAAAGAGTCTCACCATTGTACTGACCACAGGCAAAAAAAGAAACACTGGACGCAGGATAATGGGAAGGAATTTGTTTCCTTTCCTTTGTTTGGATAGACAATCGAATGAAGAAACAACGGCTATTTATAGGCTCATAAACTTGCTTGATTGACGAGAACATCCCATGCCAATGCCACATAAACTCTATTATTACGTGGGCCATAAAAGAAATTGACAGAATTTGACAATATTAATTGATCATTGACAACGTGAAAGCAATGCGAGTTGGCTTTTTTGTGCCCCAAGATGAGCGGAAACCAAACAAACATTAGCTGCAACCCCTGGGACATGGTTTGTCATCATGGACCACAAAATTAATAATTATATATGATTGTCAAATTTTGGTTGCAACTGTTCACATTGATGGGCCACGTGAGATACATTGTTCTAATTTTTTTTTAAAAAAAAATTCATCAATTTATTTTCTTGTATGCCAAATTGAATTGTAGCTCACACAATAATCTTTAAGGTGGATACGTTTAGCGACCATTTTAGGATCGTCCCAATGATTTTGGATCATTGGTGATCCTAATTCTGAGATGACCTAATCCCCAATGATTAAAGATAATCATGTTTGATGTACTATATCATAGTGATTAAGGATCATCGATAATTTAATATCACCATATTTGGTATGGCATGAGAATTCATGATTACTAACCATATAATACTAAAATTATGCATATTGTATTTATATTACTATGACATTATAATATATTAAATTATATCATATATATTAATATTTTATAATATTATTATATACATAATATCACATAGTATAATATAATTTAATAATATTATACAATAATATAATATTAATATGTTTTCTTTAGTTTTTTAGGAAGAAAAAAAAGGGAAAACAACACAAACATCTCCACCATAACCAATTGCTTATCATTAAAAAAAAATTATGTAGAATATTGTATTCTAAATGTTACGCTATGAATTGATGCAATTGCAGAGTTGCAATGGGATGAAACCAAGCTGATGATTTCAAATATAAAAAGGAGAAGGAAAGAAAATTTTATAAAATAACAAAAATATATAGAAAAAGTCTGGGGTTGAACAAGTCCTATTTTGGTCCTTAAATTTTCATCAAAATTTATTTTTATTCTTAAACTTTTAATTGTTATAATTTAGTTCCTCATGTTTCAACGATGTTATATTTCTAGCATCGCATTGCATAAGGTCAAATAAATTTGATAGAATAGTTGAGGTGTCATCCTCTCAATCAGCCCATATATTCGTATTAAAGTAATGTATTAGCTATTCCATCAATTTTAGATGATCCTATGTAATGGCAAGGGTGAGCATGGATTATATTGAATGAGTTCCAAGTTAATATCTAGAATCAATCTAATCGTGATTGATTTCAAAATTTTAGACCGAAAACCTAATTAATCTTATCTTGAAACTAACTCAGAACTAACTTTATTAAATCAGTTTGGTTTTGAGCTAGTTGTAGGATAGAATTAATTTTCTTTTTCTTTTTCATTAGACACAATGTTATTTAATGATGAAATTTTTTTTCTTTTAACCATGTTCAATAGGAAAAAGGTATGCATAGTATTTATTGGCTAATTTAATACTTAAAATCTTTTAGTATGGTGTCTTAGGTTTAGTTCTTGGAAGCACTTTAATTTTTTTTTGAAAAAAAATCTATCAAAAAGGAGCGATGGGTTTTCATGTCAAAACCAAAGAACCAAACTTCAAAATCAAGAATCAACCTAATGGAAATCAGTTTTAGAGTTTTAGACTAAAAATCAATCGTATTAATATTCAGAATTGAACCAATCCAATTTATCGAATGGGATTTGATATCTATATTTAGATTATCCAAATTCATTGCTCATCTGTATGTAATGAAATGTAAAAAAATTTAATATTCTTTAAACATGAAAATAAAATCGTTACAACAAGAAGTTTGACCATCAATGAATGTTAAGCGAAAGTTTGAGGATAGAATGCATATCTTTGCCTTAAAATAACATGCAGTACAAAGAATGGATTCCTCCGCTTCGATTACCTGCCTAATCTTTTATATATATATATTTTTTGAACTCATCTATTTTCTTAAATTTTTATTTCTTTCACGTGATATTCTCACTGAGTCACGTTCTCTCCATCTACGTACGTAATCTTCTCCCTATTTCTCACGGCTGGAGAGAACGTGAGTCCGTGAGAAGATCACGTGAAAGAAATAAAAATGTCAGCCAGGAAAAGAAGCCGTGACGTGCGACAAAGAAACGGACGTGCTTCCCTCCATGGGATCGGGACGACTTCTGTGAAGTCGCGTTCTTCTGTTTAATTTCTCGTCTACGTGAATTTTTTAAAAAATGAGGTGCACAACTTAAGCCACTTTATCTTTCCTTGCGTGTGTATAAAAAGCTCACTCTTTTAAAGCAATATAACGCGCTAACCATATACACGGTTTAAGTGCTAGTATTTGAGAAAGTCCATACGACTCTAGATTCTTACCGGTATTTATCTAAATTCAACTGTAGCTTTGAACCTCTTCAAATTTGTCAACTTGGATGAGATTTAAAGGAAGTAATTTGACCAAATGCACCGTGTCAACCAACGCTTGTTGGCTGACAACCAACTCATGTTCTCGTAAAAATAAATATATAACGATTTTGAAAAAATACCATGGGAATGCCATCTTTCAAGTTTGATTCAGGGTTGCCATTTTTTACGTTGACTTTTTGAGGGTTATTTTTTATTATTCAATTAAAACAAAAAAAAAAGCATAACTATATATAAAATATATATATATATATATATATATATATATATATATATATATATATATATATATATATATATCATGTGGCTAATCCAATGCCATTAGAGAACCATGAAGAAGGAAACCGACGGAGCCCTACTTTGGCCTCCAAAGGGCCCTTCGGCCACGGTAGCGTTTATGGCCTCAAAGCCACGCGCACCCAAATGCTCTAACCTCCAAGGCCGACAGCTCCAAGGCCGACAGCTCCATGGCCGAGAGCTCCAAGGCCGACAGCTCCAAGGCCGACACCTTCATTGGCGACACCTCCAAGGCTGACCGCTCCATGGCTAAGAGCTCCAAGGCCGACAGCTCCATGGCCGACGCTTCCAAGGTTGACACCCGGTACGTCCCTAGCCGGCCCCCGGCGTGTCCAAACCAAGCGGCCCGACACCTCCTTAGTCGGCCCCCGGTGTGTCCAAACCAAGCGGCCTGGCACTTCCCTAGCCGGCCCCCGGCGTGTCCAAGCCAAGCGGCCCGACACCTTCCTAGCCGGCCCCCGGCATGTCCAAGCTAGGCGGCCCCGACACCTCCCAAGCGGCCCGGCACTCTCCTAGCCGGCCCCGGCATGTCCAAGATAGCCGGCCCCCGGCGTGTCCAAGCTAGGCGGCCCCGGTCCCTTCTGGCTGGCCCCGGCACTTCTCAGCTGGCCCCGGTGATATGGCCGATCGGGTCAAAGAACACGCGAGCCAATTCCTTGGCAATTGGGCTTGACATGGCTTACCCCGACTTCCGTGTCGGTTGCGGCCCGTCTCGACCTCCGCGTCGGCCATGGCCCGCCCCGACCTCCTCGTCGGCCGCAGTCAGTCTAAGCCTTGGTCACGGTGTCGGCGTCGGTCACGGCCCATCTCGACATCCGTGTCGACCATGGCCCATCCCGACCTCGGCATCGGTCACGGCCCATCTCGACATCCATGTCGGCCACGACCCATCCCGATCTCAGCGTCGGCAATGGCCCATCTCGACATCCGTGTCGATCACAGCCCATCCCGACCTCGGCATCAGCCACGGTCCATCTCGACATCCGTGTTGACCAGGGCCCATCCCGACCTCGGTGTCGGCCATGGCCCATCTCGACATCTATATCGGTCAGGGCCCATCCCGACCTCGGCGTCAGCCCTGGCCCATCTCGACATCTGTGTCGGCCACGGCCCATCCCGACCTCGGCCCATCTCGATATCCGTGTCATCCACGGCCCACCTTGGCCTCCTCGTTGGCCGTAGCCAGTCTAAGCGTTGGTTACGGTGTCGGCGTCGGCTTCAGTGTCAACCCCGGCGTCGGTCTCGGCGTCAGCCCTCGGCGATAATCACCCACGTTCAAGCTACGTGGTCCACTTCCATTGAGAATGGCGGACCACGTCACCACGAGCACGCCCGGCTACGCGCGTAGTAGACTTGCTCCCTCCTGGCGCCGCTAACGACGGACGTGGCCCCACGATCAGTCCATGACCCATACTTTGTGGCACGTTGAAGACTAGAAACTAATGACCGTCTGAAGGAGGCTGGGCCACGACGGATAAAGAGGGTAAGAGGGACCTCGACCAGGTAACACACTAATTACACCCCAAAACGCTCACAGCGAAGAATCTTCTCGGAGCCATCTCTCTCTCTCTTTCCTTTGAGCTTCCTTAAGCTCACGGCTGTTGCCCAGACCACTGACTTGAGCATCGAGGGTCCCCACCAGAATCTCCGGCCCCCGAGACTTGCTTGCAGGCGCGAGGAGCTCGCTGGAGGAGGCGACCGGACACTTGAGGCCGGTGATTTGGCATCAACAGATTAGCACGCCAGGAAGGGGGGACACGCTGAAGGAAAGAAAGTTGTCTCCTTGAGCTATATGTCTCCGTCCCCTCTAAGATAGCTATGGTGGTGATGTGCATGCCAGAGGTTCTTACCAATCGTGCTGGGGGGTATCCACATCGCACTGAACGACAAAAGACCAGTCTCTCTCTCCCTGCCCCTCCTTCACCACCAACTTCAGCTGCTTTGATTAACCAGCTGGCCATCCTCAATCGGCAAGATCAAGCTTTGAAAGTAGCAGTTCATGAACTGCATAAGCAACGTGCGGGGGCCACTCAGCAGCACCCCAAGCCTCTCACGTCGCCCATGATAGCTGCACCAGTTGGCTAGTAATCCGCTCGTGGAAAATCTCCTCATAGAGAAGCTTATCACCATCAAGCTTCACCTGAGCACCACCGATCTCCCGCCTTCTGTTAGTCTTTCGGGTCATCTGGGGAGGACCTTAATCATAAGATGAGGAAGCATCTGGACGAACAACACCGGCGGCTGGAAGAGCTTACTCAAAGGCTCAACAATCGGCTAGAGCAAGCCGAGAGGTGTCGTTGCAATTAATACAAGGAAGAAGATGAGGACAAAAGGCTTTGACTGCTGCTCTTAAGCTTCAGCACTGAAGGCAATCAATCTCTTCAAAGAAAAAGCTAGGCAAAGAGCCCTCCCAGCAACTCCTCCGACCTGTTTACTCTCAGCAACGCCCTCAATGGACTCTCCCAGCCATTCATCTTCAATGACCGCCAACTGTCGAGGCTTTCCTCAACGGACTCCAGCTTTGTCCCGGTTTCCAGCTTCTTCCCGGCCACAGGCATCTCGTCCTAGCCGCCAATGCGAGGGAAGGCCCAAGTAAGGGCAACGACACTTCCAATCCGACTAACATGACTCCCTGGGGGGCAGATCACCAGCGGACGAAAGTACTCAAACCTGCAAAAGGAAAACATGGAAGCTACAAAAGCTAAGTACATTGCACTTAAGACAGTTTCCTTTCATTAATACTTAAAAATGTCATGCAGGGAAGATCTACTTTGCATCAACATCCAAGGCCAACCTTGCTTTGGCGCACAAAAGCCCTGGGCCAGCCAGGCATGAAGCCCGACACCCGTCGGCGGATAAATCCCTGCACCAGCCAGGCATGAAGCCTGACCCCGGTCGGCACAAAAAGCCCTGTACCAGCCAGGCATGAAGCCCAACACCCGTCGGCACCTAAAGCCCTGCACCAGCCAGGCATGAAGCCTAACACTCGTCGGCGGATAAAGCCCTGTACCAGCCAGGCATGAAGCCCGACCCCGATCGGCACAAAAAGCCCTGCACCAGCTAGGCATGAAGCCCGACACCCGTTGGCACCTAAAGCCCTGCACCAGCCAGGCATGAAGCCTGATACCTGTCGGCACCTAAAGCCCTGCACCAGCCAGGCATGAAGCCCGACACCCATCGGCGGATGAAGCCCTGCACCAGCCAGGCATGAAGCCCGACACCCGTTGGCGGATAAAGCCCTGCACCAGCCAGGCATGAAGCCCGACACCCATCGGCGGATAAAGCCCTGCACTAGCTAGGCATGAAGCCCGATCCCGGTCGGCACAAAAAGCCCTGCACCAGCCAAGCATGAAGCCCGACACCCATTAGCGGATGAAGCCCTGCACCAGCCAGGCATGAAGCCCGACACCCGTCGGCACCTAAAGCCCTGCACTAGCCAGGCATGAAGCCCGACACCCATCGGCAGATAAAGCCCTGCATCAGCCAGGCATGAAGCCCGACCCCGGTGGGCACAAAAAGCCCTAGGCCAGCCAGGCATGAAGCTCGACACCCGTCGGCGAATAAAGCCCTGCACCAGCCAGGCATGAAGCCCGACCCTGGTCGGCACAAAAAGCCCTGGGCCAGCTAGGCATGAAACCCGACACCCGTCGGCGGATAAAGCCCTGCACCAGCCAGGCATGAAGCCCGACCCCGGTCGGCACAAAAAGCCCTGCACCAGCCAGGCATGAAGCCCGACACCCGTCGGCACCTAAAGCCCTGCACCAGCCAGGCATGAAGTCTGACACCCATCGGTGGATAAAGCCCTGCACCAGCCAGGCATGAAGCCCGACACCCGTCGGCACATAAAGCCCTGCACCAGCCAGGCATGAAGCCCGACACCCGTCGGCGGATAAAGCCCTGCACCAGCCAGGCATGAAGCCCAACCCCGATCGGCACAAAAAACCATGCACCAGCCAGGCATGAAGCCCGACACCCGTCGGCACCTAAAGCCCTGCACTAGCCAGGCATGAAGCCCGACACCTGTCAGCGGATGAAGTCCTGCACCAGCCAAGCATGAAGCCCAACACCCGTCGGCACCTAAAGCCCTGCACCAGCCAGGCATGAAGCCCGACACCCGTCGGCGGATAAAGCCCTGCACCAGCTAGGCATGAAGCCCGACCCCGGTCGGCACAAAAAGCCATGGGCCAGCCAGGCATGAAGCCCGACCCCGGTCGGCACAAAAAGCCCTGGGCCAGCCAGGCATGAAGCCCGACACCCGTCGACGGATAAAGCCCTGCACGAGCTAGGCATGAAGCCTGACCCCGGTCGGCACAAAAAGCTCTGGGCCAGCCAAGCATGAAGCCCGACACCCGTCGGCACCTAAAGCCCTTCCCCAACCAGGCATGAAGCCCGACACCCGTCGGCGGAAAAGCCCTGCACCAGCAGGCATGAAGCCCTGCATCAGGCGAGGATCAGCAATTTGGGAGGTAACGCCCCTTTTGCCTTGCTGGGGTGGACCTGCTTCGTCTTAGGGGCGAGGGGGCATCTGATGTGGCTGATCCAACGCCGTTAGAGAACCGTGAAGGAAGGAAACCGACGGAACCCCCCTTTGGCCTCCAAAGGGCCCTTCAGCCACGATAGCGTTTATGGCCTCAAAGCCACGCGCACCCAATTGCTCTAACCTCCAAGGCCGACAGCTACATGGCCGAGAGCTCCAAGGCCGACAGCTCCATGGCTGACACCTCCAAGGCCGACCGCTCCATGGCTGAGAGCTCCAAGGCCGATAGCTCCATGGCCGATGCCTCCAAGGTTGACACCCGGCACCTCCCTAGCCGACCCTCAGTGTGTCCAAACCAAGCGGCCCGGCACCTCCCTAGCCGGCCCCCGGCGTGTCCAAACCAAGCGGCCTGGCACTTCCCTAGCTGGCCCCCGGCGTGTCCAAGCCAAGCGGCCCGGCACCTTCCTAGCTGGCCCCCGGCGTGTCCAAGCTAGGCGGCCCCGGCAACTCCCAAGCGGCCCGGCACTCTCCTAGCCGGCCCCGGTGTGTCCAAGATAGCCGGCCCCCGGCATGTCCAAGCTAGGCGGCCCCGGCCCCTTCCGGCCGGCCCCGGCACTTCTCAGCCGGCCCCGGTGATATGGCCGATCGGGTCAAAGAACACGCGAGCCAATTCCTTGGCAATTGGGCTTGACATGGCTTACCCCGACTTCCGTGTTGATTGTGGCCCATCTTGACCTCCGCATCGGCCATGGCCCGCCCCGACCTCCTCGTCGGCCGCAGTCAGTCTAAGCCTTGGTCACGATGTCGGCGTCAGCCATGGCCCATCTCGACATCCGTGTCGACCACGGCCCATCCCGACCTCGGCATCGGCCACGGCCCATCTCGACATTCATGTCGGCCATGGCCCATCCTGACCTCAGCGTCGGCAATGGCTCATCTCGACATCCATGTCGACCACGGCCCATCCCGACCTCGACATCAGCCATGGTCCATCTCAACATTCGTGTCGACCAAGGCCCATCCCGACCTCGGCATCGGCCATGGCCCATCTCGACATCTATGTCGGCCACGGCCCATCCCGACCTCGGTGTCGGCCACGGCCCATCTCGACATCTGTGTCGGCCACGACCCATCCCGGCCTCGATGTCGGCCATGGCCCAACTCGACATCCATGTCGTCCACGGCCCACCTTGGCCTCCTCATCGGCCGCAGCCAGTCTAAGGTTGGTTACGGTGTCGGCGTCGGCTTCGGTGTTAGCCCCGGCGTTAGTCTCGGCGTCGGCCCCCGGCGATAATCACCCACGTTCAAGCTACGTGGTCCACTTCCATCGAGAATGGCGGACCACGTCACCACGAGCACGCCCGGCTACGCGCGTGGTGGACTTGCTTCCCCTGGGGCCGCTAACGACGGACGTGGCCCCACGATTAGTCCCATGACCCGTACTTTATGGCACGTTGAAGACTAGAAACTAATGACCGTCTGAAGGAGGCTGGGCCACGATGGATAAAGAGGGTAAGAGGGACCTCGACCCAGGTAACACACTCATTACACCCCAAAACGCTCACAGCGAGGGATCTTCTCGGAGCCATCTCTCTCTCTTTCGAGCTTCCTTAAACTCACGACTGTTGTCTAGACCACTGACTTGAGTGTCGGATGGTCCCCGTCGGAATCTCCGGCCCCTGAAACTTGCTTGCAGGCGCGAGGAGCTCGCTGGAGGAGGCGACCGGACGCTCGAGGCCGGTGATTTGGCGTCAACAATATATATATTTAAATTATTTGTTGAGGGTTGCCAACTTTTTTTATTATTTTTTTAAAAAGCACGACCAAATTAAAAGAAGGTGAAAGAGTGTAGCACCAAAGCAAAGGTAAGAAATAAACTCTAAATACATAACTCCCATATTAATTAGAAAACCAAGGAAACATCAGCTTCAACGATAGAGACATGATTTATCTTCATAGACCACCAAATCAGTAATTATATATGATTATCAAATTTTGATTGTAACTGTTCATATTGATGGGCCACGTGAGACAATTTTTTTTAAAAAAAATCATCAATTTGTTTTTTTATATGCCAAATTGAATTAAAGCTCACTACAAAGGCACAATAATCTTTAAGGTGGATACGTTTAATTAGCGACTATTTTAGGATTGTTACCAATAATTTTGGATTATTGGTGATCTTAATTCTGAGATGATCTAATCCCTAGTGATTAAAAATAATTATGTTTAATGTACTATATCATAGTGATTAAGGATCATCGATAATTTAATATCATCATATTTGGTATGGCATGAGAATTCAAGATTACTAACCATATAATACTAAAACCATCCGTATTATATCTATATTATATTACTATACCACTATAATATATTAAATTATATCATATATTATAATATATATTAATATTTTATAATGTTATTATATACATAATATCATATAGTATAATATAATTTAATAATATTATATAGTAATATAATATTAATATATTATATTAATTATAAGTCCAAACTTGTTTTTTTTTATATTGGAC
Source organism: Calamus simplicifolius (assembly GCA_900491605.1). Lineage (NCBI taxonomy): Eukaryota > Viridiplantae > Streptophyta > Magnoliopsida > Arecales > Arecaceae > Calamus > Calamus simplicifolius. Next base: position 152,490 of record UESW01001792.1, on the reverse strand, counting down.
TTATGATTTTAACTTATTAATGAATTCAATCTCTAAAATATTTAATTAAAATTATTAGTAATATAAGAAATATACTCATATAATTTTATTGTTTATTACAATTAATATATAGATAGTTTTTATTGAGTTTGAGCATATGAGCCAAGCCCATTTGATACGCATTTAAATCTTAATTTTTAAGGTTTGAGGGAACAAGAAATAAATTTTTTTCTTCCAAATTGTTTCCTCTCTATCTTCTCCCTCCGTCTTTTCCAACGTCTTTCCACCGCAACTTCGTGGCCCAATTCCAACCAGGAGAAGAAGCCGTGACGTGAGCCCACGAACCGGACGTGCTTCCTCCATGGGATCCGGACGAGTTCTGTGAAGTCGCGTCCTTCTGTGACTTCCGTGAGAAGATTACGTTGGTGGAGAGAACGTGACTCCGTGAGAAGATCATGTGAAAGAAAAAAAAAAAATTTAAGAAAATAAGAAGGCTGCGGCTTCCGTGAGAAGATTACGTAGGTGGAGAGAACGTGACTCCATGAAGAGATCACGTGAAAATAATAAAAATTTAAGAAAATAGGAAGGCTGCGCTTCCGTGAGAAAATTATGTAGATGGAGAGAACGTGACTCCGTGAGAAGATCACGTGAAAGAAATAAAAATTGCAGCAGGTAAAGAAGCCGTGATGTGCGCCCAAGAACCGGACGTGCTTCCCTCCATAGGATCCGGACGACTTATGTGAAGTCGCGTCCTTCTGTGACTTCCGTGAGAAATAGGGTGGTTGCGGCTTCCGTGAGAAGATTACATGGGTGGAGAGAACGTGACTCCGTGAGAAGATCACATGAACCTTAGATAAGGGTTCAAAAGCAAACATTTTACCGCTGTAATTATTGTTAATTAAAATATTTCTTCAACGAGAAAATTACTGTTGTTCATCAACCACAACCTCAACACCATCAAACCAACATTTTATTCAACACTAGTAACTTCTTTTATTGGACGACCACAAGAACACTGATACGAGTTCTTTGCGTCCTTATTTACTAGAGTGCACACACGATCGAGAGAGGGGTAACTTCTTCTTTCGGTCTGCTAATGCTAGTTGAGCTCCATGGAAACTCCAACTGCATCAATAAGGTTGCCTGAGCGTCCAAAGAAGCCAATGATCTTTACCATACGTCCACCTTAAGAATGGAGAAAAGAGTACCTTCCTCTGGGCCATAAGGTCCATATGTGCCACGATTGGTGTAAAGGTGAAAGACCTTACGACGACAACTCTCCCAAGTGAACCAAAATAGCCTGATATCCCCTTAAGAAATTCCCCTCGCTGAAAGTCCTGCAAACAAAGAAAGAATAAAGCTTTGTAACAAATAACAATGAATGAGTGCTTCATTAGATGATAAAATATAGTAACATGTGTCAGACTCCCGTTTTCAGTTGACTCGAGTCAAAATATTGCAGGCATGACTGAAAGCCTATCAAAACGCAAAATGGTCGAAACGCTTTTGATGTTCAGGGTTCATGTGCATCATCTATCTTAATGGATTCATATATATGTTTGTAGCGTAACGTATATGTTCCAAACAATCATAAAAACCTACATATAACGTCATGATAATAGTTTCTTATTGATTCATTTACAAGGTCATGATCAGCTCAAGGGAGTCCATGCCTATGCGTACGAGTAAGGCTCGTTAGTGTTGGTGTAGTTGATGTGTGATAAGCAAAGCATTTCAAAAGTGGTCATCGTGAGCCTCCCACCTAGCCTAGCGTGCGTTTTGTTTCAAAGAAGAGTTTCATTTCCATATGCATTGTAATATTTTAGAGTATTTAAAACTCAAATTCATTTAACATCAATTAACTTTTACTTGAAGCTAGCAAATGAGTTTAAGATGTTAGAAATGATATCAGAATCGATTCGAATATGCTTGTAGCATTTTATAGCTCAAGTTTATTTACTATTAATTAATTTTTATTTAAATGTATTTAAAATTATATAATTTTAAATAAATTTATATAATTTTGAACGATTTTAGATAAGACTAATTGAATCAATAGACCATTTTGATGCGCTATACCATGGTTATGTATTTGAAGCTCATTGATGTAATGCAAGATGGCGATCTCGTACGTGTGCAAGCTTCCGTTACAAAGAAAGAGAGTCTAAAATACCTGCTTGCGGGGCCACTTATTATCTGGCGTACCAAATTGAAGGGTTTTACTCTTCGAATTGACCTTGAACGTAACGGCTATAGCATAGATGATAGATATGGGTTGATGTTGATGCTCACCAGCTCATCGGCATCCTCGATCCATTGCAAAATCATTACCTCCCTCCAGGCCCGCCAATCGGTCCCGCTGTGGCTCCTCCAACCTGCGAGCCGGTTTCAAGACCGTACGATTAAAAATGGATGGCCGGTGATAAATCGAGTACGCATATATAGAGCAAGTTAAAAGAGTCTTACCATTGTACCGACCACAGGCAAAAAAGAAACACTGGACGCAGGATAATGGGATGGAATTTGTTTCCTTTCCTTTGTTTGGATGGACAATCGAAGGAAGGAACAACGGCTATTTATAGGCTCAAAACATGCTTGCTTGACGAGAACTCTATTATAATATTATTACATGGGCTCATAAAAGAAATTGACAGAAATTATTAATATTAATTTATCATTGACAACGTGGAAAGCAATGCGACTTGGCTTTTCCGTGCCCCAAGCCATGCATGGACCACCAAATAAATAATTATATATGATTGTCAAATTTTGGTTGCAACTGTTCACATTGATGGGCACGTGAGACAGTGTTGTGATTTTTTTTTTCAGAAAATAAAATTCATCAATTTATTTTCTTGTATGCCAAATTGAATGGTAGCTCACTACAAAGGCACAATAATCTTTAAGATGAATATGTTTAGCGATCATTTTAAGATCGCCTAATGATTTTTGATCATTGATGGTTCTAATTGTCAGATGATCTAAGATAACCATGTTTGATATACTATATCATCGTGATTAAGGATCATCGATAATTTAATATCACCATATTTGGTATGGCATGAGAATTCAAGATTACTAACCATATAATACTAAAATTATTTATATTGTATTCATATTATATTACTATGACATTATAATATATTAAATTATATCATATATTATAATATATATTAATATTTTATAATGTTATTATATACATAATATCACATAGTATAATATAATTTAATAATATTATACAATAATAATATTAATATATATTATAATATCATAATAATATAATAATATAATGATGAAATATATTGATTTCATATATTATATTACATATAAATTATTGCTATTATAATACATTTACTATTAATAGGAATATTTTGATATATAAATTTTAGTTAAAAATTTTCAAGAGGGGTACTGATTTTGGATCATCACCACATAGGATCACCCTAGCTCGATGGAATATCGCGATTCCATTACCATCTTATGAATCAGCGAGAATCCTAGATGGATCATCCCATACTAAATGCTCTCTTAAGGTTGCGTTTGGATGAGGCATTATAAAAATTTATGAAATTTTAAAACAAAGTATTTTAAAATATAACATTTCAAAATTTTAAAATTTCATAAATTTTATGTTTGGATAGTTACTCTTGAAAATAAAATTTTGTTTGGATATTATAAAGTTTTCTATAAATAATTTTATATAAATTCATCTAATTTGACATAAATATTTAATATTTATGTGTAAATATTGAATATTTATGAAATAAATATTTAATATTTATTTCAATAATACACATCAATATTTATAATTTTAATATTAATACTTTATTATATTAAATATTTATTATTATTATACATATCAATAATATTTTAATATATATATTTAATATATTTATTAGTTATTTACATTTTACTTTTAAAAATGTTTATTTAATAATAAAAATTACAAATAATAATAGAAATTTCTAATTAAATTTGTATTTTCATTATAAATGTTTTATTAGCAAAAAAATAAATGTATGTAATAAAATATATAAATTGATCATAAACTATTTATAAACATTTATTATTATAAAATAAAAATAATATTTAATTACATAAATCATAAATTAAATATCATTTTAATTACATAAATATTTTAGTTTAATAAAATTTATATTAGCAATATTATTTATAATATAAATATATTAATAATATTATTTTTTTAAAAGTTATTTTATTTATGTAATAATTATTTATGAATAAATAAATTATATATGTGTATTAATATATTTTTAAATAAAATAAATATTTATGTAAACATTTTTATAATACTTATGTGAATATTTTGATACATAAATACAAGGGATTTATAAATAACACCTTGTTGGCCCAGATGACAACCCAAGAGGGGGGGGTGAATTGGGTTCTTAAAAAATTTAACCTTTTGAAAATTTGTTTGCTTAGTGTGAGTGAAAGTGAATGCAGATGTAAAAACAAATACAATCAATAAGATAGAGATAGATAGAGATAAAGGAGACACGGCAAACACAAAGATTTTATAGTGGTTCGGTGTATCCAACACCTACGTCCACTCCCAAGATTCACTTGGGTCCACACTATAATCTTCCTTGATTACAGCCGAGTTGTTTTACAAGCTCACAACTCAAACTTGTTTTCCCGGGATCACAACGAACCCAGCCGGTTTTCGGGCTCACCAGCACAAAAACCCTAACACAAGCTATACCAAGCTTGTACCGAGGTAAGACTACCTCCACTAGTTCAATCCCCCAGATTGAACTAGACACAAACAAAAGAAATATTGTTTTTCAAGTACACAGCTCCTCAATGAGCAAATAATCAAATAAATGAACAAGGTTTAGAAAAGCCTGATTTGTAGTTGGTTGGCTTTTGAGCTTTTCTTCTTTTCTTCTTCTCCTTGCTAGATTGAATCAAGCCTCAGCTCCGATTCTTCACAGTTGAAGCAGTTGAGAAGGATTGAAAAGCAAGAAACTGATCCTCTTTCTTCAATTTGGGAAATCCACCAAAACTTTGATTTGAATGCCTTGGATTCCTCTTGAGCTTTTTGGAGTGGAGTGGATTTGAGCTAGAAGGTTTTTCTCTTGAGATTCAGGCTCTCTCTTTTTCGGATTTTTGAATTGGGATTTCTCTATTTCCATTTTTCCTCTTTGTTTTTCCGTTCCTTCGTTCTCTATTTTTGAATGATAGTCTTCCCTTTTTATAGATTTCTTTCAAACCATTTTGGAAGAAAACTATCCGTTGGAGTGTACCTTGCAACAAAATATATCCGTTAGAAATAAAGTAAAATAGAAATATTACCGTTAGAGCTGATCTGGCAATTTGATTTTTCGTTCCAGGTGGGTTGGAGTCGACTCTAACTTTTCTGGAGTCGGCTCTAACTCGAAACACTTTAATCCGTTAATTCTGGAGTCGTCTCTGACTTTTCTGGGGTCGACAAGAAACTTTTCTGGAGTCGACTCTAACAGACCCGGAGTCGACTCTAAGTCGGGGCCAGAAAAATCAACGTTCTGTCTTTTCTGTTGGAGTCGGCTCTAACAGTCTCGGAGTCGACTCTAACTTCCGTGCCAGATACTGGAGTCGGCTCTGTGATTCTCGGAGTCGACTCTAATGTCTGCAATCTTACCTAGACATTAGATTCGATCCAGAACAAGATTTAACTCCTGATTTTGATCATTCAATCGACTTATAATCTGAAAAACTTAATCAAAATCATTAGAGCCTTCAATTGTTATACTCAAATAGTTTTGTTAATCATCAAAATCATCAATTGGGTCAACAATCTCCCCTTTTTGATGATAACAAAAACTTTGAGTATATGCATTCAAAAAATTCATTCGAACTAAAGATTATAGTCATTTTAAAGCTTAAAACATTTTTAATGAAGGATTTGATGCCAATATTCAAAGTGAACTTTTAAAATTATGCATGAGTTCTATATAAGCCATCAATTATGAACATTTAAACTAAATGTACAGAAAATTACAATTAAGCTTGTTGTTAAGCTCCCCCTGCATTGAATAGCTCCCCCTATATATAAAAATTGAATTTTAATTGAACTGATTAAAATTTCAAGTCTCTTTCTTTTTGCATAAACAATCATTTCTCCCCCTTTCTTTCTTTCTTTTTGCATATTCAACCATCTCTCATTAAAATTTCAAGTCTTTTTTTTTTTTGCATATTCAACCATCTCTCCCCCTTTTTTGTTATCAGCAATAAGGAGAGTATTAGATAAAGAAAGTTATTAGAGAAAAATTGTTAGTTCAATAAGACATAGGGATTCAAGCAGTCAATCATAGACAGATTTGAAAATGTGTAATTGCATTACATAAGTAAGAAACATTACATAAGTTGATTCAAGTACATTCCAAAGTGAGATACATTAGATACTCAAAATTCCTAAATACAAACTATCAAGATAAAGTAAACCTGGGGCTAAGATACAAAAGAGTATCAAAATCAAAATCAAAGTCAGATATGTTTGAATACAATTTTCTTCAAGTGACCTATGATTTCCATTACATCATCTTTTTGAGATTTCTTAAAATTTTCAAGACAAGCTTCAATTTGTGAGACTGCAAGGTCAATGTCCTTCTTCAGTTGACCAGTTGCATGAACATAAGATCCCGAGCCATCAGCAATGCCTTCCATCCTTTCAAAGATTTTGTGAAGTTCAGCACCAAAGGATTCAACAGAATTGCTTATGGAAAAGGAAATCATGTCAAGTCTCGAGTTAAGTTCTTCTTTTAGCTGATTGAAGTCTTCTTTTAATTGATTAATCTCATGAGATCTCTGACTGTCATATTCAGCAAGCAAGGCTCTCAACTGACCAATCTGCTCATCAGAGAATCTCCCAGAAGCAGTAACAGACAGATGTGGAGGAGAGGGAACTGTGCTCGGTCCATCTTCTGAAGGTCCAGCTGTAGATGGTCCCGCAATAAATGGATCAGGGACTGATGGTCCCGCAGTGGATGATCCAGGGATATCTTCTACTCTGGCCTCTTCAATTCTATCTCTCTCAGCTCTTTCTTCTCGTCCTCCTTTCATCCAGATACCATTTAACTTCTTGAAGCCCATCCGATGAATAGTAGAAATACTATAATAGTCAGTGTGCCTTAATTTCCTTAGGGGTTCATTATCCATAATTAGCACACCTTGGCTTCTAAAGATCAATGTCAGAACCATACCATATAGCAATGTAGATCTTTTCTTTGTAGCAGCCTCTGCCATATAACCAATCATCATGCCAGCTAGGTTGACTGGCCTTCCAATTACAATACAATCCATCAAAAGAATGTCTTGCTCCGAGACGTACTCAAATCTACCAATTTTGGGGAATAAAATTCTTCCACATATGTTGTGTAGTAACCTGAGCTCCAGATTTAATTGATTAGCAAGAATTTCCTCAAACTCGGTTACATCCCTCCCTAACATTCTTGACAATGCACCACTTCTATCATCATGCTGATATTCCATAATACCAATTGTGGGCATTTCCAATAGATTTCCAAGGATTTCAGCAGTTATTACAACTCTAGTTCCTCTTACAATACTGACTAAACCGCCTTCTCCTCTACTCAAATCATTGTAAAATTCTCTAACTAGTGCAGGATACGTGGGGATATCTAATGAACAAATCTTTTTCCACCCCATTTCTTTTAAACATCTTCCTAATGAGAAGCCCTCCGACTCAAAGAAATCAAAGTTGACCTTCCTTCCAGTTGTGATAGTCTTACCGGCTAGTTGATCTACTTTGGGTGAAGAGGGTGAAGGAGGGGAATCTTCTTGAGTGGCCGAAGAGGAGGATGGCGAGGGTTGCCTCCGAATCGTGCGTCGCCTCATGGGAACAGATGCTCCTCCGATGAAACCGCGCCTCTTGGGTGCCATTGAGTTGATTGGAATGTGTAATCAAAGGTTTTGAGAAGATTGGGGAGGTTGGAAAGGCTTTGGAACTCCTTGGAGGGGTTTTGGGAGACGGATAAAATGATTTGGGGTCGACTCCGCCTTTTTATTTTTGACCTAGTTTGACCTAGAGTCGACTCCCGAAAACTGGGTGTCGGCTCCGAACCAGAAAGTCTGTCAGCGCTCGAATTAGAGTCGGCTCTACAGAAGCCGGAGTCGGCTCTAATTGCTTAGAAAGAACATCAAAAACTAAGGTGTCGACTCCACAAACTGTTAGAGTCGACTCTAACAGTTTTAGAGATAAAAAATCAAGTTTCAAGGATCTGAAACTATTCAAATTAATCATCAAACTCTAGATAAATGTTCCTTAGCAATTGGGGAAACAATGAATCAAGATCTAGATAGATTTCCTTATTGAATATCGAGATTTTTCAAGAAATTGATGAAATCTAGATAGTTGTTCTTAAGAGTTTCAGAAAATTATTCCAAAGGATCACAAACTCCTAATTCTCCTCTAAAATAACAAAATCTCTCTTCACTTAAGGGTTTTGTAAAATATCTGCCAGTTGTTCTTCAGAATTCACATAATCAAGACAAATTTTATTATTGGCAACATGTTCTCTTATAAAGTGATATCTAATTTCAATATGCTTTGTTCTTGAGTGTTGAATTGAATTTTTAGTTAGATTGATTGCACTTGTATTATCACATCTTATAGGTGTCTTATCAAGTGTGATAACATAGTCTTCAAGTTTCTCTTAATCCATAGGATTTGAGCACAGCAACTTCCAGCTGCAACATATTCTACTTTAGCAGTAGATAATGCAACCGAATTTTGCTTTTTGCTAAACCATGAGATTAAGTTACTTCCTAAAAATTGGCATGCACCACTTGTGCTTTTTCTATCTAACTTACATCCAGCATAATCAGAATCAGAATAAGCAATTAGATTTAATGTTGAGTCTCTAGAATACCATAAACCTACATTTTTTGTTCCATTAAGGTATCTAAGAATTCTTTTAACAGCAATTAAATGTGATTCTTTAGGTTCAGACTGAAATCTAGCACATAAGCAAACAACAAACATTATGTCTGGTCTACTTGCAGTTAAGTAAAGTAGGGATCTAATTATACCTCGATAATATTTTTGATCAATCTTCTTACCTTCTTCATCTTTGTCCAGCTTGCATGAAGGACTCATTGGTGTTCCGAGGGGTTTGATTGATTCCATACCAAACTTCTTCAGAATTTCTCTTGTGTACTTTGTTTGGTTGACAAAGATTCCCTCTTTGCTTTGTTTGATTTGGAGTCCAAGGAAGAAATTGAGTTCTCCCATCATGCTCATTTCAAATTCTTCCTGCATTAACTTAGCAAACTCTTGACATAGAAGATTGTTAGTAGCACCAAATATAATGTCATTAACATAAATTTGAACTACAAGTAAATCTTTATCTTTTCTTTTCAAAAACAATGTTTTATCAACAACGTGTAGGGTTTTGTGCTGGTAAGCCCGAGTAAAACCGGCTGGGTTCGTTGTGCACCTGGGAAAACAACAAGTTTGAGTTATGAGCTTGGAAAATAACTCGGCTGTAATCTAGGGAGATTATAGTGTGGACCCAAGTGAATCTTGGGAGTGGACGTAGGTGCTGGATACACCGAACCACTATAAAACCTTGTGTTTGCCGTGCTCTTTTGTCTCTTACTCTATCTCTCTTATATTTCTGTTTGTGCATTGCTTCTTAGTTAATTCTCTCACTTGCACATCTTGAGTAAATCTGGTTAAAACATTTCAAAAAGTCTTAAATTTTTAAGAACCCAATTCACCCCCCCCCTCTTGGGTTGCCATCTGGGCCAACAATTGGTATCAGAGCAAGTGCTCATTAGAATTTGATCACACGATCAAGAGCTAAAGATCCAAATGGCAACACAAGTTGGTTCATTTGCTGAAGGTCATTCTACGAATAGACCTCCTTTATTTAATGGAACCAACTATTCATATTGGAAAGCTAGAATGAGATATTCATTCAAGCTTCTGACTATGAATTATGGGGTGTATAATAAATGGACCTAGTACACCCACACACTTAGTAGATGGCACTATTGTTCCTAAGCCCGAAAGGGATTGGAATGATAATGATAGGAAATGGCACAGCTAAATGCTAAAGCCATTAAATTTTATATTGCTCCTTAGATGCTAATGAATTCAATAGAATCTCACATGTAATTCCGCAAAAGAGATTTGGGATAGGTTAGAGGTTACCCATGAGGGAACAAACCAAGTTAAGAATCAAAAATAAATATTTTGGTTCATAAATATGAATTATTTACATGGAACAAACTGAAACCATCACATGCATGTTCACTAGATTCACTGATATTGTGAATGGTTTGAAAAGTCTTGGAAAAGTTTATACTAACTCTGACTTGTTCGCAAAATTCTTAGGTCACTTCCAAGGACTTGGGAAGCCAAGGTGACCGCAATCCAAGAAGCCAAAGACCTCAACATCCTACCTTGGAAGAGCTTCTTGGATCGCTGATGACCATGAGCTTCAATGAAACAATATGTCAATGAGGATGAGTCAAGAAAGAAGAAGACCATCGCCCTCAAAGCTGCAGAAAAGGAAGTAAGCAGCAGCGATGATGAAGATGATGATGATGATGAGACAGCCCTCCTTGCAAGAAATTCAAGAAGTTTATGAAAGAAGGAGGCCCTTCCACAAAAAGAATTTGAGCAAAAATGGAAGGAGAAAAAGAAAAGGATAAGAAAAGGAAAAGGACAAAGAGAAAGAGCCCTTAGTATGTTATGAATGTAAAAACCAGGGCATTTTAGATATGACTGTCCTTTACTTAAGAAGGCCTACAAGAAAAAGAAAAAGGCCTACATGCAACTTGGAGTGACAGTGAAGAATCTTCTTCCGAAGAAGAAGAAAAAAAAGAAGTTGCAAATGTTTGCTTCATGGTGGACGACAACGAAGAGGTAAGTCCGAAACCCCCGATGATGAATTTACATTTGATGAAATGTTTGAAGCTTTAATGAATTGATGATTGATTTCAAAGCTTTGAAAAAGAAACACAAATCCTTGAAAACTGAAAACTTAAATTTAATTAAGAGAAAAATGAATTAAATCTTGTAGTTAAAGATGTAAAATAAAATGGAAACACTTCTTAATGAAAAGAAATTGTGTTCATAAGATTGATTTGGTAAAATCTAAAATGAAAATCTAATTAAAGAAAAAGAATCAATCTCTAATGAAAATGATTTTCTTAAGAAAGATGTTAAAAAGTATAAAATATTGTTGATAAATTCACCTTAAGTTCAACTAAACTAAACATGATTTTAGATAATCAAAAAGCTATTTTGATAAAGCTGGATTAGGTTATAATACTATAGGAAACAAAAATCTTTAAAAATATTTTTGTAAAAGCCAACAAAGTAATATAACTTGTTTTAAATGCAATGAAAAAGGACATAAATCATTTGAATGCAAAACATTAAATAATACAAAAGTTAAATGTTAAAGGAAAGAAAATATGGGTTCCGAAAGGAACAATTTTTGTTGCTACTAACCATGAAGGACCCAAGAAAGCTTGGGTACCTAAACATAAAGTTTAAATTATGTTGCAGGAATGTCTTGTAGCCAAAAGATCAAAGAAAAAGTGGTATCTTGATAGTGGCTGCTCAAGACATATGACGGGTGACAAAGAGAATTCATCACCCTAGAAGAAAAGAAAGGAGGAGTTGTTACATTTGGCGATAATGGCAAAGGCCAAATCTTGGGTTTGGTAACATTCAAATAACTCCCTCACATTTATTGAAATGTACTTTATGTTGATGGTTTGAAGCATAATTAATTAGTATAAGTCAATTATGTGATAAAGGTTTTAAAGTTTCATTTGAATCTTCTATATGCACTGTAACTAATCCCATTGATAATAGCATTGTTTTTACTGGAAATAGAAATGGCAATGTATACTTGATTGATTTAGACAAATTGTCTACTGAGTAATCATTGCTTAGTTGCTGATAATGCTAATATGAATGAGATTGGTTGGTTGTGGCATCGTAGATTAGGTCATGCAAGCACACACCTTATTTCAAAATTAATTAAAATGGATTTAGTTAAAGGATTACCTAAACTAGATTTTGAAAATAATAAAATATGTGATGCATGTCAATTTGGAAAACAAACTAGAAGTTCTTTCAAATCTAAAAATGTTGTTTCAACTTCTAGGCCTTTAGAGCTACTTCACATGGACCTTTTTGGACCAACTAGAACCACAAGTCTAGGAGGAAAGAAATATGGTCTTGTGATTGTAGATGATTATTCTAGATATCACTTGGGTAATATTTTTAGCTCACAAAGATGAGACTTTCTCGATATTCCTGAAATTCTTCAAGAAAGTCACAAATGAGAAAAACACTACCATAGTGTCTCTAAGAAGTGATCATGGAACTGAATTTGAAAATCACTTATTTGAAAGTTTTGCATGAAAATGGTATTAATCATAATTTTTCAGCACCTAGGACTCCACAACAAAATGGTGTAGTTGAAAGAAAAATAGGACTCTAGAAGACATGGCCCGTACCATGCTATGTGAAAGTAACCTACCAAATACTTTTGGGCGGAAGCTATTAACACAGCATGCTACATCTTAAATAGAGCCCTAATAAGACCAATCTTAAAGAAAACACCTTATGAATTATGGAATGAAAGAAAACCCAATATAAAATACTTTCATGCATTTGGATGTAAATGTTTTATTCATAATAATGGTAAAAATAATTTAGGCAAATTTGATGCTAAATCTGATGAAGGAATATTCTTAGGATATTCAACAACTAGTAAAGCTTATAGAGTATTTAACAAGAAAACATTAGTGTTGAAGAATCCATTCATATGTTTTGATGAATCTTTAGCATCTAGTTCTGAAAAGCTTGATGATGAGGAAGATACAAACATAATCGAAAAAGATCTTGAAAAACTTAATATTGATGTATCTTTAGATCATGAGCAAGAAGCTAAAGATAATGATTCACTAAGGACGATGATGTCAATATTGATCATAATGATATAGATCTTCCAAGAGATTGGAGATATGCTCATAGTCATCCAAGGAATTGATTATAGGTGATCCATCTCAAGGAATAAGAACTAGATCATACATGAGAAATATAAGTAATCATCTTGCATTTGTATCGCAAATTGAACCTAAAACTATTGAAGAAGCTGAAAAAGATAATAATTGGATGTTAGCAATGCAAGAAGAATTAAATCAATTTACAAGAAATAATGTATGGACTTTAGTTGAAAGACCTAAAAATCATTCAGTTATAGGATCAAAATGGGTTTTTAGAAATAAATTAGATGAAAATGGCATAGTAATTAGAAACAAAGCTAGATTAGTTGCAAAAGGATATAATCAAGAAGAAGGTATTGATTTTGATGAAACCTTTGCACCTGTAGCTAGATTAGAAGCCATTAGGCTATTACTTGCATTTGCATGTCATATGAATTTCAACTTATTTCAAATGGATGTTAAAAGTGCATTTTTAAATGGTTTTATAAATGAAGAAGTTTATGTAGAACAACCACCAGGTTTTGAAGATCACGAATTTTCAAATCACGTTTTAAATTGCACAAAGCTTTATATGGTTTGAAACAAGCACCTAGAGCTTGGTATGATAGATTAAGTAAATTCTTAATTGAAAATGATTTTATAAGAGGAAATGTTGATAAAACACTATTTTTGAAAAGAAAAAATAAAGATTTGCTTGTAGTACAAATTTATGTAGATGACATTATTTTTGGTGCTACTAACAATTCTCTATGTCAAGAATTTGCTAAGTTGATGCAGGGAGAATTCGAATGAGCATGATGGGAGAACTCAACTTCTTCCTTGGACTCCAAATCAAACAAAGCAAAGAGGGAATCTTCATCAACCAAACAAAATACACAAGAGAAATCCTAAAGAAGTTTGGTATGGAATCAATGAAACCCCTCGGAACACCAATGAGTCCTTCATGCAAGCTGGACAAAGATGAAGAAGGTAAGAAGGTTGATCAGAAATATTATCGAGGTATAATCGGATCCCTACTTTATTTAACTGCAAGTAGACCAGACATTATGTTTGCTGTATGTTTATGTGCTAGATTTCAATCAGAACCTAAAGAATCACATTTAATTGCTGTTAAAAGAATACTAAGATATGTAAGTGGAACAAAAAATGTAGGTTTATGGTATTCTAGAGACTCCACTTTAAATCTGATTGCATACACTGATTCTGATTATGCTGGATGTAAGTTAGATAGAAAAAGCACAAGTGGTGCATGCCAATTCTTAGGAAGTAACTTAATCTCATGGTTTAGCAAAAAGCAAAATTTAGTTGCATTATCAACTACTGAAGCTGAATATGTAGCAGCTGGAAGTTGCTGTGCGCAAATCCTATGGATTAAGCGACAACTTGAAGACTATGGTATCACACTTAATAAGACACCCATAAAATGTGATAACACAAGTGCAATTAATTTAACTAAAAATCCAATTCAACATTCAAGAACTAAACACATAGAAATCAGATATCATTTTATAAGAGAACATGTAGCAAATAATGAAATATGTCTTGATTATGTTAACACTGAAGAACAATTAGCTGACATATTTACTAAACCTTTAAATGAAGAGATATTCTGTTATCTTAGAGGAGAGTTAGGTATTTGTGATCCATTAGAATGAATTTGAAACCCCTAAGGAGAATTTATCTAAGATTCCTTCAAATCTTTGATCTTTAAGGAAATCTTATCTAGAATTCATATCTAATTGATTCACTCATATTCAATGATTATTTTATCAATTTTTATGATCATATTCTGGACACATTTCAGAAATTTCTTGTTTTTGCTCTGAAATGATCTCGGAGCCGACTCGGTGCGTATCGGAGTCGACTCCTGGTTTCGACTGAAACTCTCGGGTCGACCCCTCTTCGGCGCGAGTCGACTCCAAGTCGGGATGACTTTCTGTGTCTGTCCGGAGTCGACCCCTGGATTTGCGCGAGCCGACTCGAAGTGGTCCCAGGTTAATTTATCTAGGGAAGAGTCGACTCGCCGTTCATTTCAAAATTTCAATCCTTCAAAATACTTTCTCAAAACTCTTCCAAACCTTCCAAAATTCCTAGAATCCCTTATTGACACTTCCAATCGACTAATGGCCCCCAAAACACGTGGTTCCAACCTTTGTGCGGCCGGCGTCAAGAGGAAGCGAGCCGTTAGGAAAACCGTGAGGCGTCCCGTGCGTGAGCCGTCACCCAGCTCTGATTCGTCTTCTTCTTCTTCTACTCTGAATGCTTCACCTGCTGCTGCTTCTACACAGGTAGATAGATTAGCGGATAGGATTATCACTACGGGTAGAAAGGTAGATTTTGAATTATTTGCTGAGGGTTTTCTTGTTGGGAGACATTTGATTGAGATGGGATGGGAGAAAATATGTTCCCTAGATTGCCCGACCTATCCCGCTCTGGTAAAGGAATTCTACAAAAATCTGTCTAGAGGAGATCACGGCCTTGTTAGCATTGTGAGAGGTCATAGGCTCTCTGTTACTGCTGAGCTTCTTTCTAGACTATTGGATTTACCTTTATCTGGCACTGCAACCTTTTCTTCAGAAGACCGTAGTCCCGCTCTTGCGAGGTTATTAAATCGGGATGTAGTCGGATTTGAAGAGGTTTTTGCCAATCAACTCACATTAGAACTGAGATTATTACATAATATCTGCAGTAGGATACTCTTTCCTAAGACCGGAAGATTTGACTATGTATCGGAAGGAGATATCTTTGTGATGGATGCCATTGTGACAGGCAAACCTATAAACCTACCCAGTATGATACTATGGTACATAGCAGACTATGGAGGGAAAAGAAAGTCTAGTCTGCCCTATGGAATGATCCTTACAAAGATTTTTCTGAGCCAAGGAGTTGTAATTTCAGATAATGAGCCTATGAGGAATCTGCGACACACTGATTTTTATAGCTTGGCCACCATTCATAGAATGGGTTTTATCAAAAAGAATGGAAAATGGGAGAGGAAAGGACTGTTAGAAGAAAGAGCTATAGATGTTGAGGCTGCAGGACCATCAGTCAGACATCCTTCACCTGCACCTCCGAGCCCTTCTGCTTCTGCCCCTGCTCCAGCCCCCGTTCCATCTTTTGTTCAAGCTTCATCTTTTGCCGGTTTCTCAGATCAACAACTTATGCAACTCAAAGTTCTATTTGATGATCAATCTGAAAAACTTAAATCTGAATTTGAGAATAAGTTCATGAGTTTGAGGGAGACTCTTTATTCATTGGATTATCGTATCTCTAAGATAGAGTCTACTCTCAGCTCTTCTTCGGTATCCTTAAGTGGTGATCTCAAAAATATATTTGAAGAACTTAAGGATATATGCGGAGATGGAGAGACTTACGCAAAGTGCAATGCGGAGCTACAAGACAAGATTATGACAGCTTGCACCTTTGTCGATGAGAGGCTCAAAGATTATGTGAAAATTCAATCTGATGGAATGAAGAATATTGTAGATCATTTAACTAGGATTGTAAGAACTCACTTCTGAGTTATTAGATTTTCAATCCTTACTATGTACTGAAATTTTTGATATGATGTATTAAACATCTTGATGTATTAGATCTTTTGATGAAATGAATTCTCTATGTTGATTACTCAATGTATTTCCTTCTTTCAATGAATTAATGAAATTGTCAAATCTTATCTTGATTGAATGAATGTTTATGCGTCTCTACCTTTTTGTTGATAACAAAAAAGGGGGAGAGTTTTATAGTTTTATGATTGTAATACATTTGAGAAAATCAAAGTAATCAATGAGATAAATAATGGGATATTTATTTAAGTTTCATAGGGGGAGCTACCTCATTAAGGGGGAGCCTAAGCCTAACTATGAAAACAAAATAAATTCACTAATCAATAATGAATAAACTCAATGTTTTTGTCATCATCAAAAAGGGGGAGATTGTTGGAAGATTATTGAAAAACTATATGATCCAATCCTTTTGATTTTGATGATTACTAAAAGCCATTGAGTTCATTAAAGGATATAATGAGTTTATTTAAATAAGCAATAAATTTATTTTGAACAATCAATGAGAATGCTAAAGTTTGACTTTAATCAATTTTGAAAGTAACTTTAAGCTCAATGTTTAAACTTTCAAAAAGAAATTTTATAATTCATATTTTATTCAATGAGTTTTTGGAATAAGTCTTGAATCAATTCTTAATGTCAATTTTATTGAATTCAAGTCAAAACAATGAATTAAAATGAATCTGGAACGATTTTAATGTCAATCAGAAAAGTTTCTGATTTTTGATACGTTCCGGAGCCGACTCCTGAGTTTCAGAGTCGACTCTGCTCAGTGTACAGAAATGTGCATCTGTGTCGAGTCAACTCACGAAATTTGTCGAGTCGACCCCTGATTCTGTCGAGCCGACTCCTTGACTGTGCGAGTCGACTCCGCTCAGACACCAGAAGAGTGTTTTTCTGAGCACTTCGCGAGTCGACCCCAAGCCTTTCACGAGTCGACTCCCGACTTTCAGGAGTCGACACCTTACTTTTGGTGAGTCGACCCCTAACCTTTATAAACATTTCTATTTTTGGTAAGACGAGCTCGAGCCGACTCGGAAAAAGCATGAGTCGACTCCAGCAAATCTGGGCGAAATCTTTATGGATGCCAACTCAGCTCCAACGGTTAGTTTTTTGATTAACGGCTATTTTTCTTTGTCTCTAACGGATATATTCTTGCAGAATCTATAAATAGAGGAGCTCTTTTCAAATCAAGAGGATGAATAGAAAATCAAAAAGAGAGAAAAGAATATCTTTCAAAAGAGGAAAAAATAGAGCCTTATTGGAAAAATCTTCTAGTTCAAAATAGAGTGATTCAAAAGGAGTGAAATCAAAGAGGAAGTTTCATCTACTCCAGATCATCAATCCACAAGAGCCAAAAGAAAATCCAAAAGCTTTTCAAAGATCAACTCGAAGGATTTTCAACATTCAACAAAAGGAGAAAAAGCTTCATCTCAACTCCAAAGTTTTTAAACGGTCAAAAATCTTGCTGAGGCCTGATTCAATACTTCAAGAGGAGTTAAAGAGGAGAAGGAAGAAAGCCAAAGCCACAACCATCTGCAATCTTATCAGGCTTTTCTAACCTTTTTTTTTATATACTTCATTTGTATATTTGCTCAAGGGAGCATTTCCATATTTAAACTCTGTTATCTTAGTTGTTTGCTGATTCAATCAGTGGATTGAATCAGAGGAGGTTATTATACCTCGTTGCAAGCCGGAGTGCTTGTCTTGGGTTAGTTGTGAGCCCGCGAAAAACAACGTGTAGGGTTTTGTGCTGGTAAGCCCGAGTAAAACCGGCTGGGTTCGTTGTGCACCTGGGAAAACAATAAGTTTGAGTTGTGAGCTTGAAAAACAACTCGGCTGTAATCTAGGGAGATTATAGTGTGGACCCAAGTGAATCTTCGGAGTGGACGTAGGTGCTGGTTGCGCCGAACCACTATAAAACCTTGTGTTTACCGTGCTCTTTTGTCTCTTACTTTATCTCTCTTATATTTCTGTTTGTGCATTGCTTCTTAGTTAATTTCTCTCACTTGCACATCTTGAGTAAATCTGGTTAAAATATTTCAAAAAGTCTTAAATTTTTAAGAACCCAATTCACCCCCCCCTCTTGGGTTGCCATCTGGGCCAACAGCATGACACGGTAACAATAAGTACCTCGGTTGGTTATGAGGGCGATTTTCTCTTCATCCTCGAGCGCCATTCGGATTTGGTTGTAGCCCGAATAGGAGTCCATGAAGACCAGCATCTGGTGACCCAAAGTAGCATCTACAATCTGATCGATCGGGGGAGAGGAAAGCTGTCCTTCGGGTATGCTTTATTGAGGTCTGTGAAGTCGATGCAGATCCGCCACTTGTCGTTCGACTTCTTTACCATAACAACATTTGACAACCAGCTAGGATAGTTTACATCCTGAATGAAATTCGCCTTGATAAGCTTGTCGACTTCTTCCTCAATAGCCTTCTGTCACTCAGGGGCGAAGCTCCTTTTCTTCTGCTTAATGGGCCGAGACATCTCGTCCACATTGAGATGGTGGACGAGAACATCTGGGCTGATCCTTGGCATATCAAAAGCGGACCAGGCGAAGACGTTAGCATTCTTTTGGAGAAAGTCGATCAGCTCCAGCCAAGGTTTTCCTTTCAATAGTGACCCGATCTTTATAGTTTGGTCGGAACGGGCTTCGTTCAGCAGTACCTCCTTTAGCTCTTCAGCTAGCTTACCTCGTTGCTCGACAAAATCCTCCTGAGCATCCAGCCTGTCAACCTCCGGTAGTTTGGACTGAAGGCTGGTGACAAAGCACTGCCGAGCCATAGCTTGGCTTCCTTGAACTACACCAACTCCCCATTCGGTAGGGAACTTCATGACTAAATACGGGATGGAGACAGCAGCTCCAAGGGACATTAGGCCGGGTCTCCCAAAGATTGCATTGTAGGGCGACCGAAGCTTGGTCACCAGGAAATCTGTGTGAACAGTGGCAGTACAGGGCCAAGTTCCTGCTCGGACCGTCAAGGTCACAACCCCCTCTGGGGTAATAACATTGCCGGTGAACCCCATTAGGGTGGAGTCCATGGCTCGGAGACTCTCCATGAGTAGTTTCATCTTCGCAAACACATCAAGGTACATAACATTGATAGAGCTCCCACAATCAATAAGAATCCGACTTACATCATAATTGTTTAGATTGAGAGATACAACCAGCGTATCATCATGCGGGAACTGTATCTTCTAGAGATCATCATCGGAGAAGGAGAGCTCATCAGTCCGTGCTCTCTTTGGTGCCGAACCTTCTTCATCATCCCGCTGGCCCGACGGACTACTGACTGCCTCGATCACATTGATGTGGCCAACAACCGGAGGATTTGGAGGAGGAGGTTGCTGAGGCTCGGGCTGGCAGTCACCCCCATTTCTTGGCTCGGACGCTCTCCTAAATTGGTTCAGTCTGCCCCGCTAGATGAGCCTCTCGATTTCATGCTTCATTTGCCAGCATTCTTCGGTGTCGTGGCCATGGTCCTGGTGGTAGCGATAGTACTTTGGTGGGGTCTCTCCGGGTCGCATTCCCTCAGAGAGAAGACGATCGAGGGAGTTGGCGCTCTATCTCCATGAGGATCTGCGCCCTCGGGACAGTGAGCGGGGTGAACCGGTTGAACCTCCTAGGCGGGCTCCGGGTGTGGTTCTTCGGCAGCGGCGGAGGAACCCTTTGGCGGCGAGGTGGGCTCAGCTAATGGACAGATCAGTATTTGTCTGAGCCCTTGGACTCCTTCCTCCTTGCCAGCTCGGCATGGGTAGTTCTCTGCGATTCCTCGACTCTGGCGTACTTGTCTGCCAGGGCCATCATATCGGAGAGGTTCGAAGGATAACTGACCTCCAACGCTAGGTAGAAGTCACTCTCCTTTAACACTCTGCCCGCTAGGGCAGACATGGCCACCTCATGGTTAAGGTGATCAACTTCCAGTATTGCCGTGTAAAAATTACCGAGATAGTTCTTCAAGGATTCCCCCTCTCTCTGCTTAACCTTGGAGAGAGAATCAGATCTCCACTGGTGATGGCGGCTACTGATGAACTAGCTGATGAAGAGGTGACTCAGCTCGTCGAATGAACCAACAGAACCTGGTTTTAAGGCATTAAACCAGGTTCGAGTGGACCCTCTAAGGGTGGAGAAAAAGGCACGGCAAAGAATTGCATCTGATGCCCCATGGAACATCATGATCGATCGGAAGCTACTGAGGTGGTCATCGGGATCGAAGGATCCGTGATAAGGCTCGATGGCGGGTAGCTTGACATGTGAGGGAATCACTTCCCCCATGATCCCCTTGGAGAAGAGAATGCCCTGCTCCGCTTTATGCTGAAGCGGATGGGTCTGCTTGTTAGCATCCAACTCCTGGTGCATCTCTAGGATCTGTCGGCGGATCTCCTCTTCGGGCATAGCAGGAGGGGCTGGGCAAGGAGAATGCAGAGACGGTGTCGAGTCATGGTGAGAGAATACTGGAGAGAGGGATCGGGCCCACCGAGATCTAGGGAGATCCTTGCCGTAGACCCCTTGCGGGACTGGCCCAGTTCCCTTAGGACGACGAGGGGGGTCCGCGACTCCATGCGGACCGGAAGAAGAGATTGCTGGGGGAATGGGGGCCACGGCCTCCTCAGGAAGGTGTGGAGCAGGAGCAGATGGGCGGGGAGCTTCATGGCATCCTTGAATCAGATGGGTTAGAGCTTGGACCTATTGGACCAGTGCGGCAAACTGGTCCTGGGTCACTGGGGCCGCTAGTGGTGATGGAGTCTCAACTGGTGGTAGCAGTGGTGCCACACTGCTCATCGGATCAGGTCTTTGGGAGGCGACCTGGTCTCGAGCTTCAGAAGTAGCCCATCTTCGATTGGCCATTGGAGGGGTTCTCTTCAAGATCGAGATCCTTATCTCCTTTTTTTTTCAAGTTTATGGGACTTGAGGACCCTTCCTCTAGCGCCAATTTGTTGTTGCTGGAATCCGTCTTCCGACTCGGGCACGGTCGAGCTTCAGATTGGGCTCCCTCCTGGGTGGACCTGCAAAACAGTCCTCATGCGAGAGGCATTGGGGGTGGCCCTTTGCGGAAGACCCTCCGATGCTTAAGTCAGCAGAGATCAACAACAAACAAATATGGGGAGAAGGCTCTTGCTGAAGAGTCCCTCCAGGGTGGCCTTTTGGGAGCTCTGAGCAGAGATTTAATGGCAGAAAGGGGTGAGCAGAGATAAAGTAAGAGTAGTGTTGAGAAGAATGCGTCAGGAATGCCTTACCTGAGAGAATCTAGAATTGTGCTATTTATAGGCGATCACCTGATTCTTTAAGCGTGTCATAGGAGGTCTGAAAGTTGTTGGGATTCAAGGCTAATTCGAATCAGGCTATTATGAGGCTGGTGGGATCCGTATCTTGTTAGTTAGAGGATCGACGGCCGAGAGGGCTATCTAGCACTTTGAGATTCAGCGAACATATAGGCTCTAGGCCGTTTCTGGTAGTATAGGCATGATTGCCTATGTGGATCCTTATTCGGTCATCATGGTTCCGCAGAGGTAGGTGCCTGAGTGCCTCGGTCGGGCCAAGGCACAGAGAACGGCCTGATCCACTGAAGTATGGAAAGGCTCACTCGGCAGGCCGAGTTATGGACTGCTCGGGCTAGGGCCAAGAGATATGGATTGCTCGGGTTAGGGCCGAGAGATAGGGATCGCTCGGACTAGGACCGAGACATATGGATCGCTCGGCCTAGGACCGAGACATAGGGATCGCTCGGGCTGGGGCCGAGAGATAGGGATAGCTCGGCTAGCGAGGCATAGAGATGCAATCCGTACTCAGGGAATCCTTGGTTTAGGAATCATTGGTTCGCTGAGGGGCTAAGGTGCCTTGATCCACCGAGGTATAATGGTTGGTTCATTTCTTGTGGGCACCGCGCGGCGAGTGGGAGTCAGAGCTGATCCTAACCCCTTGCACGGTTATCAATGCAATGGCGATTTTACCCCTCAACACAGTGATTGATCAGTAATCTATTAATGATGCTGCTGATGAAAATGGATGTATAAAAATGAGAAACCTGGTAGAGTGTAATGTATGGTTAACTTACTGTATATATGCCCCTACATACGCAATAAATGTCATGTCATGACCGACAGATATGTATGTATTAATATATTCTTAGAAGCAGTGAAGTAAGTAGAATGAGCCAATGTCCTAATAAATCATTCTTCCGAAAGGGTCTCATTTTTACGTCCATCATGAAATGAGTCAGTTTCATGTAAATAAAATTTGATTTTTCTAGTATAATTTGAAGTCTCACATCATAAAGTATCGATTTTATATAAATAAAATGGAAGAATTTACCTTTCTATTTTTCATCTTCATACATTTGGAAAAGAATACATCCATAAAATGGTTTTTAATTATTAGCTTACTGTATATCGGAATATTTAAATATGCAACAATTCTCATAACAAACAATTATGTGCTGATACATTGTTAGAAATGTTAGAGATCTATAAAAAATCTACACAAAAATATTGTATAGATTAATTCATGAAATAAAAACAAGATCAATGTATTACCTTCAGCCATTGTTTATGATCTACCTTCTATGGATTTGGATCAGGACTTTGATTAAGTTGAGTGTTTTCAATCAACGAGCAATCACACAAAGATGGTGTATGCCCTCAGGATTTGCTCTTAATCAGGGACCTAATCTCTCTCTGGCTTCTGTATGGTTTTGTCACGTACGATGTGATATCAAAAACCTTAGAAGGGATCTCTATTTATAGAGATTTTCTTAACTCCCTTCCACCGCTACTCCCATTAAAGTAGGTATTTTAAATTTTTAAAAGAAATAAGTTATCACTTAATTAATTAGTGAATGGATATTGTTGAGAGTTATCTTGAGATATATCTGCAAGTTGTTATCAAATAAAATAAAATAAAATAAAATAGAACCATCACCAATAGGATACTACATTCTTCCACTTGGTCCGTATGTTTTATTTTAATCCACAATCCTCAACACTGAACAAGAAACCAAATACATGAACCATGGCGATAGGTCCTCTATAATTGAGTATTATCTTCCATGTATTACAATGCATTCAACTCCTTTACCACTATTCCAAATGTGACAATAGAACTTAATGAATAAACCCTATGTTTATTTAGAGTCCAAAAGAAAATTTATCATTTCTCAAAAGTCAAATAATGTGTACACTCGAATGAGAAATCAACAAATAACTAGAATAAGAGTTTATTTGTACAAGTAGTTGTCCATGCAACTAAATTATATCATGGGACCAACTCTCATTCGTACCATATGATTCTTAAAATTCTTAATTGGCATGCATTTAGTCAAAGGATCAGCTATCATCAGTTCAGTGCTAACATGTTCTATGACCACTTTGTTTTCTTTAACATGTTCTCTTATGGCTAAATACTTAATGTCAATGTGTTTACTTCGACTACCACTCTTGTGGTTTTTAGCCAAAAATATAGCAACTGAATTATTATAGTACAATTTAATTGGCCTATCAATATAATCAATAATTCTAAGCCCTGAGATAAAACTCTTTAACCATACATTGTATAATGTAGCCTCAAAACAAGCAACGAACTCTGCTTCCATAGTAGAGGTAGCAGTCAAAGTCTGCTTTGCACTCCTTCATGATATGGCTCCACCAGCTAACATAAATAAAAAATTTGATGTTAATTTTCGAGAATCAATGCAGCCAGCAAGTCCGAATCTGAGTAACCCTCTACCTCCAAATGATCAGTTCGTTTATACATGAGCATCTGGTCCTTGGTCCCTTGAAGTACCTCATGATCTTTTTAGCAGCTCTCCAGTGGTCTAAACCTGGATTACTCTGATATCGTTCCAATATTCCTATTGCAAATGCAATGTCAGGTCTTGTGCAAATATAAGCATACATTAGGCTTCCAACAGCTGAAGTATATGGAATGTTGTGCATCTATTCCCGTTCAAGTTCATTTTTAGGGCATTGGTTCAAAGTGAACTTGTCATCTTCACTATGGGTGCAACACTTGATGAACAATCTTTCATCTGAAATCTCTCTAGCACTTTATTGATATAAGTTTCTTGAGACAATCCTAAAATGCCTTAAGATCTTTCCTTCTGGATCTTAATGCCAATAACATAAGATGTCTCACTCATATCTTTCATATCAAAATTCTTAGAGAGAAATTATTTTACCTCATGTAGCAACCTTTTATCATTAGTTACAAGTAGAATGTCATCCACATATAGGAATAAGAAATAAATTTTGTTCCACTAACCTTCTGGTATATACATTGATCCATGATGTTCTCTTCAAAACCAAAGGAAGAGATCACATTATGAAATTTTAAATACCACTAACATGAGGCTTGTTTCAATTCATATATGGATTTCTTAAGCTTGCAAACCAAATGCTCATTATCAGTATAAAAAAATCCTTTTGGCTGCTTCATATAAACCTCTTCCTCTAGATCTCCATTAAGGAATGCAGTTTTCATATCCATTTGATGTACCCCAAAATCAAAATGAGTTACCAATGCCATAATTATTCAGAGAGAATCTATTTTGGATACAGGAAAAAATATCTCCATGTAGTCGATTTCTTTCCTCTGAGTGAATCCTTTGGCAACGAGTCTTACTTTATATCTCTCAATGTTGCCTTGTGAGTCTTTCTTTGTTTTAAAGATCCATTTACATCCAATGACTTTTACACCATCAGGCAACTCAATAAGATCCTAGACTCGATTAGAAGCCATAGATTTCATCTCGTCCTTCATGGCATTGTACCATAAGTTTGATTCCTTAGAACTCATGGCTTGTAAAATATTTTAGGATAATTTTTGGCTCCAATGTTATAGCCAAATTCCTGTAGATACATATATAATCACTAGGAATTTCTGATTTCTTTATTCTAGTTGATCTTCTTAATATTGTGTCAATGACCTCCTGAGGAGTATATTGCACAACTGATTATTGTTGAACAACAAGATTTTCTAGATTATCATCAGCAGCTTGTGTAATCTCAATGACTGATTGTCTAGCACTTACTTAAGCTCGAGGGATGCTATGAATGACAACCAATCTTTCACTTGAAGTGAAAGATGAAATACCTGAATGTTCTTTCTTAGGAGAAGCCAAATAATGAGATTGATCACTCCTACTAATCAAGTCATTCTCAAGAAATTTTGTATTTCTTGATTCCATAATCCTAGCAGTATAAGATGGATAATAAAATCTATAACCCTTGGACTTCTCAGCATATTCAATAAAATATCCATTAATAGCCCTTTGGTCTAGTTTTCTTTCTTGTGGATTATAAACTCTTACTTCAGATAGGCATCCCCAAACACGTATATGTTGCAAACTTGATTTTTAACCTTTAAATAACTCAAATAACATTTTAGAAATAGTCTTGATTGAAACTCGGTTTAATATATATGCGGTCATTTTAAGAGCTTTAGTCCACAAGGATTTAGGTAGCTTGAGCTGCCAATCATGCTCCTTATCATGTCCAATAGTATTCAGTTCTTCTTTCAGCTATACCATTTTGGTTTGAAGACCCCGGCATGATGTATTATGCAATAATTTTATTTTTATCAAAAAATTAAGCAAACGGACCAGCTGCCTGTCCATCCTCAGTATATCTCATAATATTCTTTACCTTTATCTAACCACATGATCTTAATTTGCTTGCCGCATTATTTCTCTACTTCTGCCTTTAACACCTTAAAGGCATTTAATGCTTCGTTCTTATTATGAAGTGAGTAGAGATACATATATCATGAATAGTCATCAATAAATGAGATGAAGTATCTATGATCATACGAGTCCATATATGGACTACAGATATTTGTATGTATGATTTTCAATATTTTTGAACTCCTCTTGGCATCTTTCTTAGACTTGTTGGTTTGCTTTCCCTTTATGCAGTCCACACAAGTGCCAAAATTAGTAAAATCAAGAGTATCAAGTACTATATCTTTTACTAATCTTTTAATTCTCTCAATGAAGATGTGACCTAATCTCTGATGCCATAAAATAGAAAAATTCTCATTCACAACACATTTTTTTATACCTATATTAGTTTGGGTGTGCATCACATTATAAGAGTATTGTTTTTCAAATTGATTTAAAAAAGATTATCAGACAATGTGCCATTCATAATAAGCTTAGATTTATAGAATAAATTAATAGATATTTTATTAAAATTAAAGGAATATTTTGAGAGTACAAGTCTTGATACTAAAATCAAATTTATAGAGAAACTTAGAATATAAAAAGTCTTTTCCAAATCTAAAATAAAATCAAAATCTAAAATAAGTCTACACATCCCAACGCTTTCACATGTGAATCCATCTTATTTCCTGAATAGTTGCTTTGTTCACTTCCCAATGATTTTCTTTGATTTAGAAAATCCTGCAAGGTATTTGAAACATGGATTGTAGAAATAGAAAAAATCCACCATGTGTTATGACAAATAACCATATTGGATTCATAACATACGAATGAGGTTAGAGTACCTTTTTTGTCAAGCCAAGCCTTGAATTTGTGGCAATCCTTCTTTATATGCCCTTTCTTCTTGCAAAAGAAGCACATAGATTCCTTCTTGTCTTATGTATAGATGGGTACTTTATCCTCTTCTTTGCGTTTGGCTTTAGCAGCTTTAGTCTTTCCCTGAGTAGCTAAATATGCATTTTCTTTTATTTTTAGAATTAGCCACCCTTTCTCTTGAACACACATGGTCAGAAGTTCATTAATTGACCATTTGTCCTTATCTGTGTTGTAAGATATTTTGAAGGGACTATACTGCTGTGGGAGTGAATTCAAAATAAAGTACACTAAGAAAGATTCTGACATATCAACCTATAGGAATTTTAACTGAGCCACAATATTCCTAATCTTCATGATGTGCTCAGGCACACCTTTAATAGTAGTGAGCTTCATTGATGATAACTTTGCCATTAGGGCGCTAGCCAGTGCCTTATCTGAAGACTCAAATTGTGCATCAATAGCCTTCAGAAGTTCCTTAACATTTTTGTACTAAAGAATTGAACCATGTATACTAGCAGAAATCTTAGTACGTATGAACATCATATTGAGGAGATTGGATCGCTTCCATCGTTCATACGCAGTAATCTCAGCCTGAGTGCTAGTAGATGTAACCGAATATGGTTCATCCTTCCTGATAGCATAGTCAATGTCCATGCACCCTAATTGAAGGAGAATTCATTCCTTTCATACTTTATAATTGTCACCACTTAAATCGGAAACATCACATTTCATATCAAAAATATTAACAGGCAAAATAGCTGCATAAAAAATAAAAATCATGTTCATGTAACTAAATTTAAGGCATATAACTTAATGTCATGCTTACCAATATAAGATTGCAATAACATGAATCAATAACATATAATAACTACATATGGGATAAGTTATTATACTTAAATAGACTCATTAACTTAATGATGCGACTAACAAATTATATTCCTTTCTTAATTCCTATGGGTAATTAAGAAAATAATTTGTTATCCCATCTTAATTAATTATATCAATGCAATAAAAATTCCTATGAGATAAGATTCATTTGCATTAAATATAATTAATTATAATTATTGTCATCTAACCTGATATGATTTTTGCAACTCAATATATAATTTTGATTAATTAAAGATGCTATGACTACTCCTCAATTAATCAAAATATTGACCACATGACATTTAAACTCTATTATATGTATATAGATTAGCCAATTTAGCATGATTATTAGGTAGTGATCTTAATCAACAAACTGTTGACCCCAGATTAATTTTGATGATTACAAAACAATTAAGTGGGTACTAATATGTTTATTATGGAGACAAAGATCAATGCAGGCTAATACAGCATATCAAGAAGATGTTTTATAATGTCACCTCAAATGACTCAAGTCCCTTAATGCATTAAAGTTGTCACTAAACTGCCTTCACAGTGCTATGGCCGAACCACATTGAGATCTAGCTAACTGGACTCTTGATCCAGCTAGCTAAGGACCTTGCGAATGCTCTTGGCCAAACTATCCTTCACTTTAGTTAACTGGAGTTGGCTTCCAGCTAACTATGGCTCGCTGCAGATTTTCTCTCTGTCCGAACTCAAGTTGGAAGCAATTAACTAGACTCTCAGTCCAGCTAACTAGTGAGTTGCAGATTTTCTTGTGGCTAAACTCAAGTTGAATATAGCTAACTGGATTTTAGTCCAGCTAGCTAATGGAAAGCTGAAACTTTTGCTAGCCATGCTCATCATTGATATAGCTAACTGGATTCTAGTCCAGCTAGCTAACGAAAGCTGATCTTTTCTTTCTGGCCATGCTATTTTTGTATCTAGTTAACTGGACTTTCAGTCCAGCTAACTAATGGGACTTAGATTCTCTTTCTAGCTGTGCTCCTCATTAAAATAGCTAACTAAATCTTAGTCCAGCTAGCTGATGGAAGGCTGATATTTCTTATGACTATGCTCATATTGGTTTTAGCTAACTGAACTTCTAGTTCAGCTAGCTAATGGAAGATGAACTTATCTCCTGGCCATGTGGATTTTTGAAATAGCTAATTGGAGATTATCTCCAGCAAACTAAATTAAAAACAAAATGCTTTGTGGCCATGCTCATGGTTGAAGTAGTTAACTGGATTTTCAGTCCAGCTAAATAATGGTAATCAGATTTTTTCTTCTGGCCGTGCTACTCATTGAAGTAGTTAACTGGATTTTTTGTCCAGCTAACTAATGGTAATCAGATTTTTTCTTCTGGCCATACTACTCATTGAAGTAGTTAACTAGACTTTTTGTTCAGCTAACTAAGGTTGTTGAAATCCTATCTTGGTCGAGTTATGCTTTATTCTTGCTAACTGGAATTGCTTCAAACTAGCCAAGGCTTAATGACAGTTTCTTTCTGAACGTGTTTTCTTGTGCTTCAGTTAGCTGAATCCCTTTGTTAGATAACTGGGAAGTTCTTTCACTTCACCTGGACATGCTTCTCTTCTCTTTGGCTAACTGGATTCTCTTTCCAGTCAGCTGGGTTCTAGCTCTTTGAAGTAATGACGGATCTCTCTCTCTCTCTCTAATTCCAATGAATGTTAGTGCATTCAATGCTCTGGGAAAATATTTACAATGGTTATCTTCTCTTCCCATTTTTCTTTCTATTAATTCCATTTTCAATCTAACAAATATCTTTGTAGTAAAATATCTGTGTGTAGAAGAAGAATGAAGAGAGAGAAGAATAGTAGAAAGCTATTATTGAATCCATTCATGGTTGTTCAGTAACAAAGAAAGGAAGCTGTGCATTGAAAGACCTCGAAGATCATTGATTGCTCATCCTTGCTGAATCATCAAAGCTTCCACAAGCATTCAAGGCTTCAACTACTTCAAGGGATTTCATTTATTGCTGAACATTGTCTGCAAAATTATAAAGTATTTTTTTTTCTGAATATTTGCTCATTCTAGGAGCGTACTGTTCTTAATATTCTCTGAATTTATTTTTCTTATAAAGGATTGGGTTTAACCCTTGGTTGTTTGGCTTTCTTGTGCTGTGAAACAAGTGGACTAGCCAAGTAAGGCTAGAGGTTTGGCTATCTTATGCGGTGGAACAAGAGGACTAGCCAAGGAAGGCTAGGGGTTGTAATCGTTGGTGATACGATTGGAGTAAAATTTTAAAGGATTTTTGTGGAGTGGACGTAGGTGCTGGGTTGGCACTGAACCACTATAAATTTTTTTTTTTATGATTGTTTGCATAACTTCTGTGATATTATTGTGTTCACATCACTACAGCGCTTCTGATTAAATTTTTGCTTAATGACAAGCATATATCTACGTAATTAATTTTTAAAATACCAATTCACCCCTTCTTTTGGGTTTCTACATCTAGGCAATAAGTGGTATCAGAGCAGCGTGCTCCTAATTTCTTTTGCTTTAACTAGCTTGGAGCCAAAGATCATAAGCAATCCAGATGGGATCTGTTTTGACTGAGGGACAGTCAACTAATAGACCATCTTTGTTCAATGAAACAAACTACACTTATTGAAAAGCACGTATGAAAATTTTCATACAAGCACTAGATTATGATATATGGGGAATCATAATTAACGGACCTCACACACCCTCCATCAAGACTAATGGTCTTGACATCCCAAAACCAAAAACGAAATGGGATGAGCAAGATAAGAAATTATCTCAATTGAATGCCAAAGCTATGAATGTTCTTTACTGTTCACTTGATGTAAATGAATTTAATCGTATTTCCACTTGCAATTCTGCTAAGAAAATCTGGGATAAACTGAAGTCACTCATAAGGGTACTAATCAAGTTAAGGAATCCAAGATAAATATGCTTGTTCATAAATATAAATTATTCAAAATGGATTCTACTGAAAATATCACTGTCATGTTTACAAGGTTTACTGATATTATTAATGGGCTAAAAAACTTAGAAAAATCTTATACTAATGGTGATCTTGTTAAACAGATTTTGAGATCCTTGCCTAGGTCTTGGAAAGCCAAGGTCACTGCAATTCAAGAAGCAAAGGACCTCAATACACTATCACTTGAAGAGTTGGTTCATTGATGACTCACGAGCTTTAGCAACGATAACACATTGATGAGGATGAGTCAGAGGAAAAGAACAATGGCCTTAAAAAGTACCACTCAAAATGATGAAAGTGAGGAAACAACCAGTGAAAGTGAGGAGGATGATGAAATGGCACTTATCTCCAAAAAATTCAAGAAATTTATGAGAAGAAAGAAGTTTGAAGGAAGAAGAAAATAATTCACAAAAGAAGAACATAGCAAAGAAAAAGAGAAAGCTGAACCTCCAATATGCTACGAGTGCAAGAAGCCAGGACATATCGGACCAGAATGTTCTCAATTAAATAAAGGACCTAAAAGAATGAAGAAGAAAGCAATGATAGCTACATGGAGCGATTGCGAGATTACAAGTTCTGAAGATGAAGATAAAGATGAAGTTGCCAATGTATGTTTCATGGCAGATGATAATGAGGTAAGTCCTAGCTTTCTGAATAACTTTACTTTTGATGAATTACATGGTGCATTTTATGAACTGATTGATGACTTTACAAATTTGAATTCAAAGAATAAAGATTTGAAAAATAAAATTAAAGATCTTAATCTTGAGAAAAAAAGAATTTCAAAAGATAATGAATCATTGTTAAAGAAAAATCAAGATTTAAAAAATGAAGTAGATAGATTAAAGCCAATTTTAGATAGATTTACATTGAGTTTAGAAAAGTTAGAAATGATACTTGGTAGTCAAAGAGCTGTTTATAATAGAGCCGATCTTGGATTTAACCCCTTTGAAAGATAAAAATATTTAAAAAATATTTATGTGCATGCTGATGATTCTACAAAGATTACATGCTTCAAATGTGGTAAGTTAGGACACAAAGCTTATACTTATCACACACAATGTCAAAAAAATATGGGTTTCGAAAGAAACTATTTTAGCTAGCCCCAAAGGACCCAAGAAAGCTTGGGTACTTAAAAGTAAGACTTGAATTTGTGTATGCAGGTATGTCTTGCAACCTGAGCAACTAAAAGAAAATGGTACTTGGATAGCGGGTGCTCAAGTATTAGCCAAGTAAGGCTAGAGGTTTGGCTGTCTTGTGCGGTGGAACAAGAGGACTAGCCAAGAAAGGCTAGGGGTTGTAATCATTGGTGATACAATTGGAGTAAAATTTCTAAAGGATTTTTGTGGAGTGGACGTAGGTGCTGGGTTGGCACTGAACCACTATAAAATTTTTTTTGTTTATGATTGCTTGCATAACTTCTGTGATATTATTGTGTTCACATCACTACAGTGCTTCCGATTAAATTTTTGCTTAGTGACAAGCACATATCTACGTAATTAATTTTTAAAATACCAAATTCACCCCTTCTTTTGGGTTTCTACATCTAGGCAATAAGTGGTATCAGAGCAGCGTGCTCCTGATTTCTTTTGCTTTAACTAGCTTGGAGCCAAAGATCATAAGCAATCCAGATGGGATCTGTTTTGACTGAGGGACAGTCAACTAATAGACCACCTTTGTTCAATGAAACAAACTATACTTATTGAAAAGCACGTATAAAAATTTTCATACAAGCACTAGATTATGATCTATGGGGAATCATAATTAACGGACCTCACACACCCTCCATCAAGACTAATGGTCCTGACATCCCAAAACCAAAAACGAAATGGGATGAGCAAGATAAGAAATTAGCTCAATTGAATGCCAAAGTTATGAATGTTCTTTACTGTTCACTTGATGTAAATGAATTTAATCGTATTTCCACTTGCAATTCTGCTAAGAAAATATGGGATAAACTTGAAGTCACTCATAAGGGTACTAATCAAGTTAAGGAATCCAAGATAAATATGCTTGTTCATAAATATGAATTATTCAAAATGGATTCTACTGAAAATATCACTGTCATGTTTACAAGGTTTACTGATATTATTAATGGGCTAAAAAACTTAGAAAAATCTTATACTAATGGTGATCTTGTTAAACAGATTTTGAGATCCTTGCCTGGGTCTTGGAAAGCCATGGTCACTGCAATTCAAGAAGCAAAGGACCTCAATATACTATCACTTGAAGAGTTAGTTGGTTCATTGATGACTCACGAGCTTTAGCAACGATAACACATTGATGAGGATGAGTCAGGAAAAGAACAATGGCCTTAAAAAGTGCCACTCAAAATGATGAAAGTGAGGAAACAACTAGTGAAAGTGACGAGGATGATGAAATGACACTTATCTCCAAAAAATTCAAGAAATTTATGAGAAGAAAGAAGTTTGAAGGAAGAAGAAAATAATTCACAAAAGAAGAACATAGCAAAGAAAAAGAGAAAGCTGAACCTCCAATATGCTACGAGTGCAAGAAGCCAAGACATATCAGACCAGAATGTTTTCAATTAAAGAAATGACCTAAAAGAATGAAGAAGAAAGCAATGATAGCTACATGGAGCGACAACGAGATTACAAGTTCTGAAGATGAAGATAAAGACGAAGTTGCCAATGTATGCTTCATGGTAGATGATAATGAGGTAAGTCCTAGCATTCTAAATAACTTTACTTTTGATGAATTACATGGTGCATTTTATGAACTGATTGATGACTTTATAAATTTCAATTCAAAGAATAAAGATTTGAAAAATAAAATTAAAGATCTTAATCTTGAGAAAAAAAGAATTTCAAAAGGTAATGAATCATTGCTAAAGAAAAATCAAGATTTGAAAAATGAAGTAGATAGATTAAAGTCAATTTAGATAGATTTACATTGAGTTTAGAAAAGTTAGAAATGATACTTGGTAGTCAAAGAGCTATTTATAACAGAGCCGATCTTGGATTTAACCCCTTTGAAAGATAAAAATTTTTAAAAAATATTTATGTGCATGTTGATGATTCTACAAAGATTACATGCTTCAAATGTGGTAAGTTAGGACACAAAGCTTATACTTATCACACACACAATGTCAGAAAAATATGGGTTTCGAAAGAAACTATTTTAGCTAACCCCAAAGGACCCAAGAAAGCTTGGGTACCTAAAAGTAAGACTTGAATTTGTGTATGCAGGTATGTCTTGCAACCTGAGCAACTAAAAGAAAATGGTACTTGGATAGCGGGTGCTCAAGACACATGATAGGTGATGAGTCATAATTCATCACATTGGATGCAAAAGATGGAGGTGTGTTGAAAAAATTATTAAGAAATTATTTACCTAATTAATTGATTTTGATGATTAACAAAAGCCATGAGTATATTCATTATATTTCTGATAAATTTGATAAGTGTTTCAGGGATTAATATTGGTTATTTATCCAAATGATACTTAGAAATCAGTTTTGAATTGAACTTTAATGGAATTTATTTAAGTTTAGAACTTGGAGCCGATACCTAGAACCTCTCGAGCTGACTCCAGAGCGTATCAGAACAGTTCTATATTTTCGGCACGGTTCGGAATCGATACCTAGAGTTTCGAAGCTGACACCTAAAGTTTCGGAGCCGAGACATGGATTTCAGGAGTCGACTCTAACTTGAGTTATAGAGACTATGTTTTCGGAGCAATTCTTGGAGCTGACATATCAGAAATCGGGAGCCGACTCCAGTCAGCGGTGAGTCGACACTTTGCAAAGTCGGAGCCGACTCCACGATGGATTGATTTTTGCTATTTTTGGAAACCCGATCTGAAGCTGACACATGAAAAGTTGGAGCCGACTCCAACCTGTCAGAGGACGATTTTCAAAAGTGCCAGATCAGCTCTAACGGATATATTTTTCCACCTAACTCTCAACGGATCTATTTTCTTGTGTGGAGAATCATTCAAGGTACTTTGTAACGACTATTTTCTCACCTAATCTCGGATTAAGACTCTATATAAAGAGGGATTCATTTGTTTGAAAAGAAGAATTGAAATAGAGAGAAAATAATAGAAAAATCGAGAGATATTTAAAGGAAAAATCTCTGAGTCCACATCTATCATTCAAAGAAAGATTCAAAAGAAATCCTAAGCCATAAAAGTTCAAAATCGAGGATTCTCAAAGAAAAAAAGAAGAAGAGCAAAAGCCCTAGTTCCTCAATGTTCTCTGCATCAAATTTCTGTCAAGAATCAGAGCTGAAGCTTGATTCAACTATTCAAAAGAGAAGAGGAAAAGTAGAAAAGAAGAAAAGCTCAAATCCATTTGGCTTCAATCAGGCTTTTCTAACCTTGTTTATTTACATTGCATATTTCTCAGTTTAAGGAGCTTTACATTGTTGTAAACATTATTTTGATTTGTTGTTATCTAATTCAATCAGGAATTGAATTAGTTGAGGTAGTTTACCTCGGGGACAAGCTAGATTAGCTTGGGTTAAGGTTTTGTACTGGTGAACCTGTGAAAACCGGCTAGGTTCATTATGATCCCGTGTAAAATAACAAGTTAGAGTTGTGCGCTTGTAAAACAACTCAACGGTAATCAAAGAATTATAGTGTGGACCCAAGAGTTGCTTGGGAGTGGACGTAGGTGTGGATACACCGAACCACTATAAATCTTTGTGTGTTTATCATGCTTTTGTCTCTACTTCTGTATCACTTCACTTGTGCACTTAATCCTTGTGAAATTGGTTTTAAGTTTAAATTGTTAAATTTTAAAAAGAACCCAATTCACCCCCCCTCTTGGGTTGCCATCTGGGCCAACAATTGGTATCAGAGCTTATGCTCATTTCTAGTTGATTTAATGATCAAGAGTTAAAGATCCAAATGGCAACTCAAGCTGGTTCATCTTTTGCTGAAGGTCAATCCACTAATAGCCCGCCTTTGTTCAATGGCTTTAATTATTCATATTGGAAAGCAAGAATGAGGATTTTCATTCAAGCTTTAGATTATGAATTATGGAGTGTCATTACAAATGGACCTAGTACACCCATACACATTGTAGATGGTTCAATAGTTCCTAAGCCCGAAAGGGATTGGAATGAGAATGATAGAAAAATGGCTCAGCTTAATGCTAAAGCCATGAATGTTTTATATTGTTCTTTAGATGCAAATGAATTAATAGAATATCTACTTGCATTTGAGCCAAAGAAATATGGGATAGATTAGAAGTTACCCATGAGGGTACTAACCAAGTAAAAGAATCCAAAATTAACATTCTAGTGCACAAATATGAATTGTTTAGCATGGAACAAACTAAATCAATCACATGCATGTACACTAGATTCATGATATTGTTAATGGTTTGAAAAGTCTTGGTAAGACTTATACTAATTCTAAATTGGTGCGCAAAATTCTTAGTCTCTTCCAAGATCATGGGAAGCAAAAGTAACTGCAATCCAAGAAGACAGAGACTTAAACGTTTACCTTTGGAGGAGCTACTTGGATCCTTGATGACCCATGAGCTGACAATGAAGCAGCATCAAGAGGAAGAAGTCAAGAAGAAAAGTACTATAGCACTCAAGGCTGCAAAAAATGATAAGAGCAGCAGCGAGGATGAAGAAGAAGAAGATGAAACAGCTCTCCTTGCAAAGAAGTTTAGAAAGTTTAGGAAAAGAAGGAGACCCTTTCACAAAAGAAATCAGGAATTAAAATGGATGGAGAAAAGGAAAAAGAAAGGGAAAGATAAAGAAAAAGAATCTTTGACATGTTATGAATGCAAAAACCGGGGCATTTTCGATCTGAATGCCCTCAACTAAAGAAGGATTACAAAAGAAAAAGAAGGCTTATGTTGCAACATGGAGTGATAGTGAAGAATCTTTATATGAAGAGGATCAAAAAGAGGTTGCAAACATTGCTTCATGGCAAACGACGAAAATGAGGTATATTGAAACCCCTAATGATGACTTTACATTTGATGAATTATTGATGCTTTAATGAGTTAGTTAGTGATTTTAAGGTTTTGAGAATGAAAAACAAATCTTTGAAAACTAAAAATTTAAATCTTTTCAAAGAGAAAAATGAACTTATTCTTGAGGTTAAAAGTCTAAAATCTGAAAGTGAAGTTTTACTAAAAGAAAAAGAATCAATTTCTAATGAAAACATTAACTTAATGAAAGAAATTGATAAATATAAGAATATTGTTGATAATTCACTTATAGTTCAGAAAAACTTAATTTATTTTAAGTAATCAAAGAGCTGTATTTGATAAAGCTGGATTAGGATATAGACCTCACATGAAACAAAAATTAGTGAAAAATTTCTTTATTAAGAAAATAACCAAAAATGATGTTTCATGTCATTACTGTAACAAGAAGGGACAAATCATTGAATGCAATTTTAGAAAATCTAATGAGAATTTAATGGTTAAAGGAAAGAAAATATTGGTTCCTAAAGGAACAATATTTATTGCTACTAACCATGAAGGACCCAAAAAGCTTGGGTACCTAAATATAAGACTTGATTATCTTGCAGGAGTGTCTTGCGGCCAAAGATCAAAACGAAAGTGGTATCTCGATAGTGGCTGCTCAAGGCACATGACGGGTGACAAGGATCAATTCATCACCCTTGAAAGATAAAAGAGGAGGAGTTATTACTTTTAAAGTTTCCTTTGAAGCTTCTATTTGCATTGTTTCTAATCCCATAGATAATAGCATTATTTTGTTGGAAATAGAAATGCAATGTATACTTGATTGATTTAGACAATTTGTCTACAAGTAATCATTGCTTAGTTGCTAATAATGCTAATAAATGAGATTGGTTGGCTATGGGCATCGTAGATTAGGTCATGCAAGCACACACCTTAATTTCAAAATTAATTAGAATGGATTTAGTTAAAGGACTTCCACAAGTTAGATTTTGAAAATAATAAATTTGTGATGCATGTCAATTTGGAAAACAAACTAGAAATTCTTTCAAAACTAAAATATTGTTTCCACTTCTAGGCCACTTGAACTACTTCACATGGACCTTTTTGGACCTACTAGAACCACAAGTCTAGGAGGAAAGAAATATGGTCTTGTGATTGTAGATGATTATTCTAGATACACTTGGGTATTATTTTTAGCTCATAAAGATGAGACCTTTCATATTTCCTGAAATTCTTCAAGAAAGTCACAAATGAGAAAAATACACCATAGTGTCTCTTAGAAGTGATCATGGCACAGAATTTAAAAATCATTTATTTAAAAATTTTTGCATTGAAAATGGCATTCATCATAATTTTTCTGCACCTAGAACACCACAACAAAATGGAGTAGTAGAAAGAAAAATAGAACTTAGAAGACATGGCCCGTACCATGCTATGTGAAAGCAACTCTCAAAATACTTTGGTGGAAGCTATAAACACGGCATGTTACATCCTTAATAGAGCTTTAATTAGGCCAATCATTAAGAAAACTCCTTATGAAAATGGAATAATAGAAAACCAAACATTAGTTATTTTCATGCATTTGGTTGTCGATGTTTCATTCATAATAATGGCAAAGATAATCTAGGAAAATTTGATGCAAAATCTGATGAAGGCATATTTTTAGGATATTCAACATCTAGTAAAGCTATAGAGTATTTAACAAGAAAACTTAATTGTAGAAGAATCTATTCATGTATTTTTGATGAATCTTTAGCATCAAGTTCTGAAAAGATTGATGATGAGGAAGATACAAACATTCTAGAAAGAGATATTGAAAAATTAAATATAGATGTATCTTCAGATCATGAACAAGAAGCTAAAGATAATGATTCTCCTAGTGTTGATGTTATTGATACTATCATAATGATATAGATCTACCTAGAGATTGGAGATATGCCTATGGTCATCCAAGAGAATTAATTATAGGTGATCCATCTCAAGGAGTAAGAACTAGATCATCAATGAGAAACATCAATAATCATCTTGCATTTGTATCTCAAATTGAACCTAAAACTATTGAAGAAGGTGAAAAAGATAATAATTGGATGTTAGCTATGCAAGAAGAATTAAATCAATTTACTAGGAATAATGTTTGGACCTTAGTTGATAGACCTAAAGATCATTCTGTTATAGGATCAAAATGGGTATTTAGAAATAAATTAGATAAAAATGGCATAGTAATTAGAAACAAAGCTAGATTAGTTGCAAAAGGATATAATCAAGAAGAAGGAATTGATTTTGATGAAACTTTTGCACCTGTAGCTAGACTTGAAGCAATTAGATTATTACTTGCATTTGCATGTCATATGCATATCAATTTATTTCAAATGGATGTTAAAAGTGCATTTTTAAATGGATTTATAAATGAAAAAGTTTTTGTTGAACAACCACCTGGTTTTGAAGATCATGAATTTTCAAATCATGTTTTTAAATTACACAAAGCACTATATGGTTTGAAACAAGCACCTAGAGCTTGGTATGAAAGATTAAGTAAATTTCTAATTGAAAATGATTTTTCTAGAGGAAATGTTGATAAAACCTTATTTTTGAAAAGAAAAGATAAAGATTTATTAGTAGTACAAATATATGTAGATGATATTGTATTCGGTGCTACTAACAATCTTGTTATGTCAAGAATTTGCTAAGTTAATGCAGGGTGAGTTTGAAATGAGCATGATGGGAGAACTCAACTTCTTCCTAGGACTTCAAATCAAACAAAGAAAGAGAGGAATTTTCATCAATCAAGCCAAATACACAAAAGAACTGCTCAAGAAGTTTGGAATGGAGTCAATCAAACCACTTGGAACTACCTATGAGTCCTTCATGCAAATTGGACAAAGATGAAGATGGTAAGAAAGTAGATCAAAAACATTATAGAGGTATGATTGGATCTCTTCTTTACTTAACAGCTAGTAGACCAGATATATGTTTGCAGTATGTTTATGTGCTGATTTCAATCTGAACCTAAAGAATCTCACTTAATTGCTGTAAAAAGAATTTAAGATATTTAAGTGGAACTAAAAATGTAGGTTTATGGTATTCTAGAGACTCAACTTTAAATTTAATTGCATATTCTGATTCTGACTATGCTGGATGTAAATTGGATAGAAAAAGCACAAGTGGTGCATGTCAATTCTTAGGATGTAACTTAATCTCTTGGTTTAGCAAAAAGCAAAATTCGGTTGCATTATCTACTGCTGAAGCAGAATATGTTGCAGCTGGAAGTTGCTGTGCTCAAATCCTTTGGATTAAGTGACAACTTGAAGATTATGGCATAACACTTGATAAAACACCAATTAGATGTGATAACACGAGTGCAATAAATTTAACTAAAAATCCAATTCAACATTCAAGAACTAAACACATTGAAATTAGATATCATTTCATAAGAGAACATGTAGCTAATAATGAAATTTGTCTTGAATATGTTAATACAGAGGAACAATTAGCTGACATATTTACAAAACCTTGAAGTGAAGAGAGATTTTGTTATCTTAGAGGTGAATTAGGATATGTGACCCTTTGGAATGATTTTGAAACCCTAAGGAATGAGAATCTAGAATTCAATCATTTTTTCTAATTTTTTTACAATTTTAAGGACAAATTATCTAGTCATTTGAGCTATTTGATCCCACATTCCAAAGTTTTTATCCAAAATTTATGAACTTTTTGACAAGTTTCAGTCATTTAAATCTTTTTTTTTTTTTCTGAAACTGTCTTGGAGTCGACACCTCAGAATAGAGTCGACTCCAGTCTGAGATTTTGGAGCCGACACCTGTTTCCAGAGTCGACTCCAGTTCGGGTGCTGATTATGTTAGCGACTTGGAGTCGACACCCGACTTTGCGGGAGTCGAGTGGGTCCCAGGTTGATTTATTAGGGCAGAGTCGACACCTCTCTCATTCTATCTCAAATCTCCAAACTTTTCCAAATCTTCCCAACTCTTCCAAAACTCAAATTCCATCCAAATTAACCTTTTCAAAGACTCAATGGCACCCAAACGTAGGGGATCCTTGTTTGGTGGAGCTGTGACGACAGGGAAAAGATGGTGAGGCGTCCGCACGACAACCCTCAAGAGTTCATTCTCCACTGATTCGACACAACCCCAACATTCTTCCCTCAGGTAGATACCCTTAGCTGGATGTGATTACCATGGGGAGAAAGGTCGATTTTGACTCTTTGAAGGCCGAGGGCTTTTCAATCGGGCGGCAATTAAAGGAAATGGGCTGGGATAAGCTGTGTTCTCTTGATGTTACCTACTTATCCAGCTCTAGTAAAAGAATTTTCTTTCAATTTGGCTAGAGGAGATGGAGGTTTAGTAGTTTTGTTAGAGGAAAGAGGATTCACTTAACTTTTCAAGAGCTTGGAAACCTCCTTAGCATCCCTATTGTTTAGCAGCTGACATGCACAGTGATAGGTCAGGAGCTTTTCTAGATGTTAGGAAGGGAAGTCACAGAGTTTGAAGAGGTTAGGGCAAATCAATTGCCCTTAGAATTGAGATTATTACACAATATTTGCAGTAGGATTTTATTTCCAAAGACTGGTCGGTTTGAGTATGTCTCGGAGCGAGACATTGTTATATGGACAGTGTTCTGACAGGTCAGCCAATAAATTTAGCAGTATGATGATATTTATATGGCTGAAGCTGGAACAAAAAGAGATCATACTTTACCTTATGGCATGATTTTGATATTAGCATTTCAGAGCCAAGGGGTAGTTATTTCAGACAGTGAACCATGAAGAACTTAAGGCACACTGATTATTATAGCTTAGCTACTATGCACCGCATGGGGTTCATGAAGGTGAATGGTAATTGGAAAAGGAAGGGACACCTAGAGGACAGGGCAGCTGATACTGGAGCTACTGCACCATCAGAGGCTGAACCATCAATGAGGCATCCTTCATCTGAACCTAGTAGATCATCATCACCACCAGCACCTACATCTGTTTCTACTTCTACTTCTGGATTTTCTTGTGCTCAGCTGAAGCAGCTAAAGGAACTTTTGGAAAGTCATGAGGAGAAGATGAAAGTTGAATTTGATAATAGACTCATGAACATAAGAGAGTTGTATTACTCCTTGGAAGATAAAGTAAACAGAATTGAATCATCCTTTGGAACTTCTTCCAAGGCCTTGAAATGTGATTTAATGAAATTTTTGAGAAGATCAAGGACATTGGAGGAGATTCTGATACATATTCAAAGTGTAATGCGGAGTTACAAGAGAAAGTGACTGTTGCAGCTACTTTTATTGACAGTAGATTAAAAGACTTTATGAAGATACAAAAGGATGGAATGGAGAAAATTTTAGAAGAACTTAAGAGACTTCTTAGATTTTTTTAGATTTTGATACTTTTTGATGTTATTAGTTTTTGATGTTTAACTTACATTTTGATGTAATTAGGACTTTTGATGTAATTGAATGATATTCAGTTTGATGTTTTGTTGAAATGATGTTTAGTTTGCATTTTGATACTTTGTTATTGTTGAATGATGTAATGAAGCAATTATGTAATGAACTTTTTGATACTTAATGAATATCATATTTGATCTTTCAAGTATTGAATTTTAATGAATAAATTTCTTAATTCTGGCGTTTGATGTTAATTCAAGCCTTAATGCACTTTCTAAACCTTTTTGTTGATTACAAAAAAGGGGGAGAAAGGTTGTTTACGTATATGCATTATGCATTTGATATTAATATCATATATTTATATGCATCAATGTTATGGGAGAGAAGATGATATATGTATATGCAAAGGGGAGAAAGGATATTAAGCTATAAGAAAATGTCACTTACTTGAATATGCATGTTAAATGACAATTAATAACAAATGACATTAAGATATGCATACCATTTCAATGAACTTAACATATGCATCAACATAGGGGGAGCTACCTCATTAAGGGGAGCTTAACCTTAATTTAAATGTTTTGATAATTATGCATTAATTGATTATGCATATACTCACTGTTTTTGTCATCATCAAAAAGGGAAGATTGTTGGAGAAATTATTGAGAAATTATTTACCCAATTAATTGATTTTGATGATTAACAAAAGCCATGAGTATATTCATTGTGTTTTTGATAAATTTGATAAGTGTTTCAGGGATTAATATCAGTTATTTATCCAAATAATACTTAGAAATCAGTTTTGAATTGAACTTCAATGGAATTTATTTAAGTTCAGAACTTGGAGCCGACACCTAGAACCTCTTGAGCCGACTCCAAAGCGTATCAGAACAGTTTTATATTTTTGGCACGGTTTAGAGTCGACACCTAAAGTTTCGGAGACAACACCTGAAGTTTTGGAGCTGATACATGGATTTTGGGAGCCGACTCTAACCTGAGTTACAGAGACTATGTTTTCGGAGCAATTTTTGGAGCTGACATATCAGAAATCGGGAGCCAACTCTAGTAAGCAGTGA
This sequence comes from Calamus simplicifolius, assembly GCA_900491605.1. Lineage (NCBI taxonomy): Eukaryota > Viridiplantae > Streptophyta > Magnoliopsida > Arecales > Arecaceae > Calamus > Calamus simplicifolius. The sequence goes on along the minus strand of UESW01001792.1, from coordinate 109,201 downwards.
CTCGACACTTTGCAAAGTCGGAGCCGACTCCATGACGGATTGATTTCTGTTATTTTTGGAAACCCGATCTGGAGCCGACACATGAAAAGTTGGAGCCGACTCCAACCTATCAGAGGACGATTTTCAAAAGTGCCTGTTGAGATTGTTGACCCTTGAATTGATTTTGATGATTACAAAACATTTAATTGACTCTTTAATTGCTTAGAATTATTGCATGAATATGTGAGTTACCTTATTTCTCCTCTTAGCTAGCTTTCCCCACTTGCTAGCTAATTTATTTCCCACTCACAATGTGCCTAGCCGAACCATGCATAAATAGAGTTGTCTTAGAAGCTAGCTTGTTCCTTCCATCAGTTAGCTGTTTTCCTTTGCAAGCTAGCTATCTTTTCCTCCCATTTTTCCACTTGGCCGAATGATTTGTTGAAGGAGTTAGCTTGCATGCTAACTTGTTTCATCCATTCCCTCTTACGTAGCATGAAAACTCCTTGGTATAGCTAGCTATGTGTTAGCTATCCTTTCATCCAGTTAGCTAGGTAGCTAACTTGTTTTGGGCGTTTTTCCTTGGCAGTGAGCATGATAAAAGGAGTTAGCTAGGTAGCTAACTTGTCCAAGCTCCTCTCCTTGCTACGTTTCATGAAAAGCTTCCTTGGAGTTAGCTATCTAGTTAGCTATCTTTGTCATGATTTGAGTTAACTTTACATCTAGCTAACTAACAAGCTAACTAGCTTTTTGCATGATAGAATACCTTTTAAAATAGCTAGCTGGTTAGTTAACTTCTTTCCTCCCTTTCTCAAATCAGCCGCATGAATTCAAAATAGAGTTAGCTCACAAGCTAACTATCTCTTTATCATGGCTTCACACCTTTATGAATAGCTAACTTATGAGTTAGCTGGATGATAAGAATTCCTTTTCATGAAACCATCTCCCGTAGCTTTTATTGAGAAAGCTAGCTTACAAGCTAACCATCTTTTCATGATTCCCTTTGGGAGTTAGCTTATAAGCTAACTATCTTTATTGTTTTCATGGCTTGGGAGTTAGCTATTTTGTCATGAATAGGTTTACCTTTTTATAGCTAACTTATGAGTTAACTATTTTGAATTGTTTTCATCCTAGCCGCATGAATTTTTGAATGGGGTTAGCTCACAAGCTAACTATCTTTTTACATGGCCTCATACACCTTTTCATAGCTAACTCATAAGCTAACTATTTTTAAATCTATCTCTGGTCATGAAGCCGTTGGATTTTTTCTTATATGGCTAGTTAGCTAAAGAGCTAACTAGTTTGTGCCTTAGTTAGCTCCATAGCTAACTATTTTTCCTTTATAGCATGAAACCATGGCTCATAAGCTAACTATTTTTTCTCCTGGTTTCTTCTCAGCCGTGTGAATATTGAATTGAGCTAGCTTGCTAGCTAGCTACTCTATCCCTCCTTGGATTTGGCTGATTTCTTCAAGCCGTGGGATTTTGGAAACAAGCTAGCTAGCTTGGGAGAAAAGCTAGCTTACTGGTTTCTCCTTTTCCCATTGTTGGCCGCACGTTTCTCTTTGGGAGTTGCTGAAAATTTATTTCAGCCAACCTTGTTTTAAATGCTTACTCTCTCTCTCTCTCATTTAATGCTCTTTCTCTCTCTCATTTCTATTTTGATGAATGCTGACCGTTTTCTTTTGATTATGGACAGGAATCCCTCACTAGCAATGGGTTTAATGCTTTCATCATTTGGGAAAATATTTCAAACGGTTTTATTTCTTCCCGTTTTTCTTTTCTTCTATTTACCAATGAATCTAACGGATAGTTTTTTGATTGGTTTAAATAGAGATGTTCAGAAGAAAACCTTGACGAATCTCTTACATTTTTGACACATCAAGAATACAAAAGAGAGAAAAGAAAGAAATCAAAAGAGAGTGTTTATTGCTTACAACTTTCGGATCTTGAGAAGCAAGTCTTTGTGCTGCGAAGTTTCATCCTTCAACACTTGCTCAAAAATCGTCCAAGCCTTTGAAGCAAGATTCAAATCTCAGCTGCGTCGACATTCTACATTTGCTGCTGGTTATTGCTTCTAAAATTGTAAAGTTCTTATTTGAATATCTGCTCATATTTGGAGCTATCTGTTATTCTTTGATAAATCTTGTATTAGGGTTAGAGATAACCCTAGTTTCTTGATTGGTTCCTTGTACCATTAAAACAAGAGGACTAGCCGGGAAGGCTAGGGGATTGGCTTCCTTGTGCCAGTAAAACAAGAGGACTAGCCGGGAAGGCTAGGGGATTTGGCTGCCTTGTGCCGTGAAAACAAGAGGACTAGCCGGGGAAGGCTAGGGGTTGTAATCGTTGTGATACGATTAGTGAAATTCCCAAGGGTTTTTGGGGAGTGGATGTAGGAGCCGAGTTTGGCACCGAACCACTATAAACCTGCTGTGTTTGTGTTTGATTGATCTGTGTATTTTCTATTTTGTGCACTCCACTACACCGCTGCAAATTAACTTTTGATTAAGCACATATCTGCGTTAGTCAATATCATCCATTGAATTAATTTTTAAAATACCCAATTCACCCCCCTCTTGGGCTACTACATCTGGGCAACAAGTGGTATCAGAGCAGCGTGCTCTTGATTCCTATAGCTTTGATAAGCTTGGAGCTAAAGATCAGTAGTAATCCAAATGGGATCTATGTTGACCGAAGGACAGTCAACTAATAGACCACCTTTGTTCAATGGAACAAATTACACTTATTGGAAAGCACGAATGAAAATATTCATTCAAGCACTTGATTATGATTTATGGGGAATCATAATTAATGGACCTCACACACCCACTGTTAAGATTGATAATATTGATATTGCAAAGCCTGAATCTGAATGGGATGAGCAAGATAAGAAATTAGCTCAATTAAATGCAAAAGCAATGAATGTTCTTTATTGTTCTCTTGATGCAAATGAGTTTAATCGTATATCTACATGCATGTCTGCTAAAGAGATTTGGGATAGACTTGAAGTTACCCATGAGGGTACTAACCAAGTCAAGGAATCCAAAATTAATATGCTTGTTCATAAGTATGAACTATTTAAAATGGATTCATCTGAAAATATCACTGATATGTTACTAGATTTACCGACATTATTAATGGTTTAAAAAGTTTGGGTAAGTCTTATGCTAACAGTGATCTTGTGAGAAAAATTTTGAGATCTTTGCCTAGATCATGGGAAGCAAAAGTCACAGCTATACAAGAAGCTAAAGACCTCAACAATCTATCACTTGAAGAATTGGTCGGATCTTTGATGACTCATGAACTACAACAACGTCAACACATTGATGAAGACGATTCAAAGAAGAGAAGGACCATGGCATTGAAAGGTAATGTTCAAAATGAGGAAAGTGAAGATGAAACTAGTGAGAGTGAAAAAGATGATGATATGGCTCTCATCTCTAGAAAGTTCAAGAAATTTATGAGAAGAAAAAGATTTGGAAAAAGAAAAATATTTACTAAAGGTGATCATAGCAAGGATAAAGAAAAGAGTGAACCTCTTATATGCTATGAATGTAAGAAGCCTGGACATATCAAACCAGAATGTCCACTGTTGAAGAAAGGTTTTAAGAAAGTAAAGAAGAAGGCTATGTTGGCTACATGGAGTGACAGTGAAGCAACAAGTTCGGAAGAAGAAGAAAAGACTGAAGTTGCAAATGTATGCTTCATGGCTGATGAAAATGAGGTAAGTCCTAGCTTTCTAGATGACTTTACTTTTGATGAATTGCATGGTGCTTTTTATGAACTTGTAGATGATTTTGCTAAATTAAGTTCAAAGAATAAAGACTTGAGAAATGAAATTAAGGAACTTACTCTTGAAAAAGAAAGAATTTCAAATAACAATGATTCTTTACTAAAGGAAAACCAAGATTTGAAAGATGAAGTAAATAAATTAAAACCTATTATTGATAAATTTACTTTGAGTTCAGAAAAGTTAGAAATGATATTAAATAGTCAAAGGGCTGTTTACAATAGAGCTGGTCTTGGATACAATCCTATTGAAAGACAAAAATTTTTGAAAAATATTTATGTGCATGCTGATGATTCAACTAGAATTACTTGCTTTAAATGTGGTAAATTTGGACACAAAGCATATACTTGTCACACACACAAAGTTAAACAAATATGGGTTCCAAAAGGAACTATTTTAACTAACCCGAAAGGACCCAAGAAAGCTTGGGTACCTAAGAGCAAAACTTAAAATTGTGTATGCAGGTGTGTCTTGCAACCCGAGCAACTAAAAGACAATGGTACTTGGATAGCGGGTGTTCAAGACACATGACGGGTGATGAGTCTCAATTCATCACTTTAGAGGCAAAAGATGGAGGTGTTGTTACTTTTGGTGATAATGGCCAAGGAAAAATTATTGGCATTGGAAAAATAGGTATCACACCTCATACTTTTATTGACAATGTCTTACTTGTGAAAGGTTTAAAGCATAATTTACTAAGTATCAGTCAATTATGTGATAAAGGATTTAAAGTTACATTTGAATCATCTTTATGCATTGTTAAAAATCCTACTAATGATAATCTGAAATTTGTTGGTCATAGGCATGGTAATATCTACATTGTTGATTTAAATGATTTGAATGATAGAAATGTTGATTGCCTAGTTGCTATGAATAATAAAACTGATAATAGTTGGTTATGGCATCGTAGGCTAGCTCATGCAAGCATGGATCTATTATCTAAACTAATCAAAAAGGATTTAGTAAATGGTTTGCCAAAACTCTCTTTTGAAAAAGATAAAATCTGTGATGCTTGTCAATTTGGAAAACAAACTCGAGTATCTTTTAAATCGAAAAATGTGATTTCAACCACTAGACCTTTAGAACTCTTGCACATGGATTTATTCGGTCCTACAAGAACAACTAGTCTAGGAGGAAAAAGATATGGTTTTGTCATAATTGATGATTTCTCTCGTTTTACATGGGTTTTATTCTTAGCCAGTAAAGATGAAGCATTTCCATCATTTCAAAAATTATTTAAAAGAATTACAAATGAAAAGAATTCTTCTGTTTTATCGATACGAAGTGATCATGGAAAAGAATTTGAAAATCAATATTTTGAAAATTTTTGTAATGAAAATGGAATTGAACATAATTTTTCTGCACCCAGAACACCTCAACAAAATGGAGTAGTAGAAAGAAAAACAGAACTTTAGAAGAAATGGCTCGTACCATGTTGTGTGAAAGCAATCTCCCAAAATATTTTTGGGCTGAAGCAATTAACACTGCATGTTATGTTTTAAATCGTGCATTAATTAGACCTGTTTTGAAAAAGACTCCTTATGAACTTTGGAAAGGAAAACCTAATATCGGTTATTTTCATGTCTTTGGATGTCGCTGCTTTGTTTTGAATAACGGAAAAATAAATCTTGATAAATTTGATGCTAAATCTGACGAAGGGATTTTTCTTGGTTATTCATTGCATAGTAGAGCTTTTAGAGTTTTTAACAAAAAGACATTGGTAGTTGAAGAATCTATTCATGTGATATTTGATGAAACTAATGATCTTCCCTTAAGGAAGAGAAAAGGTATAGTTGATGCAGATGAAATTGAAGATCAACTCAAAGACATCACTTGAAGGACAAAGATGAATCAGATACACAAGAGGTAAATGAAGAAAGCAATCCTAATCCACCTGAAGCCTCACAAGGTAATGATGACTTAGAAAGAGGATGGAGGTATGTTCACAGTCACCCTAAAGATCAAATTATTGGTGAAATATCTCATGGAATTAGGACAAGATCGACATTTAGAGATACATATAATAACTTAGCATTTGTTTCTAAAATTGAACCTAAATGTTATGATGAAGCTAAGAATGATATTGATTGGTTAAATGCAATGCATGAAGAACTTAATCAATTTGAAAGAAATAATGTTTGGACACTTATTGAAAGACCTAATGATTATCAAATTATTGGAACAAAATGGGTTTTCAGAAATAAGTTAGATGAACATGGTAACATAATAAGAAATAAAGCAAGACTAGTAGCTAAGGGTTATAATCAAGAAGAAGGAATTGATTTTGATGAAACATATGCCCCTGTTGCTAGATTAGAAGCTATCAGATTACTTCTTGCTGTTGCTTGTTTTATGAATTTTAAATTATATCAAATGGATGTTAAAAGCGCTTTCTTAAATGGATATATTGCTGAACAAGTATTTGTGGAACACCACCCGGTTTTGAAAATCACTTGTTTCCAAACCACGTATTTAAATTAAACAAAGCTTTGTATGGTTTGAAGCAAGCTCCCCGGGCTTGGTATGAAAGATTAAGCAAGTTCTTGATTAGTAATAAATTCATTCGAGGAAATGTCGATACAACCTTATTTATTAAAAGACAAAATGATGATATTTTAATTATTCAAATCTATGTAGATGATATCATATTTGGTGCCACTAATGACTCGTTATGCAAAGATTTTGCTGAGCTTATGCAGGGAGAATTCGAGATGAGTATGATGGGAGAACTGAATTATTTTCTCGGACTCCAAATCAAGCAAAGCAATGACGGGATCTTCATAAGCCAATCCAAGTACATCAAGGAGATGATCAAAAAGTTTGGCATGGAGACATCTAAAAGTATCGGTACCCCTATGAGCTCATCTTGTAGAATTGATGCTTGTAATTCTGAAAAATCTGTAGATCTAAAACTTTATAGAGGAATGATAGGATCTTTGTTATACTTAACTGCCAGTAGACCTGATATCTTGTTTAGTGTTTGCATGTGTGCCAGATATCAAGCTAATCCTAAAGAATCACACTTGCTTGCTGTTAAAAGAATATTTAAATATTTAAATGGAACTAAAAACTTAGGACTTTGGTATGACAGACAATCTAGCATTGACTTAATAGGATACACCGATTCAGACTTTGCTGGATGTAAACTAGACAGAAAATCAACTAGTGGAACTTGCCAATTCCTAGGTGTTAACTTAATCTCATGGTTTAGCAAGAAGCAAACTTCAGTAGCATTGTCTACGGCCGAGGCCGAATACATTGCAGCTGGAAGTTGCTGTGCTCAAATTTTGTGGATTAAGCAGCAACTAGAGGATTATGGTATCAAACAAAAGGGAATACCAATAAAATGTGACAACACTAGTGCAATTTGTCTAACTAAAAATCCTATTCAACACTCTAGAACAAAACATATAGAAATCCGACATCATTTTATTAGAGATCATGTTAATGATGGCAACATTGTATTGGAATTTGTAAACACTGAAAAACAACTCGCAGATATATTTACTAAACCTTTAGATGAATCAAAATTTTATGAAATAAGAATGGAACTTGGAATGATTGATCCATCTAATTAATTAAGTAATCATGTTTGTGACACTTGTTTGTGATTGGACATCTTGATTGAAATGTATTGATTATCTAATTCCATCTAAATCAATTAAATCTTTCATGAAAATTCCTTAGAATGACCTAATGTTTTTGTCTTCTAGTGAGTAAGTTAGCTAGGTAGTTAACTACCCACATTCCTTTTTCATGAAAGCTTGTCCACTTTATTCCACGCCACCTATCCTTTTGACCTTTATCATGGGACTATTCAAGAAAGCTAACTAACCAGGTAACCATCCAGGCACCTGACAAGCTAGCTCTTTTGAATCCTCCCTATATAAGGGCCAAATTCTTGACTCACACGTCTCCACCAAGAAAATTTTCTCATTCCACTCGCCTCATTCCAAAAACGTCTCCTTCTACTCTATTTTTCATCAAGCTTCTTCCATCTTGTAGAGGAAAAGGATGGCTCCAAAGAAGAAGGGTTCTCACTCAAGAGAAGACACAACGGATCTTCCTCGGAAAAATTCTTCTTCCTCCTCAAGATCTATATTTCCTTCTTTAACCACTCGATCTATTTCCAATGGAAGGTTAGTAGATTTCAGTTTCTTAGAAAAAGAGGGATTTAAAATAGGAAATCTCCTAGCTTCTCAAGGTTGGACTGACCTATTATCTACTAGGAAACCTATTTATCCTACTCTTGTTTATGAATTTTATGAAAATATTAGTTTTGGTGATGGAACTATTTCTTCACTTGTTAAAAATGTTAAAATTAATTTTAATAGTGATGTGCTAGGGTCAGCCCTAGGTATTCCATCCGATGGTGTCTTGACATATTTTCCTAGCGATCGAAACTTTAAAATTGCTTCTATTTTGGGCTTAGAGGATGATAATGCTCATGTAGACAATCTTGATGCTAACATGTTGAATGTTGAGAATAGATTGCTACACAGTATTATTGCAAAGATATTTGCCCCTCGTGCCGGTTCATTTAATGCCATAACTGATAGGGACATAGGACTAATGTTTAACATATTAGAAGGAACTCCTTTAGATTTTCCAGAATTAATGATGGTTATAATGAAAGAAGCTGTAGGTAGATCCAAAGCCGCCTTGCCATACGGGATGTTTCTCACTTACGTATTTGAATTTCACAATGTGAAACTCAAAGGAGAAACTAGTGCATCATTGCGTCACACTGACATTTTTAATGCACACTCCCTACACCGTATGGACTATGCCAAACGTAATGGCATTTGGACCAAGATTAGAACCAGAACTGCTGATAAAACTATCTCTCAACCTACAAACTTAATTCCATCCGATCCTCCTCCACCAGTTTGTTCTCCTCCAAATTTCTTTAATTACGACTTCAATCAACCTAATCAATTTTTAGCTGCTATGAATGAGTCAAACCCGTTTCTTAATGATCATCCGGACATTCCAGAATCTTCCACTCATTATACCAATCAAAATCAAAATTCACCCCTTCCTACTGTTTTGATTAGTCAAGATCAAATCAAACAAATTGTTCATGATCTTTCCATTGCACTTTCAAATAGGAGTACCAGTGATAGTAACTCTTCCGTCAACAATGACCTCTCCTTGGTACCCCATATTTCTTCTGTGTTTGAAACTCTTAATCATATGTCAACTATTGTGAAGCAACTTGTGCATGATGTTAGTGTGCTCAACAGTCGTGTGTTCTTTCACAACGACACTTCAGTGGATTGTATTAAGAAAGACGTTGAGCAATTGAAATCCCAGTTTGAAGATGTTGTAACCAAGGCTGAATGGGTAACACACCAGATGAGGACCAATGACAGCACAACGAAGGATGCCGCGAATGCTCTTGACCACCTGAATGCATCCACCGTGAAGATGAGCAATTTGCTGGAAATTCAGATTGGTCTTGCTGCTGCTTCTGCCCCTGGAGCTTCATTCTCTCATTCTCATCTTTGGACGCCGCCTTCTCAACCTAATGACGTACCCGGATCATCCACTCGACCTGAAGGCTCTTCCAAGCAACCTAAAGTCATATCTTCTGATGATGAATGATGATTGCATTCTATGTTTAATCTATGTTTGATGTAATGTTTGTAATCCTTATCTATGAATGCTGAAACAATGGTTTGTAATATGTTTTCTATGAATGACTGAATTATGAACTATGCTTGAATTAATATTGCATCTTCTCTTCATAAATTGTGTTGAATTATTGCATATTCTGAAAATTCGTCTTTTTGATCAATGACAAAAAGGGGGAGAAGAATAATGCATAAATTAAAATTTAGGGGAAAGAATCACTTCATATATTCAAGGGAGATTAATATATTTAGGGGGAGATTATATTTTGAATGCTGATTATGTATGCTGAATGATTTATGCTTAATAATTTTGTATGTTTTTGTCATCATCAAAAAGGGGGAGATTGTTGAGATTGTTGACCCTTGAATTGATTTTGATGATTACAAAACATTTAATTGACTCTTTAATTGCTTAGAATTATTGCATGAATATGTGAGTTACCTTATTTCTCCTCTTAGCTAGCTTTCCCCACTTGCTAGCTAATTTATTTCCCACTCACAATGTGCCTAGCCGAACCATGCATAAATAGAGTTGTCTTAGAAGCTAGCTTGTTCCTTCCATCAGTTAGCTGTTTTCCTTTGCAAGCTAGCTATCTTTTCCTCCCATTTTTCCACTTGGCCGAATGATTTGTTGAAGGAGTTAGCTTGCATGCTAACTTGTTTCATCCATTCCCTCTTACGTAGCATGAAAACTCCTTGGTATAGCTAGCTATGTGTTAGCTATCCTTTCATCCAGTTAGCTAGGTAGCTAACTTGTTTTGGGCGTTTTTCCTTGGCAGTGAGCATGATAAAAGGAGTTAGCTAGGTAGCTAACTTGTCCAAGCTTCTCCTTGCTACGTTTCATGAAAAGCTTCCTTGGAGTTAGCTATCTAGTTAGCTATCTTTGTCATGAATTGAGTTAACTTTACATCTAGCTAACTAACAAGCTAACTAGCTTTTTGCATGATAGAATACCTTTTAAAATAGCTAGCTGGTTAGTTAACTTCTTTCCTCCCTTTTCAAATCAGCCGCATGAATTCAAAATAGAGTTAGCTCACAAGCTAACTATCTTTATCATGGCTTCACACCTTTATGGATAGCTAACTTATGAGTTAGCTGGATGATAAGAATTCCTTTTCATGAAACCATCTCCCGTAGCTTTTATTGAGAAAGCTAGCTTACAAGCTAACCATCTTTTCATGATTCCCTTTGGGAGTTAGCTTATAAGCTAACTATCTTTATTGTTTTCATGGCTTGGGAGTTAGCTATTTTGTCATGAATAGGTTTGCCTTTTATAGCTAACTTATGAGTTAACTATTTTTGAATTGTTTTCATCCTAGCCGCATGAATTTTTGAAGTTAGCTCACAAGCTAACTATCTTTTTACATGGCCTCATACACCTTTTCATAGCTAACTCATAAGCTAACTATTTTTAAATCTATCTCTGGTCATGAAGCCGTTGGATTTTTTCTTATATGGCTAGTTAGCTAAAGAGCTAACTAGTTTGTGCCTTAGTTAGCTCCATAGCTAACTACTTTTCCTTTATAGCATGAAACCATGGCTCATAAGCTAACTATTTTTTCTCCTGGTTTCTTCTCAGCCGTGTGAATATTGAATTGAGCTAGCTTGCTAGCTAGCTACTCTATCCCTCCTTGGATTTGGCTGATTTCTTCAAGCCGTGGGATTTTGGAAACAAGCTAGCTAGCTTGGGAGAAAAGCTAGCTTACTGGTTTCTCCTTTTCCCATTGTTGGCCGCACGTTTCTCTTTGGGAGTTGCTGAAAATTTATTTCAGCCACCTTGTTTTAAATGCTTACTCTCTCTCTCTCTCATTTAATGCTCTTTCTCTCTCTCATTTCTATTTTGATGAATGCTGACCGTTTCTTTTGATTATGGACAGGAATCCCTCACTAGCAATGGGTTTAATGCTTTCATCATTTGGGAAAATATTTCAAACGGTTTTATTTCTTCCCGTTTTTCTTTTCTTCTATTTACCAATGAATCTAACGGATAGTTTTTTGATTGGTTTAAATAGAGATGTTCAGAAGAAAACCTTGACGAATCTCTTACATATTTTTTCACATCAAGAATACAAAAGAGAGAAAAGAAAGAAATCAAAAGAGAGTGTTTATTGCTTACAACTTTCGGATCTTGAGAAGCAAGTCTTTGTGCTGCGAAGTTTCATCCTTCAACACTTGCTCAAAAATCGTCCAAGCCTTTGAAGCAAGATTCAAATCTCAGCTGCGTCGACATTCTACATTTGCTGCTGGTTATTGCTTCTAAAATTGTAAAGTTCTTATTTGAATATCTGCTCATATTTGGAGCTATCTGTTACTCTTTGATAAATCTTGTATTAGGGTTAGAGATAACCCTAGTTTCTTGATTGGTTTCCTTGTACCATTAAACAAGAGGACTAGCCGGGAAGGCTAGGGGATTGGCTTCCTTGTGCCAGTAAAACAAGAGGACTAGCCGGGAAGGCTAGGGGATTTGGCTGCCTTGTGCCGTGAAAACAAGAGGACTAGCCGGGGAAGGCTAGGGGTTGTAATCGTTGTGATACGATTAGTGAAATTCCCAAGGGTTTTTGGGGAGTGGATGTAGGAGCCGAGTTTGGCACCGAACCACTATAAATCTTGCTGTGTTTGTGTTTGATTGATCTGTGTATTTTCTATTCTGTGCACTCCACTACACCGCTGCAAATTAACTTTTGATTAAGCACATATCTGCGTTAGTCAATATCATCCATTGAATTAATTTTTAAAATACCCAATTCACCCCCCTCTTGGGCTACTACATCTGGGCAACAGTGCCAGATCAGCTCTAATGGATATATTTTTTCACCTAACTCTCAACGGATCTATTTTCTTGCGTGGAGAATCATCCAAGGTACTTTGTAACGGCTATTTTCTCACCTAATCTCAGATTAAGACTCTATATAAAGAGGGATTCGTCTATTTGAAAAGAAGAATAGACATAGAGAGAAAATAACAGAAAAATTGAGAGATATTTAAAGGAAAAATATTTGAGTCCACATCTATCATTCAAAGAGAGATTCAAGAGAAATCCTAAGCCCTAAAGTTTAAAATCGGAGGATTCTCAAAGGAGAAAAGAAGAAGAGCAAAAGCCCTAGTTCCTCAACGTTCTCTGCATCAAATTTCTGTCAAGAATCAGAGCTGAAGCTTGATTCAACTATTCAAAAGAGAAGAGAAAAAGAAGAAAAGAAGAAAAGCTCAAATCCACTTGGCTTCAATCAGGCTTTTCTAACCTTGTTTATTTACATTGCATATTTGCTCAGTTTAAGGAGCTTTATATTGTTGTAAACATTATTTTGATTTGTTGTTGTCTAATTTAATCGAGGGATTGAATTAGTTAAGGTAGTTTACCTCGGGGACAAGCTAGATTAGCTTGGGTTAAGGTTTTGTGCTGGTGAACTTGTGAAAATCGGCTGGGTTCATTGTGACCCCATGTAAAACAATAAGTTAGAGTTATGAGCTTATAAAACAACACAACTGTAATCAAGGGATTATAGCGTGGACCCAAGAGTTACTTGGGAGTGGACGTAGGTGTGGGATACACCGAACCAATATAAATCTTTGTGTGTTTGTCGTGCTTTTGTCTCTCTCTCTCATTTACATTGTGTTTTACTTATTGCATCACTTCACTTGTGCACTTAATCTTTGTGAAATTGGTTTTAAGTTTTAATTGTTAAATTTTAAAAAGAACCCAATTCACCCCCCCTCTTGGGTTGCCATATGGGCCAACAAGGTGTTGTTACTTTTGGTGATAATGGCCAAGGTAAAATAATTGACATTGGAAAAGTAGTTATCATACCTCATGCTTACATTGACAATATTTTGCTTGTAGATGGCCTGAAACATAACTTGCTTAGCATTAGTCAATTATGTGATAAAGGATTTAAAGTTACATTTGAATCATCCTTATGCATTGTTGTAAATCCTGCTAATGAGTGTATGAAATTTGTTGGTCATAGGCTTGGTAACATATATATTGTTGATTTAAATGCCTTGTATGACTAGAACGTTGATTGCCCAGTTGCTATGAATGCTAAAACTGATGATAGTTGGTTATGGCATCGTAGATTAGCTTATGCAAGCATGGATTTATTGTTTAAATTGATCAAAAAGGATTTAGTGAATGGTTTGCCAAAACTATTTTTTAAAAAGGTAAGATTTGTGATGCTTGTCAATTTGGAAAATAAACCCGAGTATCTTTCAAATCAAACAATTTGGTTTCTACCACTAGACCTTTGGAGCTCTTGCATATGAACTTATTTGGTCCTACAAGAACTTCTAGTCTAGGAGAAAAAGATATGATTTTATTATGATCAATGATTTTTCATGATTTACTGGGTTTTATTTTTGGCTAGCAAAGACGAAGCTTTTACCTCATTTCAAAATTTATTTAAGAAGATTAAAAATGAAAAGGGCAATCTATTTTATCGATTCGAAGTGATCATGGCAAAGAGTTTAAAAATCAATCTTTTAAAAACTTTTGTAATGAAAATGGCATTGAGCATAATTTTTCTGCACCTAGGACACTCCAACAAAATATAGTAGTAGAAAGAAAGAATAGAACTTTAGAAGAAATGACCCATACCATATGATGTAAAAGAAATCTTCCAAAGTATTTTGGGCCGAAGTAATAAATACAGCATGTTATATTTTAAATGGTGCATTAATTAGACCTATTTTGAAAAAGACCCCTTATGAACTTTGGAAAGGAAGAAAACCCAACATATGTTATTTTCATTTTTGGTTGTCAATGTTTTGTTTTGAATAATGAAAAATTGAACCTTGATAAATTTGATGCTAAATCTAATGAAGGCATTTTTTTTGGTTATTCTTCACATAGTAGAGCTTTTAGAATATTTAACAAAAAGAATTTAGTAATTGATGAATCAATTCATATTATATTTGATGAATCTAATGATCTTCCATTAAGGAAGAGAAAGAGTATAAATGATGCAGATGAAATTAAAGGTCAACTCAAGGACATCACTTTGCAAGATAAGGAAGATGCAACTGCACAAGAGGTAAATGAAGAAAATGACAAGAACTAACCTGAGGCTTCACAAGGTAATGATGATTTAGAAAGAGAATGGAGGTATGTTCATAGTCATCCTAAAGAGTTAATTTTAGGTCATACATCTCATGGTATTAGGACTAGATCATCATTTAGAGACACTTACAATCACTTGGCTTTTGTATCTAAAATTGAACCTAAATGCTACAATGATGCTAAAGATGATGTTAATTGGATAAATGCCATGTATGATGAACTTCATCAATTTGAGAGAAATAATGTATGTACTCTTATTGATAGACCTCATAATCATCCAATCATTGGAACTAAATGGGTATTTAGAAACAAATTAGATGAACATAATAATATAATTAGAAATAAAGCAAGATTGGTAGCTAAGAGTTATAATCAAGAAGAAGGTATTGATTTTGATGAGACATATGCCCCTGTAGCTAGATTAGAAACTATTAAATTAATTCTTGCTTTTGCTTGCTTCATGAATTTTAAATTGTATCAAATGAATGTTAAAAGCGCTTTTTTAAATGGATATATTGCGGAACAAGTCTTTGTGGAACAACCATCCGGTTTTAAAAATCATTTGTTTCCAAACCATGTATTTAAGTTGAACAAAGCATTATACGGTTTGAAACAAGCTTCTCGGGCTTGGTACAAGAGATTAAGAAAATTCTTAATCGGCAATGATTTTATTCCAAAAAACGTGGATACAACCTTATTTATCAAAAGAAAATGATGATATTCTAATTATTCAAATCTATGTGGGTGATATCATTTTTGGTGCTACTAATGACTCTTTATGCGAAGACTTTGCAAAGCTTATGCAGGGGAAGTTCGAGATGAGCATGATGGGCGAACTTAACTACTTTCTTGGACTTCAAATTAAGCAAAGCAAAGATGAAATCTTCATAAGCCAATCCAAGTACATCAAGAAGATGATCATGAAATTTGGCATGGAGACATCTAAGAGTATCGGTACACCTATGAGCTCATCATGTAGACTTGATTCAAATTATACTGAAAAATCTATTGATTTAAAACTTTATAGAGACATGATAGGATCTTTATTGTATTTAACTGCAAGTAGACTTGATATCCTGTTTAGTGTTTGTATATGTGCTAGATTTCGAGCTAATCCTAAAGAATCACACTTGCTTGCTATTAAAATAATTTTTAAATATTTAAGTAAAACTATAAATTCTGGACTTTGGTATGACAAACAATCTAGCATTGACTTAATAGGATACACAAACTTAGATTTTGTAGGTTGTAAATTAGATAGAAAATCAACTAGTAGAACTTGCCAATTTCTAGGTATTAACTTAGTCTTCTGGTTTAGCAAGAAGCACATTGTCTATGGCCGAGGCCAAATACATTGCAGCTGAAAGTTGCTGTGCTCAAATCTTATGGATTAAGTAGCAGCTAGAAGATTATAGCATCAAACAAAAGGGCATTCCAATAAAATGTGATAACACTAGTGTAATCAATTTGACTAAAAATCTCATCTAGTATTCTAGGACCAAACACATAGAAATTAGACATCATTTCATTAGGGATCATGTGAATAATGGTGATGTTATAATTGAATTTTTATATACTGAAAAGCAACTTGCTGATATTTTCACTAAACCACTTGAAGAAGCTATGTTTTATGAAATTAGAAGGAAACTCGGTATGATTGATCCTTCTATTCAGTAAGATAGCTTGTTCATCTTGTTTGATTGTTTTATCATGCCTATTAGAACTTCAAAAATTTGTTATCTATTAAAAACTTTTTAGAATTTTAGTTCCTATATTTTTCTGTGACCTCCTGATACTCTTCATGCATGTAACCCTCCTTGTTCCAGCTAACCATCAAATTAGCTATTATGTTGTGCATGATTTAGCCTTGCCGCCACCTAGCCTTTTGTTCTCTTCATATCAGTTGACTAGAAAGTCATCTGGTGTCTCCTTAAAAAAATCCCTTGTGGCCGTGGCCACCTCTCCTCTTGCTGAAATTCCAAGAGCATTAAATGCTCTTACCTTTGTTTCCCCGGTTGACTGATTAGTTAACTTCAATAAATGAGTTAACCAACCAGCCAACTGTTTCCTTTTTTCACCATTAACTCCCTCACCAGCCGGCACCTATTTTATTTCACCTCATCTCTCATGTCAGTTAACTGACCAGTCAACTAGGATTTAAACTTCCAGCTACCTGATCAGTCAATTGATTGGATTTCTATATGACCACTTTTTTCATCAAGCACTCTCCTCATTTCTCTCTTTTCTCCATATCCAAACCGTGCACCTTCCACATCTTCACCGAGCTCACTCTTCATCCAACTAATTTCTCTCTCATTTCTTTCCCACTCCTCTCTCCTCTCCAAGAAAAAAGAGTAGATGGCTCCTAAGAAGAAAATTCTTCGTGCAAGGGAAGAAGATTCCACTGATCTTCCTAGGAAAGCCACATCCTCTTCTTCTTCGTGGAGCTCCACTCCATCAACCGTCAACATCGCTGCTAGAGCTTTAGCCAATGGGAGGTTAGTGGACTTTAATTTTCTAGATCAAGAAGGATTCAAACTAGGTAGATTATTTGCTGCACAAGGTTGGATTAGTTTATTGAAAACTAAAAAGCCTATCTATCCCGACCTTATCCGTGAGTTCTATGAAAACAATATCTTTGGTGCTGGTATCATATCTTCCAATGTTAAAAAGGTCAAGATAGAGTTTGATAGTAAGGTACTAGGATCTACCTTAAACATTTCTGCTATTGGTGTTATGGAAGATTTTCCTAGTGATAGAGGTTATAGACTTGCCATTGTTCTTGGTTTAGAAGATGGTGAAGCTGATAACATTGTAAATCTTGATGCAAACAAGTGTTGAAAATAGGTTACTTCATAGTATCATTGCAAAAATCTTTGCCCCTCGTATTGGATCTTTCAATGCTGTAACTAACCATGAAGTTTGCATTATGTGTCATATCTTGAATGAAACTCCTCTTGACTTTCCTAAACTTATGATGACCATTATGAAGGAAGCCTTAGGATGAACCAAAGCCATTCTGCCTTATGGCATATTCCTTACCTATGTTTTTAAATTTTTTTCATGTGAAACTTAAGGGTAAGATAGTTGTAGAATTACATCATTCTGATATCTTTAATGCTTATCGTATGGATTATGCTAAGCGTGATGGTATTTAGACTATAGTTAGAACTAGGGTAGGTAAAAACCCTGTTCCTCCACTGATTATCCAACCACCTTTTGACTAGCCTCAACAAAATTGTCCTTTCCCTAGATACTATAACTTTGACTTTCATCAGCCACATCCTTTCTTAGCCACAATGAACGAGCCACATCCTTTCATATCTTCTACACCTGAGTGACATCAATATACTACACCTGAGCCACCTCCTTGCAATGACAATCCTGTTCCTCAGCGTCCCATCGTTGAAATATGTGAAGAACAGATAAAATGGATTATCCATGAATTATTCTTTGCCCAATCTAGTAGAAGCTCCAGAGATAGTGGATCTTCTGTCAATGACTATACCATGATACCCCACATCTTCATAGTTTTTGAGACACTTTCTCAGGTTGTGATGAGTCAAAAACAAATTAAGCATGATATGCAAGTTCTTAATGAAAGAGTTTTTCACCACTATGAAACTATGATGGGTCGTATACTTGGAGAGATCAATTTGTTGAAAGCCAAGCTTGAGTGTTTTGAAGATAAAGCTGAATGTGTGACATTTCAAATGTGTTCCAATGAAAGACAAACCGAGGATGTTTCCAGTGCTGTTGATTGCTGGACCTCTTCTATTGCCAGGCTTACCAGCCTCCTGGAGTAGCATCTTGTTTCTTTTCAATTAGTTCCTCCGACATTTGTACCAGATATGTCTTATTCTCATCCTCACCTTCGGATGCCTCCACCATAGTCTCACAAGTTCAAGCCCAAAGCTTCTCGCCATTAAGAAGGATCTTCATCTAAACCTTCTGCTATTTCCTCTGATGATGATAAGTAAATCTTATATGCTTGTGTTGTATTTTGAAACCTATCCTACTTATGTATGTTTGCTATAAAACTTGATGTTTTGAATTAAGCCACCAGCTTATTGTTTGGTATCAATGTTTAATTATGCACTCATGTTATCTTAATGTATTATGCTTTCTTTATGCTTCCTTGATGAATATCTACCATATGAATACTATGATGAATGCTTGAATTTGCACATTCTTCAACCACCTCCTTTATTGATGACAAAAAGGGAGGGAAGAATAATGCATATTGAGAAATGGAGAAGAAGAATACTCCATACATTCAGATATACAAAGGGAGAAAATGTTTTAAATGCATTAGGGGGAGAAGAATTTCTCTTGTCTTCATCCTCTTTCTAATATACTTTTTATATATACTTAAGGGTTTTGTCATCATCAAAAAGGGAAGATTGTTGACCCTAGATTAATTTTGATGATTACAAAATAATTAAGTGGTACTAATATGTTTATTATGGAGACAAAGATCAATGCAGGCTAATACAAGATATCAAGAAGATGTTTTATAATGTCACCTCAAATGACTCAAGTCCCTTAATGCATTAAAGTTGTCACTAAATTGCCTTCACAGTGCTATGGCCGAACCACATTGAGATCTAGCTAACTGGACTCTTGATCCAGCTAGCTAAAGACCCTACAAAAGCTCTTGGCCGAACTATCCTTCACTTTAGTTAACTGGAGTTGGCTTCCAGCTAACTATGGCTCACTGTAGATTTCCTCTCTGGCCAAGCTCAAGTTGGAAATAGTTAATTGGACTCTCAGTCCAGCTAACTAGGGAGCTGCAGATTTTCTTGTGGCTGAACTCAAGTTGAATATAGCTAACTGGATTTTAGTCCAGCTAGCTAATGGAAAGCTGAAACTTTTGCTAGCCGTGCTCATCATTGATATAGCTAACTAGATTCTAATCCAGCTAGCTAATGGAAGCTGATCTTTTCTTTCTAGCCATGTTCTTTTTGTATCTAGTTAACTGGATTTTTACTCTAGCTAACTAATGGGACTCAGATTCTCTTTCTAGCCATATGCTCCTTATTAAAATAGCTAAATGGATCCTAGTCCAGCTAGCTAATGGAAGGCTGATATTTCTTATGACTGTGCTCATATTAGTTTTAGCTAATTGAACTTCTAGTTCACCTAGCTAATGAAAGATGAACTTATCTCTTGGCTGTGTGGATTTTTGAAATAGCTAACTAGAGATTATCTCCAGCTAACTAAATTAAAAACAAAATGCTTTGTGGCCATGCTCACGGTTGAAGTAGTTAATTGGACTTTCAGTCCAGCTAACTAATGGTAATCAGATTTTTTCTTCTGGCCGTGCTACTCATTGAAGTAGTTAACTGGATTTTTTGTCCAGATAACTAATGGTAATCAGATTTTTTCTTTTGGCCATGATACTCATTGAAGTAGTTAATTAGATTTTTTGTCAAGCTAACTAAGGTTGCTGAAATCCTGTCTTGGCCAAGTGATGCTTTATTCTAGCTAATTGGAATTGCTTCCAGCTAGCTAAGGCTTCATGACACTTTCTTTATGTTTTCTTGTGCTTCAGTCATTGTTAGTTAACTAGGAAGTTCTTTCACTTCACTTGGACGTGCATCTCTTCTCTTTGGCTAACTGAATTCTATTTCCAATCAGCTGGGTTCTGGCTCTTTGAAGTAATGACGGATCTTGCTCTCTCTCTCTCTCTCTAATTCTGGCGAATGTCAGTGCATTCAATGCTCTAGGAAAATATTCACAACGATTATCTTCTCTTTCCATTTTTCTTTCCATTAATTCCATTTTCAGTCTAACGGATATCTTTGCAGATCAAATACTTTAAATAGCTGTGTGTAGAAGAAGAATGAAGAGAGAGAAGAATAGTAGAAAGCTATCATTGAATCCATTCATGGTTGTTCATTAATGAAGAAAGGAAGTTGTGCATTGAAAGACCTTGAAGATTATTGATTGCTCATCCTTGCTGAATCATCAAAGCTTCCACAAGCATTCAAGGCTTCAGCTACTTCAAGGGATTTCATTTATTGCTGGAGATTGTCTACAAAATTGTAAAGTGTTTATTTCTGAATATTTGCTCATTCTAGGAGTGTACTGTTCTTAATATTCTCTGAACTTATTTTTCTTATAAAGGGTTCGGTTTAACCCTTGGTTGTTTGGCTTCCTTGTACTGTGAAACAAGTAGACTAGCCAACAAGTAAGGCTAGGGGTTTGGCTGCCTTGTGCTATGTAACAAGAGGACTAGCAGGAGAAGGCTAGGGGTTGTAATCGTTGGTGATACGATTGGAGTAAAATTTTTTAAGGATTTTTGGGGAGTGGATGTAGGTGTTGGGTTGGCACTGAACCACTATAAAAATTTCTGTGTTTGTGATTGCTTGCATAACTTCTGTGATATTATTGTGTTCACATCACTACACCGCTGCTGATTAAATTTTTGCATAGTGACAAGCACATATTTGTGTAATTAATTTTTAAAATATCCAATTCACACTTCCTCTTGGGTTGCTACATCTGGGCAACAATAACATTTTCAAATCAAGGTCTGAATCAATCGAATTGGCCAGACCAGTGAAAGAGAGGTGGGGTCCCCTAGTTGCTTTCCTTAGGTCAGTCAATGGAACCAATTAACTAACTACGATCTCTTCACTTTTCTAGACACCAATTGATCAATCAAACCTTAAAAGGATTTGCATTGTGATTTTTCACACTACCACTAAATATAATTTTATTAAAATTTAATATGCAAAATAGGAGCAATAGCATACCAAGCATCTATTTAATGTAATTTCAAAATTATCATCTTAAGTAATATTTTTTGTTAATTAAAACACGTTCGGCCGTAGCTCATTATTTTTTTGGGCCTGTCTATGCAAAACACTGTAGGCATAGAGGCTCAGGAGGCGTATTTTAATATCAAAAATTTTAAACCTAAGAAACAGATGATAAAATAAATTATATCACATGATATAATAAATCATATCAAAATATTAAAAGATAATGGTATGCAATGCTATTTTGTCCCTTTTTTATCGAAAATCAACAAATCCCATGAGAAAGAAAAATAAAAGGCAGTTGCAAGGCTTGAACCTACAAACTCAAGTTTAAAATCCTAAAGCTTAACACCACAACATAATCCAATACCACATCTTTTATAGTTTTTCTTTTATTTAAAATATATCCAAGTGGGAGAGAGAATATTTAATGGCATAGACCTCGTTGCTTTCTGAAATAAAACTAAATATTAGGATTGCAACTGATTAATGCCCTCTCTGCTGATGATTCTTGGTGACCTATCAACTTTTCCGATATATAGGTACTTGGGTCAAACGCACCAAGGTACTACCAGTAGCCTCTCTTATTGGTACGTCCCTTTTGGACTATCTCTATATGGAAGAAATAGAGATCAAGAACGCCTTGCTCCTCTTTATCAAATAAGCAATGCGAATGAGACAAAGATTTTATCAGATCCCAAAATAATTAAATCCTAAAATAATGGAAGCACTCGCAACAAAACAAGGCAGATGTATTGAGGCTCTGATACCAACTATTAGAGATCTATAAAAAATCAACACAGAAATATTGTATAGATTAATTCATAAAATAATAACATGATCAATGTATTACCTCCAACCATTGTTTATGATCTACCTTCTGAGGATCTAGATTAGAATCTTGATTAAATTGAGTGCTTCCAATCAATGAGCAATCGCATAACGATGGTGTATACCCTTAGAATTTGCTCTTGATCAGGGACTCAATCTCTTTCTGACTTCTGTATAGTTTTCTCACGTACGATGTGATATCAAAAACCTTAGAAGGATCTTTATTTATAGAGATTTTCTTAACTCCCATCCATCGCCTATTCCCATCAAAGTAGGTATTTTAAATTTTTAAAAGAGATATAGTTATCACATAATTAATTAGTAAATGGATATTGTTGAGAGTTATTTCGAGATATATCTGCAAGTGATTACCAAATAAAATAAAATAAAATAAAATAGGACCATCATCAATGGGATACTACAAGAAATAGTGAAATATATAGAATGAGCAAATGTGCTAGTAAACTATTATCCTTCAAAAAAAAAGTCAAAATGATTGCTCGTTTCTGAGCAAAATTTGAAGTTCCAAATCAAAAAGTGAATCATTTTCATAAAGGTAAAGTGGAAGAATTTACCTTTTGCTGCTTCATCTTGACAAAAGTATAGCTTAGAAATATATATTGGATTACGTTGGTAACCATATTTTTTGGTTGTCCCTTGCAATATTCCATTTTGCATTGGATGGAAATGCACTCAAGGCCATAGAATTGACAGAACAACTAGCGCCGAACTTACTGGAAGATAACAAGGATTTGTATTTTGATCTATTAAGCCTTCACTTTATTGATCTTGTCTGTTCAAGGAAATGGTAAGGGATCCATAAATTATCATTCTAAAAATGACTTGCAAGACTTCTGCCTTGACATATTATGATTTGTATGTAAATGACAGCACAGAAGCTTTGGAGTTTGCTTAGACCAAGTTAACACCATTAGGAAAGGTGCATAAGTACGTTGAGAAATTGGAAGTATGTCTCTAAAACTAATATGCTTATGCAAAACTAGCTTTAGATATCAAAAGTATCATAATTGTCTCATGATTTGCTGTTGAGCATAGCCATGAGGTTGGTATAAAAACAATACATTTTGTTGATGCACCAGGACCTTATGGCTCTGTTAGCCTACGAGGAGCCTAAAAAATCATCTATGTTCCATTTACTGAGCTTAGACTACCGGTAGATTGTTGCGAATTGCCTGAACCAAGCTATTTTGGGTATGCTAACTATATAGCAGCTCTTTCTTTTCCTTCTATCTCTACTAATTTACTCACCCCTTTTATTGTTATGAAAGTGACTAATTCATGATACTTGATCTTATGGTTAATTTTAGCCCATGCTAATCTGCCTAGCTATTCATCAGTGGAAAGGCTGATACAGTAAGCAACCATGGTTAGACAGTGCCTACATCAAGAGTTGGCAAGGTGCATAATTACATAAATTTCAGTACCATGTATAGATATGCTTTATCTAACCTTTTCTCTAAACTAGTTTGCTTAAGTATAACCATAAGCGTTGCTCCGACTGCTACATCAAGAGTTGGCAAGGTGCATAATTACATAAATTTCAGTACCATGTATAGATATGCTTTATCTAACCTTTTCTCTAAACTAGTTTGCTTAAGTATAACCATAAGCCTTGGTCCGACTGTTTGCATTATCTATTTTCTTTGAATTGTTCTACAATTGTAAGTTAAAAGATCCAATTACATTTGCTTCTTCTCAGTCATTCAGCCAAATTTGTAGTATGAAGTTTCAGGATGCATCCTTACTTTTGGGACTTGTGGATGAGCACGATGGGCCACCACCATTTTCTCTGAAATTTTTTCTGAAAAACTAGATAGAGATGGCATGCTTAGACCTGATTACTGCAAGCATGGCTCATTTTATTCTCCGTGAGATTACTGTGTGCTGCGTATAAATTTTGTACAAGGTTCAGGCATGCAAAATTTAGCTGCGAGAGCATGGACAATGTAAATGTTATATATTGGGAGACAATCACATTCATCTCTTTTTATGCTGTCCAATTATATATGTATTTTTTTAAAAATAAATCATTGATCAGAAGCCAAGCGATTTCTAGTCTGGCAAATGCGGCTGTTGCTTGTCCAGTGGATGCTTTGAGAGGTTTGGATGTCAGGGTGATTTCTTCTGCTTAATTTAAATGCAACTTAAGCCAGCAGACAAAGAGAAGCAAACAGAAGTCCTTGTTCCATAATTTTTTATTTGTCAAAAACTTCAAAGTATCAGTGGCGTCTTAATGGCTTTGAGATGGCATCAATAAAGTTAACCTCCTATGATAAATGATGAGTGGATTTTCCTCTTCCACAGCCCTTACTAAAATGCTCTGAATACTGCTGCAACATTGATGCAGGATGTACTATACAAGAGATTAACGTAGAGCAATGATTCATATTTTAAAGTACTTTACTTTCCAAAATGAGTAAGAATAAACTAAGGATGAATATGAGAAGAGTAAAGTAACTACCCGCAGAACATAATTCACCAAGTAATAAAGAAAACAAGATCCTAGGGTTAAGAAACTACTACTTAGAACATGCTCTTTCAACAAAACAGAACTCATGAGAAGGGATGGGTCTTATTACCAGGCAATGTTGATCTTTGTCCTAAAAGATTGGATCACACAGCTCTCGGGATAAGCGCCTGAAAGACGATGCTATGCTGTTACAGATGTTTCGGCTTTCCTTCAGATGGTTCTGGAGACAAGGAGGACTTCATTTAAGGATCGTAGCATCTTGGTGTCTTGGGGCTGGGATGCTTGGAATAGGTGTTGGAACGGGTATTTATTGGGCTTCTCACTCTCTTTCTTATGGAGTATCAATGCTCAAGAGCACAAAAAAATAGAAGAAGAAGACTTTTCTTCATTAATCATCAATTATTCTTTACAAGAAGAAGGGAGAGGTTTTTATAATAAATCCTAACCCTTGAATTTCATAGAAAAAAAAAGAAAATAAGGGTACCATATTGTTTTCAAATAAGGAGATAGGTAGCATCTTGAAACA
Organism: Calamus simplicifolius; assembly: GCA_900491605.1. Taxonomy (NCBI): domain Eukaryota; kingdom Viridiplantae; phylum Streptophyta; class Magnoliopsida; order Arecales; family Arecaceae; genus Calamus; species Calamus simplicifolius. The sequence goes on along the minus strand of UESW01001792.1, from coordinate 84,129 downwards.
AGAAAAAGAGATCAGGGGATAGCTTTCTCAAATAAGGAGATGGCGACATCTTGAAACAAGAAAAAGAGATCAGGGAATATCTTTTTGAAATAAGAAGATAGGTGGCATCTTGAAACAAGAAAAAGAGATTAGGAATATCTTTCCCAAATAAGAAGATAGGCGGCATCTTGAAACAAGAAAAAGAGATCAGGGGATGGCACTATATTCTGCTTTTCATAAGGAGTGGGCGGCAAGTCACCTTCCATAGGAGCTTATTTCTTTCTTTTCTGCTGAGATGACTTTATAAAAATCTTGGGATGCCCTAATTAAGTAAATAGTGCCTACTTTGACTGAGATCCTATGTGGGGCTGAGGTGGTATACTGAATGTGATCCTTGATGGTCTTGGATCTTCAACTTCTTACACTTTGATTCAATAAATCTTGACTTTACTCAGATAAAATTACTAGACTCATACTGACAAAACTTGATTACAGTACTTAAAGTCAAACCAACATAAAGTAAAAATTTCATAATGAGCTCAGTAACCTCTTCTGATCCTGGTGCCTCCACCAATTCATTCGGGATGGGAGGAACTCGATCCTATCGAGTAAAGGCCAATCCAGCTCTGGTACTGCTACAATAGGTCTGGGTCGAGGTACTACATATTCTCTCGAGTGATCTACGAATTCTCAGATTCTAATCGACCTTGCCAATGAATTAAATAATGTTGGTAGCCTTTATCCTAGATAGTAATAGCTTGGTCATCTAGGATACGCTCAATCCTTTTTATGCTCCCAGGTAAATTTATTGGTAGACACTCAGGTATGGGTTTGCTCTTAAGAATAGGGTCGGGTCCAAATGGCTCACTGGTATTATTGCTGGTTTTCTATACTCAACTAGGTCTAAGATATCGAAGGTTGAGCTAATGCCAAATTCAGATGGTAACTCGAGCACATAGGCATTAGGTCCAACTTTCTTTATTACTTTGAAGGGTCTAGCTCCATGGGCATGTAACTTTTTTATAGTCCCCAAAGAAAATCGCTCAAGTTTAAGCCTAATCATCACATAATCTTCCTTAGCAAATTCTTTAACTCTCTTTTGGGAATTAGCCTTGCCTTTATAAGTATCATTGCTCAAATTATTCTTATTGATAATTTACTTATGCAAATCTCTAACATGTTGTGCAAATAATTCAGCTAACCCAGAGACTTGTGCATGCATGGGCAAAGGGATTAGGTCTATAAGTCTATTAGTCTAATAATCATGGACAATCTCAAATGGACTCTTGCTTGTGGTCCTATTAACTGAACTGTTGTAGGCTAATTCGGCTCTAGGTAACAAAAGGTCCCAATTTTTAGTGTTTTCACCTACAAGACATCTCAACAAGTTTCCAAGGATTCGGTTCACTACTTTAGTCTGGCCATCGGTTTGAGGGTGGTAGGAAGTAAAAAATTTGAGCTTAGTCCTTAATATGTGCTAGAGGATTTTTCAAAAGTAACTCATGAATCGAACATCCTTATTAGATACAATGATTTTTGGTAGGCCATGTAATTTAACCACTTCATCTAAGAAAAGTTTGGCCACCTTGAAGTTATGAAAGTGGCTCAGTGGGAAGTGCTTAGTGGGATTCATCCTACAATATGAAAGATTAGGCAAAGTGGCTTTTAGGACTATATCTATAGTATGTTGGATGTCCCTTAAAGGTAGTAATTGATCAGGAAGTTCTTCAGGAAACACATCTTGGAACTCTTTCAAAAATTCTAACTCTTTCAAAAATTCTACTACCTTTTGAGGATATTCTTTTTGGGTTTGATCATGAATTTTTCTAATAGTTATGATCAAAACTGATGAACCCTCAGTGATCTCACGCTCTAGTTCTTTAGCACTGATCAGATTTAATCTCGATTTCTTCTCTTTTAGGTTATTAGATTTCCTCTTAATATGATCCTTGGGTGCACTTGACTAGACCCTGGTTTTTGATTAAGAGTACCATTCCTAGTGGGTTCAGGTCGATGGATTATGGGTCCCCTTTGGAATCTCTCATAGTCTCTAGCTATCTGACAAGCCTATTTAAGATCATGGACTTCTCTTAAAAATAATTCTCTTTGAATGTCCTCACGTAGTCCAGCCCTAAATCTAGATAGGATCACAGCTTTAGATTCATCTATGCTACACCTCATGACATATTCATCAAATTTGGCCATGTATTTAGATACGGTCTTACTTCCCTGACTTAGCCTCTACCATTGATCTAAAAGTCTTTGGTGATAGGATAGGGAAAGATACTTTTTTCTAAGCTTAAGTTTTATGACTCTCCAATTAGCTATGGGTATGTCTCTTATTTGCCTAGTTATTCTTTCAACATTCCCCCAGTATAGTCTAGCCTGGTGAACCAACCTAAGTTTAGCAAACTTAAACTTCCTTTCTTCAGACATTTCATACCACTCAAATTACTGATCCATATCTTCTTCCCAATCAGTGTATACCTTAGGGTCAAGACTATCATCAAATGTAGGTGCATCGAGTCGTATATTCCTAAAGACTCTTTCCTTCAAATCCACAAAGTCTTGGTTATGTTCAGGGGTCAGATCATGACGATGGGCTCTTGGACCAAGAAGAGTTGGCGTAAATGATTCAGGTTCATTGTGGTTTAATCAGTTTTCTGCAAGGGTCCCGATTTGCTCTTCCATTTGGTCAAACCTATTGTTTAATTGTTCAAATTGTTCAATCATGGTCTCATTAAAGTTTTAAGATTGGGATCTATGGTGTAACTTGGTTGTGTTTGGGGATGTTGGTAATGAGCTCCTGATCTGGTGGTCATGCAACACACAAATTCGTTCTAGGGTTTCTAGACCTAGAAGCTCAAGTAGAATGAATCAACTTAAATTATGATCAACTTAATAATTATCCTTTCTACTGGCTAGGTAAGAGGTAGGGTTGTGGGAGGCTCCCCCTGCTCTTGCAGGGACCTAATTAGAGAACCATAAGTTCGCTTAAGGTGTTTTCCATTTAACCTCTTGTCCTTGACACCACTTTCAAGAAATAACTAAAGAATTGAGTGTACTAGTTTCATCACAACACTTGAAACTCAACCACATGGGTGTTCCTAACTTTGCTTTAGGTTTCTACTCAATTTTAATTAGGCTTGAAATCGAGATGAGGGTGGTTATTTTGGGCCAAGGAAAGGTGATGAAATCTTTTCCTTACCTGAGATAGAGAAATTGCCCTTAAATGAATTCAGTGATCGCATGCACATATATATGAAAACCTAAAGTAAAAATATACAGATATATATATATTATTTTATTTATTTATTATTATTATTTTTTATATTGTAGATCTAAAAATAAGAAAAAATTTACAGATTTAATAAAGATTAATTAGATGATTAAAAAATTTTAGCACTATGTATGAACATGTCCTAGCCTGCTCTAATACTAAACTGATGCAGGATGTACCATGCAAGAGATTAACGTAGAGCAATGATTCATATTTTAAGGTGCTTTACTTTTTGAAACGAGTAAGAATAAACTAAGGACAAATATGCGAAGAGTAAAGTAACTACCCGTAAAATATGATTCACTAAGTAATAAAGAAAACATGATCCTAAGGTTGAGAAACCACTACTTAGAACATGCTCTTTCTTTAATAAAATAGAACTATAAGAATGGATGGGTTTGATTACTAGGCAATGATGGTCATTGTCCTAAAAGATTGAATCACACAGCTCTCAGGATAAGCACCTGAAAGGCGAAGCTATGCTACCACAGATGTTTCGGCTTTCCTTCTGATGGTTTTGGAGACAAGAAGGACTTCATCTAAGGATCATAGCACCTTGGCGTCTTGGAGCTGGGATGCTTGGAACATGTGTTGGAATGTGTATTTGTTGGGCCTCTCACCCTCTTTCTCATGAAGTGTCAATGCTCAGGAGCATAGAAAAATAGAAGAAGAAGACTCTTTTTTATTAATCATCAATTGTTCTTTACAAGAAGAAGAGAGGGGTTTTTATAATAAACCCTAACCCCTAAATTACATTAAAAAAAATAAGGGCACCATATTATTTTCAAATAAGGAGATAGGCAGCATCTTGAAATAAGAAAAAGGGATCAGGGAATAGCTTTCCCAAATAAGGAGATAGACGGCGTCTTGAAACAAAAAAAAAAGATCAGTGGATATCTTTCCCGAATAAAGAGATAGGAGACATCTTGAAACAAGAGAAAGAGATCAGGAAATAGCTTTCTCAAATAAGGAGATAGGCGGCATCTTGAAACAAGGAAAAGATATTATGGGATGACGCTATATTCTGCTTTCCATAAGTAGTGGGCGACAAGTCACCTTTCATAGGGGGCTTATTTGCTTTCTTTTATGCTGAGATGAATTATTAAAATCTTAGGATACCCTAATTGAGTAGATGGCGCCAACTTTGACTGAAATTCCATGTGGGGCTGAGGTGGCGCACTAAATGTGGTCCTTCATGGTCTTGAATCTTCAACTTCTTATACTTTGACTCAATAAATCTTGACTTGACTCAAATAAAATTACTGGACTCATACTAACAAAACTTGGTTATAGTACTTAAAGTCAAACCAACATAAAGTAAAAAATCAATAATGAGCTTAGTAAACTCTGTCTGATCCTGGTGCCCCCACCAAACATGTCAGCGGACTAGTGGAAGATGGCGAATCAATCCGTAGATGACCATGATCTTGTCTGAATTTGATCAAACTGTTATCATTCCTAGCTTCAGAAATTTCCTACTTTACCTGCAACTTCAGCAGGTCAGTGTGGGAATGCAAATGGGCTTGGCCTAAATAATATAAAATTGGGCCTGAAGTCTGGCTTATCTGCAGGCATATTATATATCCGAGATGCATGGTTTCAAGAATCTTATTTTCTGCTACAGATACCTTGACGATTCTCACTTTGATTTCCCAAGAGGATCAAGATTGTCCTAACATTTTAACAGAGATCATAGAGCTGTTTCTTCGACAAAATATTAGTTTATCTACTCATTTTTCAGGCTACCATGATGATGGTACTTAAGTAGTGTTTGAAATAGAGAATAAGAGGGGATATCCAGAGGATATCTCCTTTTATTCCCAAAAGTCATAGCTACGAAGGATAGCTGAAAATAAAGTTATATCCTCTCAATTTATTCCCTTGAAAACAGGAATAGCTGGTTATCCCTCCAAATAATAGTAAAAAAAATTTATCCTATGGATTTATCTTTTTACATTTGATATGATCAATGGGATAGCCAAGGGATATCCCTAGAGATAGCCAGGGGATAAACTCTATCCCATACACTTATCTAGGGATAATATTTTTTCTATCAAACACTACCTTAATGTTTTGTCTATTCTTATGGGGTTATCATTGGTTTAGTGATCCGGTTTCCAACTGGTTATATATGGCAAGAAAAATAAGGTCATATTGGGAGAATTTTGGATTATTTCAATCAAGTAAGTATATGCTGATATGCTCGTAGATAATTAGTTTTCTTGGCTTGAACATTACTTTGCACGCAATAAACTCCACCCAAAAAATTTTTCCATAGCACATATGAGGATGTATGTTTGAAGTCGCAGCTGCTACTATTTCTTTTCCATCAAACCAACATTTTATTCAACACTAGTAAACAAAGTTCACACGGATAACGACATACGAGTTCATACAATCCTTATTTATATTACACATATCAAAAGAAGCCCCTCATAAAGACAGATCTTTTATTGGACGACCACATGCAAGAACACTCATACGAGTTCTTTGTGTCCTTATTTACTAGAGTACACACACGGGAGGGGTAACTTCTTTTTCGGTCTGCTAATGCTTGTTGGGCGCCACGTAAACTCCAACTGCATTAATAATATTATTGCCTGCGCGTCCAAAGAAGCCAATGATCTTACCGTTCACCACAGGAACGGAGAAACGAGTACCTTCCGCTTTGCCATAAGGTCCATATCGGCCATGGTTGGTGTCAAAGGTGAGACACCTTACGACAACTGTGCCTTCAAGTAAACCAAAATAGCCTGATATCTCCTTAAGAAATTCCGCCCTCTTAAATTTTATCTGCAAAGAAAGAAAAAATGAAGGCTTTTTCTACAATGAATGAATGCTTCATTAGATGATCAATCACATATTCTCTCTCTCACACACACACATATGTGCCTCAATTCCTATATTTTAAATGCACCGTAGCCAACATGTGTCAGACTCCCGATTTTAGTTGAGCCGAGTCAAAATATTGCAGGCATGACTGAAAGCCTATCAAAATGCGAAATGGTCAAATCTCTTTTGATGTTCAGGATATATTCATGATGTGTATCAACTGTCTTAATGGACTCATATATATCGTTATAGTATAACGTACGGGTCCCAAACAATCATAAAAAACAACATATAACTTTATGATAATAGTTTCTTATTGATTCATTTACGAGGTCATCAGCTCAAGGGAGTCCATGCCTACGCATACGAGCAAGGCTCGTTAGTGTTAGTGTGGTTGGTGTGTGATTAGCCAAGCATTTCAAAAATGGTTGTCGTGGGCCTCCCACCCAACCTAGCATGCGTGCGTGCGTTTTGTTATCAAAGAAGAGTTCCAATGTGCATTATATTCTAATGGATCATAATAAAGTTGATGTTATTGCACCCATGGTCACGTATTTGAAACTCGTTGATGTAATGCATGATGATTATCCCGTACGTGTACAAGCTTTCGTAGCAAAGAAAGAGAGTTTAATTTACCTCGGCTGTCTGACTACCTAGGAGTAGGTCACCAAATTTTGTGTGTTCAGCATGGCCATTTTTCTCGTACGAAATATTCATGCCATAAACGGCGGATCCATAACTGATGTCGATTTCCAGCAGACGGTCAGCAGCCCCCATATCAAAATGACTGCCTCCATGCCCGCCAAACGGTCCCGCCTTGATTGGTCTAGCCTGCAGCCCGATTTCAAGACCGTATGATAAAAAATGGATGGCCAATGATAAATCCAGTACTCGGAGAAAGTTGACAGAGTCTCACCACTGTATTATTGTCCAATTGTGTAACGATTTCAATCTTGGCATTATTCCCGTAGCTAATAGATAGATCATGAACGTCGGATCCATTAGGGATGTTAATGTCCAGCTGAGGATCAGCAGCAGCCTGCGGATCAAAATCAGCACCTCCAGTACGATCAAAAATGGATGGCCATGATAAATCCAGTACTCAGAGCAAGTTAAAAAAGCCTCACCATTGTACCGAGCCACAGGCAAAAAAGAAACACCGGAGGACGCAGGATAATGGGATGGAATTTGTTTCCTCTACCTTGTTTGGATAGATAATCGAATGAAGGAACAACGGCTATTTATTGGCTCATAAACTTGCTTGCTTGACGAGAACATCCCATGCCACATAAACTCTATTATTACGTGGGCCGATAAAAGAAATTGACAGAAATTGTCAATATTAATTGATCATTCACAACGTGGAAGAAATGCGAGTTGGCTTTTCTGTGCCCCAAGATAAGCCGCAACCAAACAAACATATCAGCATCAACCCGAGAGACACGGTTGGTCATCATGGACCACCAAATTAATAATTATATATGATTGTCAAATTTTGATTGCAACTGTTCACATTGATGGGCCACGTGAGGCACATTGTTCTGATTTTTTTTTAAAAAAAAGAAAATCCATCAATTTGTTTTCTTGTATTCCAAATTGAATTGTAACTCACTACAAAGGCACAATAATCTTTAAGATGGATACATTTAGGGACCATTTTAGGATCGACCCAATGATTTTGGATCATTGATGATCCTAATTCTGAAATGATCTAATCCCCAGTATTAAAGATAACCATGTTTGATATACTATATCATAATGATTAAGGATCACCGATAATTTAATATCACCATATTTGGTATAACATAAGAATTCAAGATTACTAACCATATAATACTAAAATTATCCATATTATATTTACATTATATTACTGACATTATAATATATTAAATTATATCATATATTATAATATATTATATATTATAATGTTATTATATACATAATATCACATAGTACAATATAATTTAATAATATTATACAATAATATAATATTAATATATATTATATCATAATAATATAATAATATAATGATGCATATATTGATTTTATATTATATTATATATAAATTATTTCTATTATAATACATTTACTATTAATAGGAGTATTTTGATATATAAATTTTAGTTTAAAATTTTCAAGGGGGGTGATTTTGGATCATCACCATGTAGGATCGCTCGAGTTCAATCAGCAAGGATCCTAGATGGATCATCCCATACTAAATGCTCTCTTAATGTTGCGTTTGGACGAGGCATTTTAAAAACTTATGAAATTTTAAAACTTAGTATTTTAAAGTATAACATTTCATAAGTTCAAATTTTCAAAAAATTTATGTTTGGATGGTTGCTCTTTAAAATAAAATTTTGTTTGGATATTATAAAGTTTTCTATAAATATTATTTTATAAATTCATCTAATTTTACATAAATATTTTAATATTTATATGTAAATATTTAATATTATGTAATAAATATTTAATATTTATTTGAATAATACCCATCAATATTATAATTTCAATAATAATATTTATTATTAATATTAAATATTTATTATTATATATCAATAATATTTTTAATATATATATTTAATACTATATTTACTAGTTATTTATATTTTACTTTTAAAAATATTATTTAATAATAAAATACTTTTACAAATAATATTAGAAATGTTTCTAATTAAATTCGTATTTTATTATAAATGTTTTATTAACAAAAAATAAATTTATGTAATAAAATATATAAATTAATAATAAATATAATAATAATTTATTATTATTAAATAAAAAATAATATTTAATTACGTAAATCATAAATTAAATATTATTTTGATTACATAAATATTTTAGTTTAATAAAATTTATATTAGTAGTATATTATTTATAATAAATATATTATTTATAATATTATTTTTAATAAAAGCTATTTTATTTATGTAATTATTATTTATTAATAAAAATTATATATGTGTAATATTAATATATTTTAAATAAAAATATTTATGTAAATATATTTTCTATAATACTTATGTGAATATTTTGATACGTAAATAAAATTAAATATTTTGACTAATTTCAAGTGAATTTTTAGGAGGGATTTGTGAATGACACCTCTAAGGGTAAAATTTGTAAATAATCATTTCGAGGGATTTGTAAATTTTATGAAATTTTAGAAATCTTTCCTTGAGAATAGGCAAATAAGGAATTTTGGTTTTGAAATTCTAAAGTCCTTATTTCAAATAAAATTCCATCTAAAAATCTTCATCTAAATGCACCCTAAGAGTTTTTTTGCATTTTACTGGTATAGAGATTACCTATGCTTATATTTAGATCCATGAGTAGACATATAGCTGCTATGATAGCTATTTCACATGAATATTTTACCAAGATTTCAGACTCTATGCCCTAATCCTTTCATTCGATCGAAAAGATGGCAACTTCATCAATACCAAACGAATGGAAAGGAATTATGATCCTCATGTAGTTTCTAATTGATGCAAAGATATTGCGGTAGGGATGGACATCCAATTAACTAAATTAATATCAATACAAAGTTTCCCAAAAATATATCATTTTAAATTCAAAAACAGGCGTACCACTTGGATAACCATACAATACTATTTAGATTACATAATTCAGTTATGTCGTTCATCTTAGCAAGTTCAAGGCAAATAAAAAAGAATCGGATAACTAAATCATTATTTCTTTTCCAAAAAAAAGAAAAGAAAAATAATTTAAATATTTAATAAAATTTGAATTTAGTCCATTGTTATAATTTTTATGATATTTATTGAGCATTATTATTGATCATTATTGAATTTCATTAATCTTTTGATATACTCAATTGACAGCCAACCATGCGTCTTGTTATCCATTACAATCAACTTTCAATTATAATGAAATGTGACCTTCTAGTATAATAATTTTTGAATTGTAGTTCAGCACAAAGGCACAATGGCTTTTAAGAGTTTTTGGCATCTTGCCGGACGTGGAGATTGACTGCTACTATATTTAGGTCCATGAATAGAGATAGAGAGCTGTTATGACAGCTATTTGACAAAGAATTTAGGCCTGCGCCCTAATCCTTTGATTGGAATGGGGAGCATGGTAACTTCATCGGATCCAACCCCACCCAATGAAAAGAAATTATAGTTCTCATGTGGTTCATAATTGATATGGATTTCTTAAAATGGGGATCTGCATCTAATTAACTAAATTAATGAAGTACTTTTCACAATGTCAGGTCCCTTTAATATGCAAGTTTCAAATAGTTGTTGTCTATGATTAGAACAGGGCATTATAAATGAAAGGAAAGATGTCATGAAGCTATAGAAGTAGCTTATATTTAATATGCCGCTCTTATTGTCAATCAGCTTCAAGGCCATGCCATAGATAAATACATTACCCAAGGGAGTCAATATATATCTCGCTGGCGTGCGTGTGGGCGGTGTCCGATTAGCCAATTCAATCGTCCCCGTGGGAGGAGCTTCCCACCCCACCTAGCACGCATTTTGGTTGCCTTGCAACCATGCACTGCACGTGGTTCGGGTGCATCATATTCCAATGGTTCATAATAAAGTTGACGACAACTTGGAACCGTAGATGTAACGCGCGACGCACGTTTGCAAGCTTTCGTGACGAAAGAAAGAGAGTTCAATATGCCTGGCTCTCCACGCCACCTCCACCACCACCAAATCGTGGACTGGTTTCAATCCTGCCATTAATCTCGTACCTAACGGCTATGGCATCAATGCCAGCTCCATGGCGGATTTGGATGTCCAGCAGGTGATCCAAACGGTCCCACCACGATGCCTCTGGCCTGCAACCCGAGTTCAAGACGATACGATTAGAAATGGATGGCCAATAATAAATCCATAACTCGTAGCAAGGGTTAAATAGAGTCTTACCATTGTGCTGAGCACGAGCAAGAATGTAACACTGGGCGCAAGATAACGGAAGCATCCCATGCGAGAGAAGCTCTATTGTTGCGTGGGGTCATAGAAAAAGTAAATGGCAATATAAATTGACCATAAGTTGGATTTGCTTTGGATTTGATGTGTCCTGATCGGGCTAGATGATTGAAAACCAAACAAATTAACATCTGCTTGAAGCTGAGAGATAGTTTGTCACCATGGACCACCAAATTAATAATTCTTTGTGATTGTGATCGTCGAAGTTTGGCTGCAACTGTATGAAAGAATATTAATGAGCCATGTAACACGTTGCTTTGATTTGTTTTCTTTCTTATTTATAAAGAATCTCCACTAATATCATTTAATAAAATACAGAGGCAGAGAACATCTCTCTTAGAGATCTCCAAAAGTATTTCAGCGAGGTAAATCAGAGATTACAGGTTGTTGGAGAGTCTACAAGAATACATCGACTTACATAACGGACAGACGGCCTCAATCTCCCCGTGGTTGAATTTAAAACGTTAAAATCCAAGATGTGGTTAATTTTGGTTGCAGCCGTGTGGGATTACCATGTTTGGATATCAATGATGACGATCTTGGGTGGTCCTCCTATTTATGGTTGTCAAATTTTGGTTGCAAACTATTCACATTGATGGGCCACGTGAGACACGTTGTTCTGGTTTTTTTTTTTTAAGAAAATTCATCAATTTGTTTTCTTGTATGCTAAATTGAATCATGGCTCACTACAAAGGCACAATAATCTTTAAGGTGGAAACGTTTAGTGCCCATTTTAGGACCGTCCCAATTATTTTGGATCATTGGTGATCCTAATTATGAGATGATCTAATTCTCAGTTATTAAGATCACCATGTTTCATGTACTATATCATAGTGATTAAAGATCATCGGTAATCTAATATCATCATATTTGGTATGGCATGACAATTCAAGATTACTAACCATATAATACTATATAATTATTCATATTAGATTTATATTATATTACTATAACATTATAATATATTGAACCAAACAAACAATAGCTTCAACCTTTGAGACATGGTTTGTCATCATGGACCAACAAATTAATAATTATATATGATTGTCAAATTTTGGTTGCAACTGTTCACATTGATGGGCCATGTGAGACACATTGTTCTGATTTTTTTTTCAAAAAAAGAAAATCCATCAATTTGTTTTCTTGTATGCCAAATTGAATTGTAGCTCACTACAGAGGCACAATAATCTTTAAGGTGGATACGCTTAGCGACCATTTTAGGGTCGCCCCAATGATTTCGGATCATTGGTGATCTTAATTCTGAGATGACCTATTCCTTAGTGATTAAAGATAACCATGTTTGATGCACTATATCATAGTCATTAAGGATCACCAATAATTTAATATCATCATATTTGATATGGCATAAGAATTTAAGATTACTAACCATATAATACTAAAATTATCCAAATTGAATTTATATTATATTACTATGACATTAAATATATTAAATTATATCATATATATATATATTATAATATATAATATTATAATGTTATTATATACATAATATCACATAGTATAATATACTTTAATAATATTATATAATAATATAATATTATTAAATATTATGATATCATAATAATATAATAATATAATGATGCAATATATTGATTTTATATATTATATAATATATAAATTATTGCTATTATAATACAGTTATTATTAATAGGAGTATTTTCATATATAGATATTTACAGTCATAATCCTTTATTAGTTCTATCCATCTCCTCTACCTGATCGATTCAATTCTTTCCGAGTTAGAATATATTTTAGGCTCTTGTGATCTTTAAATATCTGACATTTCCTTCCATACAAATAATGTCTCCATATTTTCAAAACAAATATCATTGTTGCTAATTCTAGATCATGGGTGGGATAATTTCTCTCATGAGGCTTTAACTGTCTAGAGATATAAGTTATTACCTTCCCATCTTGCATTAGTACACACCTCAAGCCTTTAAGAGATGCATCACTATATATCACAAAATCACTGTTACTATCAGGGAGGGTAAGCACTGGAGCTGAAATTAATCTCTTTTTCAATTCATCTATACTTTCCTGACATTCATTAGACCACTCAAACTTATTATTCTTTCTCAGCAGCTTAGTCATAGGAGAAGCTATAATTGAAAAGTTTTATATAAACCTTCTATAATATCATGCCAAGCCCAAGAAACTTCTTACCTTTGTTTAATTAGTAGGTGCTTCGCAATTCACTATGGCCACTACTTTTTAGGAGTCTATCATTATTCCTTTGGCTAAGATTACATGTCCTAAGAATTTTGCCTCATCAAGTCAAAATTCACTTTTACTCAACTTAGCATAAAATTGCTTTTCCCTCAAGATTTGCAACACTATCCTCAAATGCTGCTTATGTTCCTCTTTGCTTCAGGAGTAAATTAAGATGTTATCTATAAACACTATCACAAATTTATCCAAAAAGTCATGGAACACATGATTCATCAATGCCATAAAAGAAGCTGGGCTATTAGTTAAGCTAAAAGGCATCACTAAAATTCATAGTGACCATATCTGGTTCTAAAAGTAGTCTTTGATACATCTTTCTTTATCCTCAACTGGTGATACCTAGATCTAAGATCAATATTTGAAAACACTACTACCCCTTGAAGCTGATCAAACAAATCATCTATCCTTGGCAAAGGATAGTTATTTCTAATGGTCACCTTGTTAAGTTGTCTATATCGGAGCCCCCTCATACTTTTGGAGACAACCGACAACAAATTTGGCAACCTATAGAAATCGGGTAGAGTTCTACTAGCCTTTATATTGTACACCATAAAGTATTAACGGACTCTATCTAATTGCCATAAATCACCTGCTCAAAAATCCATCCTAATAAAAACTTTTTATACCTGTTCATTTAATTCATCCATATACTCACAACATCATAATATAGTATCATTTATCCCTGCTCAGATATAATTTTTTCTTGTATCATCCTCATGCAATTTATAAAATCACATTCATAATTGATGCAAAAGTCACACTGATACATAGGTTATACTTACAATTTCTCCCAGAATAAAACTTTTATGTCATTTCATGAGGGTCCATAATACATCATAGATCTCAACTGTATATACTCATATACACACATACATACATAACTCCCATTCTCATATACAACTAAGACTCTGTCTACCTTTTTAACATCCACATTAAATTTTTTTAAACTAACAAATATTTCCAATATACAATTACCAACTCCAAAACCGAGACCAAAGATAAGGCCAACCACCTAATCCTGCCAACCAGCTCACTGACCTACAATAAGAATATCAACCATAGGGGGGGTGAGACCGAAGTCCCACTAACTCGATAACCATCTAACTATGGGGAACATGAGAACAAAATCATCATTTTAATCTTTTACTACTGTATAGCATGAATACATATAATGTACACCACTGTACAAAGAAATATAAACACCACATATAGCTTATGCTTCAAATAATAAACCAGCTATTTGAAATATTGTATCATATGGACATTTCTCACCGAAAAAGGAGCCATTAGTATGAAAACCATATATACTATATTTCATTTAAAACATGTATTTCTTTTCAATAGTCCAGCCTTTTTGTTCACCTCTTTTAAAAATTATCCCCACTGGGATATATCTGGCCCACAAGCCCTTTTTAAAAAACTTCCCCATTGGGAATATAAACCATAATTATAAAAAAACTCCCCATGATGAAATGCTATATAAAACATGAAATCTCTTTTTAAAACATTTTTTCATTGAAAAAATGAGCCATTAGTATAAAACCCATGTATGATGCATTTCTTTATAAAAAACTCTTTTCTGTAGCTCGACTTTTCTTTTCTCATTTCTCTGATCCCCACTGGGATTTATATTGCCCACCGACATCTCAATAAAACCATTTCCACCGGGATATAATTTGCCCACTGGCATCTCATATAACTATCCCCACCAGGATAAATATACCTGGCCCACTGATCCTTTTTTAAAAACTCAATGCATTCTCTTTAGAAACTTGCCCACTTGTATCTTATTTTAAAAATGATCTTTACTGGCATATATTTGGGTCAGCACTTTTTAAAACACTTTGCATGCTTTTTCAAACTTGCCCACTGGTTTGGGACAGTATAGAATGGTTCGACATAGTATAGAATGATTTGATACAATTCGAAATTGGTATGAAGCGGTTTGGCTTCCTATACAGAATCAAACTAGTGAACCATATCGGTTCAGGACAGTTTGGTATGGTTTGCCACAAATCAGTTGGTTTGCTACTTAGTCATCTAACCATCATATGGCCTTTGTCCATATCTTTTGTTGTTTCGTTGATCATCAGTGCTAGCTTGTTTCTTTTGTATTTTTTTCTTCTTGTTTACACCTTTTGCATTCAAATATAAATTAGTTATTCATGTACAGAAACAAGAAATCTAGCTCTATGTGAATTTGAACCAATGGAAGTTCTAATATTGCCATAGTTCATAAGGGCTAAAAATCTTGTACCTTCGGAATGCTTTGATGGATTTCACTGAGTTTAAAAATCTATTTGCTCATTTAGTAACTTGCTTGACTTTGCCAGCAAGGAAAATTGTCATCGGTCTCTCTTACGTGGATGATGTTTGTGTTGATTTGGACTGATGTACTATGGAAGACAGATTTTAGATGTAGTGCAGTGGTCTTAAAATTGGCTATATAATGAAGCTCCACAAGGAGTTTGAGCAAAGAAGAAAGAGATAAAGTGAGATCATTTGGCTAGTCTTAGGATACCCTCTCCACATTAAAGATCCATACTCATATTCCAAATGATCTTTCACACTACAAGAAAATACTGAAATAGCGACGCAAATTTAGCGACGCATAATTGCGTCGCTAAATTGCGACCACTTTGCGATGCCTTTGTGACAACAAAATATTGCGACGCATTAGCGACTCATCAGCGACTCAATTAACCAAAAAATCAAAAAAAAATTAATTTTTAATACTGCGACGCAAATATTGCGTCGCAATATTTTTAAATTAATTTTTTATGAAATATAAATATCAATAAAAATATTGCGCAATATTTGCATCGCAATGTTTTTAACAGAATTAAATATTTTAAATAGCGACGCATTAGCGACGCAATAAAATAGATAATTAGAAAAATTATTTTTAATTTAGCGACGCACCAATTGCGTCGCAAATAATTGAAATGAAATTAAATTTTATAAAATTTAATTATCGGAAAAAATATTGCGACGCATCACAGTGCGTCGCAATGTTTTTAAAAGAATTAAATATATTAAATAGCGACGCATTAGCGGTGCAATAAATTAGAAAATAAGAAAAATTATTTTTAATTTAGCGACGCAACAAATGCATCGCAAATAATTTAAATAAAATTATATTGTTTAAAGTACAAATAGTTTACAAAATATTGCGATGCATAACAGTGCGTCGCAATATTTTGAAAAGAATTAAATATTTTAAATAGCGACGCCTTAGAGACGCAATAAAATTAGAAAATAGAAAAATTATTTTTAATTTAGCGACGCAACAATTTCATCGCAAATAATTTAAATGGAATTATATTTTTTACAGTATTAATATTTTAAAAAATATTGCGATGCCAACCAGTGCGTCGCAATATTTTGAAAAGAATTAAATATTTTAAATAGCGACACCATAGCGACGCAATAAACTAGAAAAATAGAAAAATTATTTTTAATTTAGCGATGAAACAATTGCATCGCAAATAATTTAAATGGAATTATATTTTTTACAGTATTAATATTTTAAAAAAGATTGCGATGCCACCCAGTGCGTCACAATATTTTGGAAAAAATTAAATATTTTAAATAGCGACGCATTAGCGACGCAATAAACCAAAAAATAGATTAAAATTATTTTTAATTTAGCGACGCAATAACTGCATCGTAATTATTTTAAATAAAATTAAATTTTATAAATTATAAATATGAGAAAAAATAATTACGACGTAACACAGTGAGTTGCAATGTTTTTAAAAAATTAATTATGTTAAATAGCGACGCATTAGCGATGTAATAAGCTAATTAAAATATTAATTAGGAAAATTATGTTTTAATATAGCGACGTACTTATTGCATCGTAATTATTAGAATTAAAGTTAATTTTTTATATATTATAATTATCATATTAAAAAAATACGATGCAACCCTTTGCGTCGTTATATATTTAAAAAAATTAATTATGTTAAATAGCGATCGATCCAAAATCGATCATGACCGATCAGAATAAGGGCTTGGATCGATCGCAACCCTTGGATCGTCGCCGATCGGACCGATCGCCACGTTTCGAGATCAGTCGTGGCCGATCGGGATCAGGGCTTGGATCGATCGCAACCGTTGGATCGTCGCCGATCTCGGACGGATCGCCACGGTCCGAGATCGGTCGTGGCCGATCGAGATCAGGGCTTGGATCGATCGCAACCATCGGATCTTTGCCGATCGGACCGATTACCGGGGTCCGCGATCGGTCGTTGCCGATCGGGATCAGGGCTTGGATCGATCGCAACCGTTGGATCATCGCCGATCTCGGATGGATCGCCAAGGTCCGAGATCGGTCGTGGCCGATCGGGATCAGGGCTTGGATCGATCGCAACCGTCGGATCATCGCCGATCTCGGACGGATTGCAACTGTCCGAGATAGGTCGTGGCCGATCGGGATCAGGGCTTGGATCGATCGCAACCGTTGGATCTTTGCCGATCGGACCGATTGCCACGGTCCGCGATCGATCGTCGCCGATCGGAATCAGGGCTTGGATCGATCGCAACCCTCGGATCATTGCCGATCGGATGGATCGCCACGGTTCGAGATCGGTCGTGGCTGATCGGGATCAGGGCTTGGATCGATCGCAACCGTCGGATCGTCGCCGATCTCGGATGGATTGCAACTGTCCAAGATAGGTCGTGGCCGATCGGGATCAGGGCTTGGATCGATCGCAACTGTTGGATCTTTGCCGATTGGACCGATTGCCGCGGTCCGCAATCGGTCGTCGCCGATCGAAATCAGGGCTTGGATCGATCGCAACCCTCGGATCGTCGCCGATCGGACGGATCGCCACGGTCCGAGATCGGTCGTGGCCGATCGGGATCAGGGCTTGGATCGATCGCAACCGTCGGATCGTCGCCGATCTCGGACGGATTGCAACTGTCCGAGATAGGTCGTGGCTGATCGGGATCACGGCTTGGATCGATCGCAACCATCGGATCTTTGCCGATCGGACCGATTGCCGCGGTCCGCGATCGGTCGTCGCCGATCAGAATCAGGGCTTGGATCAATCGCAACCCTCGGATCGTCGCCGATCGGATGGATCGCCATGGTCCGAGATCGGTCGTGGCCGATCGGGATCAGGGCTTGGATCGATCGCAACCGTCGGATCGTCGCCGATCTCGGACGGATTTCAACTGTCCGAGATAGGTCGTGGCCGATCGGGATCAGGGCTTGGATCGATCGCAACCGTCGGATCTTTGCCGATCGGACCGATTGCCGCGGTCTGCGATCGGTCGTCGCCGATCGGAATCAGGGCTTTGATCGATCGTAACCGTCGGATCTTTGCCGATTGGACCGATTGCCGCGGTCCGCGATCGGTCGTCGCCGATCGGGATCAGGGCTTGGATCTATCGCAACCGTTGGATCATCGCCGATCTCAGACGGATCGCCACGGTCTGAGATCGGCGACGACCGATCGGAATCAGGGCTTGGATCGATCGCAAACCCTCGGATCGTCGCCGATCGGACGGATCGCCACGGTCCGAGATCGGTCATGGCCGATCGGGATCAGGGCTTGGATCGATCGCCACCGTCGGATCTTTGCCGATCGGACCGATTGCCATGGTCCGCGATCGGTCATCGCCGATCGGGATCAGGGCTTGGATCGATCGCAACCGTTGGATCGTCACCGATCTCGGATGGATCGCCACGGTACGAGATCGGCGATGACCGATCGGAATCAGGGCTTGGATCGATCGCAACCCTCTGATCGTCGCCGATCGGACGGATCGCCACGGTCCGAGATCGGTCGTGGCCGATCGGGATCAGGGCTTGGATCGATCGCAACCGTCGGATCTTTGTCGATCAGACCGATTGCCGCGGTCCGCGATCAGTCGTCACCGATCGGGATCAGGGCTTGGATCGATCGCAACCGTTGGATCGTCGCCGATCTCGGACGGATCGCCACGGTTCGAGATCGGCGACGACCGATCGGGATCAGGGCTTGGATCGATCGCAACCGTTGGATCGTCGCCGATCTCGGACGGATCGCCACGGTCCAAGATCGGTCGTGGCCGATTGGGATCAGGGCTTGGATCGATCGCAACCATCAGATCTTTGCCGATCGAACCGATTGCCGCTGTCCGCGATCGATCGTCGCCGATCGGGATCAGGGCTTGGATCGATCGCAACCGTTGGATCGTCGCCGATCTCGGACGGATCGCCACGGTCCGAGATCGGTCGTGGCTGATCGGGATCAGGGCTTGGATCGATCGCAACCGTCGATCATCGCCGATCTTGGACGGATTGCAACTATCCGAGATAGGTCGTGGCCGATCGGGATCAGGGCTTTGATTGATCGCAACCGTCGGATATTTGCCGATCGGACCGATTGCGGCGGTCTGCGATCGGTCGTCGCCGATCGGAATCAGGGCTTGGATCGATCGCAACCCTCGGATCGTCGCCGATCGGACGGATCGCTACGGTCCGAGATCGGTCGTGGCCGATCGGGATTAGGGCTTGGATCGATAGCAACCGTCGGATCGTCGCCAATCTTGGACGGATTGCAACTGTCCGAGATAGGTCGTGGCCGATCGGGATCAGGGCTTGGATCGATCGCAACCGTCGGATCTTTGCCGATCGGACCGATTGCCGCGGTCCGCGATCGGTCATCGTCGATCGGAATCAGGGCTTGGATCGATCGCAACCCTTGGATCGTTGCCGATCAGACGGATCGCCACGGTCCGAGATCGGTCGTGGCTGATCGGGATCAGGGCTTGGATCGATCGCAATCGTCGGATCGTCACCGATCTCGGACGGATTGCAACTGTCCGAGATAGGTCGTGGCCGATCGGGATCACGGCTTGGATCGATCGCAACCGTCGGATCTTTGCCGATCAGACCGATTGCTGCGGTCCGCGATTGGTCGTCGCCGATCGGGATCAGGGCTTGGATCGATCGCAACCGTTGGATCGTCGCCGATCATCGCAATGT